>JAVHZZ010000078.1:0-493893 GCA_036250195.1 Mixophyes australis
ATGAATCATTAAATGAATCATGATTCATGAATCATGAATCATGAATCGAATCATTATTCATGAATCATGAATCATGAATCGAATCATGATTCATGAATCATGAATCGCATCATGATTCATGAATCACGAATCATGGATCGAATCATAAATCATGAATTGAATCATAAATCATGAATCATTAAATGAATCATGAATTGAATCATGATTCATTAATCAAATCATGATTCATGAATCATGAATCATGAATCGAATCATGAATCTTGAATCATGAATTGAATCATGATTCATGAATCATGAATCATGAATCGAATCATAAATTATGAATCATGAATCATGAATCGAATGATGCTTCATGAATCATGAATCATGAATCGAATCATGAATCATGAATCGAATCATAAATCATGAATTGAATCATAAATCATGAATCATTAAATGAATCATGATTCATGAATCATGAATCATGAATCGAATCATTATTCATGAATCATGAATCATGAATCGAATCATGATTCATGAATCATGAATCGCATCATGATTCATGAATCATGAATCATGAATCGAATCATGATTCATGAATCGAATCATGATTCATGAATCACGAATCATGGATCGAATCATGATTCATGAATCGAATCATGATTCATGAATCACGAATCATGGATCGAATCATGAATCATGAATCGAATCATGATTCATGAATCACGAATCATGGATCGAATCATGAATCATGAATCGAATCATGATTCATGAATCATGAATCGAATCATGATTCATGAATCATGAATCGAATCATGATTCGTGAATCATGAATCGAATCATGATTCATGAATCATGATTCATGAATCATGAATCGAATCATAAATCATGAATTGAATCATAAATCATGAATCATTAAATGAATCATGAATTGAACCATGAATCATGATTCATGAATCATGAATCATGAATCGAATCATGATTCATGAATCATGAATAATGAATCGAATCATGAATCATGAATTGAATCATAAATCATGAATCATTAAACGCATCATGAATTGAATCATGAATCATGAATTAAATCATGAATCATGAATTTAATCATGAATCATGAATTGAATCATGAATCATGAATCATAATTCATGAAATGAATCATAAATTGAATCATGTATCATGAATCATGAATTGAATCATGAATCATGAATCATAATTCATGAAATGAATCATAAATTGAATCATGTATCATGAATCATAAATTGAATCATGTATCATGAATCATGAATTGAATCATGAATCATGAATTGAATCATGAATTGAATCATGAATTGAATCATGAATCACGAATCATGAATTCAATCATGAATCATGAATTCAATCATGAATCATGAATTCAATCATGAATCATGAATTCAATCATGAATGATGAATTATGAATTGAATCATGAATCATGAATCATGAAATGAATCATGAATCATGAATCAAATCATGATTCATGAATTGAATCATGATTCATGAATCATGAATCATGAATCGAATCATGATTCATGAATCATGAATCATGAATCCAATCATGAATCTTGAATCATGAATTGAATCATGATTCATGAATCATGAATCATGAATCGAATCATAAATTATGAATCATGAATCATGAATCGAATCATGATTCATGAATCATGAATCATGAATCAAATCATGATTCATGAATTGAATCATGATTCATGAATCATGAATCATGAATCGAATCATAAATTATGAATCATGAATCATGAATCGAATGATGATTCATGAATCATGAATCATGAATCGAATCATGAATCATGAATCGAATCATAAATCATGAATTGAATCATAAATCATGAATCATTAAATGAATCATGATTCATGAATCATGAATCATGAATCGAATCATGATTCATGAATCATGAATCATGAATCGAATCATGATTCATGAATCATGAATCATGAATCGCATCATGATTCATGAATCATGAATCATGAATCGAATCATGATTCATGAATCGAATCATGATTCATGAATCACGAATCATGGATCGAATCATGATTCATGAATCGAATCATGATTCATGAATCACGAATCATGGATCGAATCATGAATCATGAATCGAATCATGATTCATGAATCATGAATCGAATCATAAATCATGAATTGAATCATAAATCATGAATCATTAAATGAATCATGATTCATGAATCATGAATCATGAATCGAATCATGATTCATGAATCATGAATCATGAATCGAATCATGATTCATGAATCGAATCATGATTCATGAATCGAATCATGATTCATAAATCGAATCATGATTCATGAATCACGAATCATGAATCGAATCATGATTCATGAATCATGAATCATGAATCGAATCATGATTCATGAATCATGAATCATGAATCGAATCATAAATCATGAATTGAATCATAAATCATGAATCATTAAATGAATCATGAATTGAATCATGATTCATGAATCGAATCATGATTCATGAATCATGAATCATGATTCATGAATCATGAATCAAGAATCGAATCAAGATTCATGAATCATGAATCGAATCATAAATCATGAATTGAATCATAAATCATGAATCATTAAATGAATCATGAATTGAATCATGAATCATGAATCATGAATCGAATCATGATTCATGAATCATGAATAATGAATCGAATCATGAATCATGAATTGAATCATAAATCATGAATCATTAAATGCATCATGAATTGAATCATGAATCATGAATTAAATCATGAATCAAGAATTTAATCATGAATCATGAATTGAATCATGAATCATGAATCATAATTCATGAAATGAATCATAAATTGAATCAT
Source organism: Mixophyes australis (assembly GCA_036250195.1). Classification (NCBI taxonomy): domain Eukaryota; kingdom Metazoa; phylum Chordata; class Amphibia; order Anura; family Limnodynastidae; genus Mixophyes; species Mixophyes australis. The sequence continues at coordinate 2,843 of JAVHZZ010000078.1, forward strand.
GTATCATGAATCATGAATTGAATCATGAATCATGAATCATAATTCATGAAATGAATCATAAATTGAATCATGTATCATGAATCATAAATTGAATCATGTATCATGAATCATGAATTGAATCATGAATCATGAATGATGAATTATGAATTGAATCATGAATCACGAATCATGAATTGAATCATGAATCATGAATTCAATCATGAATCATGAATTCAATCATGAATGATGAATTATGAATTGAATCATGAATCATGAATCATGAAATGAATCATGAATCATGAATCAAATCATGATTCATGAATTGAATCATGATTCATGAATCATGAATCATGAATCGAATCATGATTCATGAATCATGAATCATGAATCGAATCATAAATCATGAATTGAATCATAAATCATGAATCATTAAATGAATCATGAATTGAATCATGATTCATGAATCGAATCATGATTCATGAATCATGAATTGAATCATGATTCATTAATCATGAATCATGAATCGAATCATAAATTATGAATCATGAATCATGAATCGAATCATGATTCATGAATCATGAATCGAATCATGATTCATGAATTAAATCATGATTCATTAATCAAATCATGATTCATGAATCATGAATCATGAATCGAATCATGAATCTTGAATCATGAATTGAATCATGATTCATGAATCATGAATCATGAATCGAATCATAAATTATGAATCATGAATCGAATGATGATTCATGAATGTTGAATCATGAATCGAATCATGAATCATGAATCGAATCATAAATCATGAATTGAATCATAAATCATGAATCATTAAATGAATCATGATTCATGAATCATGAATCATGAATCGAATCATGATTCATGAATCATGAATCCAATCATGAATCTTGAATCATGAATTGAATCATGATTCATGAATCATGAATCATGAATCGAATCATAAATTATGAATCATGAATCATGAATCGAATCATGATTCATGAATCATGAATCATGCATCGAATCATGATTCATGAATTGAATCATGATTCATGAATCATGAATCATGAATCGAATCATAAATTATGAATCATGAATCATGAATCGAATGATGATTCATGAATCATGAATCATGAATCGAATCATGAATCATGAATCGAATCATAAATCATGAATTGAATCATAAATCATGAATCATTAAATGAATCATGATTCATGAATCATGAATCATGAATCGAATCATGATTCATGAATCATGAATCATGAATCGAATCATGATTCATGAATCATGAATCAAGAATCGAATCAAGATTCATGAATCATGAATCGAATCATAAATCATGAATTGAATCATAAATCATGAATCATTAAATGAATCATGAATTGAATCATGAATCATGATTCATGAATCATGAATCATGAATCGAATCATGATTCATGAATCATGAATAATGAATCGAATCATGAATCATGAATTGAATCATAAATCATGAATCATTAAATGCATCATGAATTGAATCATGAATCATGAATTAAATCATGAATCAAGAATTTAATCATGAATCATGAATTGAATCATGAATCATGAATCATAATTCATGAAATGAATCATAAATTGAATCATGTATCATGAATCATGAATTGAATCATGAATCATAATTCATGAAATGAATCATAAATTGAATCATGTATCATGAATCATACATTGAATCATGTATCATGAATCATGAATTGAATCATGAATCATGAATGATGAATTATGAATTGAATCATGAATCACGAATCATGAATTGAATCATGAATCATGAATTCAATCATGAATCATGAATTCAATCATGAATGATGAATTATGAATTGAATCATGAATCATGAATCATGAAATGAATCATGAATCATGAATCAAATCATGATTCATGAATTGAATCATGATTCATGAATCATGAATCGAATCATGATTCATGAATCATGAATCATGAATCGAATCATAAATCATGAATTGAATCATAAATCATGAATCATTAAATGAATCATGAATTGAATCATGATTCATGAATCGAATCATGATTCATGAATCATGAATTGAATCATGATTCATTAATCATGAATCATGAATCGAATCATAAATTATGAATCATGAATCATGAATCGAATCATGATTCATGAATCATGAATCGAATCATGATTCATGAATTAAATCATGATTCATTAATCAAATCATGATTCATGAATCATGAATCAAGAATCGAATCATGAATCTTGAATCATGAATTGAATCATTATTCATGAATCATGAATCATGAATCGAATCATAAATTATGAATCATGAATCGAATGATGATTCATGAATGTTGAATCATGAATCGAATTCATGAATCATGAATCGAATCATAAATCATGAATTGAATCATAAATCATGAATCATTAAATGAATCATGATTCATGAATCATGAATCATGAATCGAATCATGATTCATGAATCATGAATCCAATCATGAATCTTGAATCATGAATCGAATCATAAATTATGAATCATGAATCATGCATCGAATCATGATTCATGAATTGAATCATGATTCATGAATCATGAATCATGAATCGAATCATAAATTATGAATCATGAATCATGAATCGAATGATGTTTCATGAATCATGAATCATGAATCGAATCATGAATCATGAATCGAATCATAAATCATGAATTGAATCATAAATCATGAATCATTAAATGAATCATGATTCATGAATCATGAATCATGAATCGAATCATGATTCATGAATCATGAATCATGAATCGAATCATGATTCATGAATCATGAATCATGAATCGCATCATGATTCATGAATCATGAATCATGAATCGAATCATGATTCATGAATCGAATCATGATTCATGAATCACGAATCATGGATCGAATCATGAATCATGAATCGAATCATGGATCGAATCATGAATCATGAATCGAATCATGATTCATGAATCACGAATCATGGATCGAATCATGAATCATGAATCGAATCATGATTCATGAATCATGAATCGAATCATAAATCATGAATTGAATCATAAATCATGAATCATTAAATGAATTATGATTCATGAATCATGAATCATGAATCGAATCATGATTCATGAATCATGAATCATGAATCAAATCATGATTCATGAATCATGAATCATGAATCGAATCATGATTCATGAATCGAATCATGATTCATGAATCGAATCATGATTCATAAATCGAATCATGATTCATGAATCACGAATCATGAATCGATCATGATTCATGAATCATGAATCATGAATTGAATCATGATTCATGAATCATGAATCATGAATCGAATCATAAATCATGAATTGAATCATAAATCATGAATCATTAAATGAATCATGAATTGAATCATGATTCATGAATCGAATCATGATTCATGAATCATGAATCATGATTCATGAATCATGAATCAAGAATCGAATCAAGATTCATGGATCATGAATCAAGAATCGAATCAAGATTCATGGATCATGAATCGAATCATGAATCATGAATCATGAATCGAATCATGATTCATGAATCATGAATAATGAATCGAATCATGAATCATGAATTGAATCATAAATCATGAATCATTAAATGCATCATGAATTGAATCATGAATCATGAATTAAATCATGAATCAAGAATTTAATCATGAATCATGAATTGAATCATGAATCATGAATCATAATTCATGAAATGGATCATACATTGAATCATGTATCATGAATCATGAATTGAATCATGAATCATGAATCATAATTCATGAAATGAATCATAAATTGAATCATGTATCATGAATCATAAATTGAATCATGTATCATGAATCATGAATTGAATCATGAATCATGAATGATGAATTATGAATTGAATCATGAATCACGAATCATGAATTGAATCATGAATCATGAATTCAATCATGAATCAAGAATTCAATCATGAATGATGAATTATGAATTGAATCATGAATCATGAATCATGAAATGAATCATGAATCATGAATCAAATCATGATTCATGAATTGAATCATGATTCATGAATCATGAATCATGAATCGAATCATGATTCATGAATCATGAATCATGAATCGAATCATAAATCATGAATTGAATCATAAATCATGAATCATTAAATGAATCATGAATTGAATCATGATTCATGAATCATGAATTGAATCATGATTCATTAATCATGAATCATGAATCGAATCATAAATTATGAATCATGAATCATGAATCGAATCATGATTCATGAATCATGAATCATGAATCGAATCATGATTCATGAATTAAATCATGATTCATTAATCAAATCATGATTCATGAATCATGAATCATGAATCGAATCATGAATCTTGAATCATGAATTGAATCATGATTCATGAATCATGAATCATGAATCGAATCATAAATTATGAATCATGAATCATGAATCGAATGATGATTCATGAATCATGGATCATGAATCGAATCATGAATCATGAATCGAATCATGAATCATGAATTGAATCATAAATCATGAATCATTAAATGAATCATGATTCATGAATCATGAATCATGAATCGAATCATTATTCATGAATCATGAATCATGAATCGATTCATGAATCATGAATCATGAATCGCATCATGATTCATGAATCATGAATCATGAATCGAATCATGATTCATGAATCACGAATCATGGATCGAATCATAAATCATGAATTGAATCATAAATCATGAATCATTAAATGAATCATGAATTGAATCATGATTCATTAATCAAATCATGATTCATGAATCATGAATCATGAATCGAATCATGAATCTTGAATCATGAATTGAATCATGATTCATGAATCATGAATCATGAATCGAATCATAAATTATGAATCATGAATCATGAATCGAATGATGCTTCATGAATCATGAATCATGAATCGAATCATGAATCATGAATCGAATCATAAATCATGAATTGAATCATAAATCATGAATCATTAAATGAATCATGATTCATGAATCATGAATCATGAATCGAATCATTATTCATGAATCATGAATCATGAATCGAATCATGATTCATGAATCATGAATCGCATCATGATTCATGAATCATGAATCATGAATCGAATCATGATTCATGAATCGAATCATGATTCATGAATCACGAATCATGGATCGAATCATGATTCATGAATCGAATCATGGATCGAATCATGATTCATGAATCGAATCATGATTCATGAATCACGAATCATGGATCGAATCATGAATCATGAATCGAATCATGATTCATGAATCATGAATCGAATCATGATTCATGAATCATGAATCGAATCATGATTCATGAATCATGAATCGAATCATAAATCATGAATTGAATCATAAATCATGAATCATTAAATGAATCATGAATTGAACCATGAATCATGATTCATGAATCATGAATCATGAATCGAATCATGATTCATGAATCATGAATAATGAATCGAATCATGAATCATGAATTGAATCATAAATCATGAATCATTAAACGCATCATGAATTGAATCATGAATCATGAATTAAATCATGAATCATGAATTTAATCATGAATCATGAATTGAATCATGAATCATGAATCATAATTCATGAAATGAATCATAAATTGAATCATGTATCATGAATCATGAATTGAATCATGAATCATGAATCATAATTCATGAAATGAATCATAAATTGAATCATGTATCATGAATCATAAATTGAATCATGTATCATGAATCATGAATTGAATCATGAATCATTCATTGAATCATGAATTGAATCATGAATTGAATCATGAATCACGAATCATGAATTCAATCATGAATCATGAATTCAATCATGAATCATGAATTCAATCATGAATGATGAATTATGAATTGAATCATGAATCATGAATCATGAAATGAATCATGAATCATGAATCAAATCATGATTCATAAATTGAATCATGATTCATGAATCATGAATCATGAATCGAATCATGATTCATGAATCATGAATCATGAATCCAATCATGAATCTTGAATCATGAATTGAATCATGATTCATGAATCATGAATCATGAATCGAATCATAAATTATGAATCATGAATCATGAATCGAATCATGATTCATGAATCATGAATCATGAATCGAATCATGATTCATGAATTGAATCATGATTCATGAATCATGAATCATGAATCGAATCATAAATTATGAATCATGAATCATGAATCGAATGATGATTCATGAATCATGAATCATGAATCGAATCATAAATCATGAATTGAATCATAAATCATGAATCATTAAATGAATCATGATTCATGAATCATGAATCATGAATCGAATCATGATTCATGAATCATGAATCATGAATGGAATCATGATTCATGAATCATGAATCATGAATCGCATCATGATTCATGAATCATGAATCATGAATCGAATCATGATTCATGAATCGAATCATGATTCATGAATCACGAATCATGGATCGAATCATGAATCATGAATCGAATCATGATTCATGAATCATGAATCGAATCATAAATCATGAATTGAATCATAAATCATGAATCATTAAATGAATCATGATTCATGAATCATGAATCATGAATCGAATCATGATTCATGAATCGAATCATGATTCATGAATCGAATCATGATTCATGAATCGAATCATGATTCATAAATCGAATCATGATTCATGAATCACGAATCATGAATCGAATCATGATTCATGAATCATGAATCATGAATCGAATCATGATTCATGAATCATGAATCATGAATCGAATCATAAATCATGAATTGAATCATAAATCATGAATCATTAAATGAATCATGAATTGAATCATGATTCATGAATCGAATCATGATTCATGAATCATGAATCATGATTCATGAATCATGAATCAAGAATCGAATCAAGATTCATGAATCATGAATCGAATCATAAATCATGAATTGAATCATAAATCATGAATCATTAAATGAATCATGAATTGAATCATGAATCATGAATCATGAATCGAATCATGATTCATGAATCATGAATAATGAATCGAATCATGAATCATGAATTGAATCATAAATCATGAATCATTAAATGCATCATGAATTGAATCATGAATCATGAATTAAATCATGAATCAAGAATTTAATCATGAATCATGAATTGAATCATGAATCATGAATCATAATTCATGAAATGAATCATAAATTGAATCATGTATCATGAATCATGAATTGAATCATGAATCATGAATCATAATTCATGAAATGAATCATAAATTGAATCATGTATCATGAATCATAAATTGAATCATGTATCATGAATCATGAATTGAATCATGAATCATGAATGATGAATTATGAATTGAATCATGAATCACGAATCATGAATTGAATCATGAATCATGAATTCAATCATGAATCATGAATTCAATCATGAATGATGAATTATGAATTGAATCATGAATCATGAATCATGAAATGAATCATGAATCATGAATCAAATCATGATTCATGAATTGAATCATGATTCATGAATCATGAATCGAATCATGATTCATGAATCATGAATCATGAATGGAATCATAAATCATGAATTGAATCATAAATCATGAATCATTAAATGAATCATGAATTGAATCATGATTCATGAATCGAATCATGATTCATGAATCATGAATTGAATCATGATTCATTAATCATGAATCATGAATCGAATCATAAATTATGAATCATGAATCATGAATCGAATCATGATTCATGAATCATGAATCGAATCATGATTCATGAATTAAATCATGATTCATTAATCAAATCATGATTCATGAATCATGAATCATGAATCGAATCATGAATCTTGAATCATGAATTGAATCATGATTCATGAATCATGAATCATGAATCGAATCATAAATTATGAATCATGAATCGAATGATGATTCATGAATGTTGAATCATGAATCGAATCATGAATCATGAATCGAATCATAAATCATGAATTGAATCATAAATCATGAATCATTAAATGAATCATGATTCATGAATCATGAATCATGAATCGAATCATGATTCATGAATCATGAATCCAATCATGAATCTTGAATCATGAATTGAATCATGATTCATGAATCATGAATCATGAATCGAATCATAAATTATGAATCATGAATCATGAATCGAATCATGATTCATGAATCATGAATCATGCATCGAATCATGATTCATGAATTGAATCATGATTCATGAATCATGAATCATGAATCGAATCATAAATTATGAATCATGAATCATGAATCGAATGATGATTCATGAATCATGAATCATGAATCGAATCATGAATCATGAATCGAATCATAAATCATGAATTGAATCATAAATCATGAATCATTAAATGAATCATGATTCATGAATCATGAATCATGAATCGAATCATGATTCATGAATCATGAATCATGAATCGAATCATGATTCATGAATCATGAATCATGAATCGCATCATGATTCATGAATCATGAATCATGAATCGAATCATGATTCATGAATCGAATCATGATTCATGAATCACGAATCATGGATCGAATCATGATTCATGAATCGAATCATGGATCGAATCATGATTCATGAATCGAATCATGATTCATGAATCACGAATCATGGATCGAATCATGAATCATGAATCGAATCATGATTCATGAATCATGAATCGAATCATAAATCATGAATTGAATCATAAATCATGAATCATTAAATGAATCATGATTCATGAATCATGAATCATGAATCGAATCATGATTCATGAATCATGAATCATGAATCAAATCATGATTCATGAATCATGAATCATGAATCGAATCATGATTCATGAATCGAATCATGATTCATGAATCGAATCATGATTCATAAATCGAATCATGATTCATGAATCACGAATCATGAATCGAATCATGATTCATGAATCATGAATCATGAATCGAATCATGATTCATGAATCATGAATCATGAATCGAATCATAAATCATGAATTGAATCATAAATCATGAATCATTAAATGAATCATGAATTGAATCATGAATCATGATTCATGAATCATGAATCATGAATCGAATCATGATTCATGAATCATGAATAATGAATCGAATCATGAATCATGAATTGAATCATAAATCATGAATCATTAAATGCATCATGAATTGAATCATGAATCATGAATTAAATCATGAATCAAGAATTTAATCATGAATCATGAATTGAATCATGAATCATGAATCATAATTCATGAAATGGATCATACATTGAATCATGTATCATGAATCATGAATTGAATCATGAATCATGAATCATAATTCATGAAATGAATCATAAATTGAATCATGTATCATGAATCATAAATTGAATCATGTATCATGAATCATGAATTGAATCATGAATCATGAATGATGAATTATGAATTGAATCATGAATCACGAATCATGAATTGAATCATGAATCATGAATTGAATCATGAATCATGAATTCAATCATGAATGATGAATTATGAATTGAATCATGAATCATGAATCATGAAATGAATCATGAATCATGAATAAAATCATGATTCATGAATTGAATCATGATTCATGAATCATGAATCATGAATCGAATCATGATTCATGAATCATGAATCATGAATCAAATCATAAATCATGAATTGAATCATAAATCATGAATCATTAAATGAATCATGAATTGAATCATGATTCATGAATCATGAATTGAATCATGATTCATTAATCATGAATCATGAATCGAATCATAAATTATGAATCATGAATCATGAATCGAATCATGATTCATGAATCATGAATCATGAATCGAATCATGATTCATGAATTAAATCATGATTCATTAATCAAATCATGATTCATGAATCATGAATCATGAATCGAATCATGAATCTTGAATCATGAATTGAATCATGATTCATGAATCATGAATCATGAATCGAATCATAAATTATGAATCATGAATCGAATGATGATTCATGAATGTTGAATCATGAATCGAATCATGAATCATGAATCGAATCATAAATCATGAATTGAATCATAAATCATGAATCATTAAATGAATCATGATTCATGAATCATGAATCATGAATCGAATCATGATTCATGAATCATGAATCATGAATCGAATCATGATTCATGAATCATGAATCATGAATCGAATCATGATTCATGAATCATGAATCATGAATCGAATCATGATTCATGAATCATGAATCATGAATCGAATCATGATTCATGAATCGAATCATGATTCATGAATCACGAATCATGGATCAAATCATGATTCATGAATCGAATCATGATTCATGAATCACGAATCATGGATCAAATCATGATTCATGAATTGAACCATGATTCATGAATCACGAATCATAGATCGAATCATGAATCATGAATCGAATCATGATTCATGAATCATGAATCATGAATCGAATCATAAATCATGAATTGAATCATAAATCATGAATCATTAAATGAATCATGATTCATGAATCATGAATCATGAATCGAATCATGATTCATGAATCATGAATCATGAATCGAATCATGATTCATAAATCATGAATCATGAATCGAATCATGATTCATGAATCAAATCATGATTCATAAATCGAATCATGATTCATGAATCACGAATCATGAATCGAATCATGATTCATGAATCATGAATCATGAATCGAATCATGATTCATGAATCATGAATCATGAATCGAATCATAAATCATGAATTGAATCATAAATCATGAATCATTAAATGAATCATGATTCATGAATCATGATTCATAAATCGAATCATGATTCATGAATCATGAATCATGAATCGAATCATGATTCATAAATCATGAATCATGAATCGAATCATGATTCATGAATCGAATCATGATTCATAAATCGAATCATGATTCATGAATCATGAATCATGAATCGAATCATGATTCATGAATCATGAATCATGAATCGAATCATGATTCATGAATCATGAATCATGAATCGCATCATGATTCATGAATCATGAATCATGAATCGAATCATGATTCATGAATCGAATCATGATTCATGAATCACGAATCATGGATCGAATCATGAATCATGAATTGAATCATGATTCATGAATCATGAATCATGAATCGAATCATGATTCATAAATCGAATCATGATTCATGAATCACGAATCATGAATCGAATCATGATTCATGAATCATGAATCATGAATCGAATCATGATTCATGAATCATGAATCATGAATCGAATCATAAATCATGAATTGAATCATAAATCATGAATCATTAAATGAATCATGAATTGAATCATGAATCATGAATCATTAAATGAATCATGAATTGAATCATGATTCATGAATCGAATCATGATTCATGAATCATGAATCATGATTCATGAATCATGAATCAAGAATCGAATCAAGATTCATGAATCATGAATCGAATCATAAATCATGAATTGAATCATAAATCATGAATCATTAAATGAATCATGAATTGAATCATGAATCATGATTCATGAATCATGAATCATGAATCGAATCATGATTCATGAATCATGAATAATGAATCGAATCATGAATCATGAATTGAATCATAAATCATGAATCATTAAATGCATCATGAATTGAATCATGAATCATGAATTAAATCATGAATCAAGAATTTAATCATGAATCATGAATTGAATCATGAATCATGAATCATAATTCATGAAATGAATCAAAAATTGAATCATGTATCATGAATCATGAATTGAATTATGAATCATGAATCATAATTTATGAAATGAATCATAAATTGAATCATGTATCATGAATCATAAATTGAATCATGTATCATGAATCATGAATTGAATCATGAATTATGAATTGAATCATGAATCACGAATCATGAATTGAATCATGAATCATGAATTCAATCATGAATCATGAATTCAATCATGAATGATGAATTATGAATTGAATCATGAATCATGAATCATGAAATGAATCATGAATCATGAATCAAATCATGATTCATGAATTGAATCATGATTCATGAATCATGAATCATGAATCGAATCATAAATCATGAATTGAATCATAAATCATGAATCATTAAATGAATCATGAATTGAATCATGATTCATGTATCGAATCATGATTCATGAATCATGAATTGAATCATGATTCATTAATCATGAATCATGAATCGAATCATAAATTATGAATCATGAATCATGAATCGAATCATGATTCATGAATTAAATCATGATTCATTAATCAAATCATGATTCATGAATCATGAATCATGAATCGAATCATGAATCTTGAATCATGAATTGAATCATGATTCATGAATCATGAATCATGAATCGAATCATAAATTATGAATCATGAATCGAATGATGATTCATGAATGTTGAATCATGAATCGAATCATGAATCATGAATCGAATCATAAATCATGAATTGAATCATAAATCATGAATCATTAAATGAATCATGATTCATGAATCATGAATCATGAATCGAATCATGATTCATGAATCATGAATCATGAATCGAATCATGATTCATGAATCATGAATCATGAATCGAATCATGATTCATGAATCATGAATCATGAATCGAATCATGATTCATGAATCGAATCATGATTCATGAATCACGAATCATGGATCAAATCATGATTCATGAATCGAATCATGATTCATGAATCACGAATCATGGATCAAATCATGATTCATGAATCGAATCATGATTCATGAATCACGAATCATGGATCGAATCATGAATCTTGAATCGAATCATGATTCATGAATCATGAATCATGAATCGAATCATAAATCATGAATTGAATCATAAATCATGAATCATTAAATGAATCATGATTCATGAATCATGAATCATGAATCGAATCATGATTCATGAATCATGAATCATGAATCGAATCATGATTCATAAATCATGAATCATGAATCGAATCATGATTCATGAATCGAATCATGATTCATAAATCGAATCATGATTCATGAATCACGAATCATGAATCGAGTCATGATTCATGAATCATGAATCATGAATCGAATCATGATTCATGAATCATGAATCATGAATCGAATCATAAATCATGAATTGAATCATAAATCATGAATCATTAAATGAATCATGAATTGAATCATGATTCATGAATCGAATCATGCTTCATAATTCGAATCATGATTCATGAATCGAATCATGCTTCATAATTCGAATCATGATTCATGAATCGAATCATGATTCATAAATCGAATCATGATTCATGAATCACGAATCATGATTCATGAATCACGAATCATGAATCATGAATCATGAATCGAATCATGATTCATGAATCATGAATCATGAATCACGAATCATGAATCATGAATCATGAATCGAATCATGATTCATGAATCATGAATCATGAATCGAATCATAAATCATGAATTGAATGATAAATCATGAATCATTAAATGAATCATGAATTGAATCATGATTCATGAATCGAATCATGATTCATGAATCGAATCATGATTCATGAATCACGAATCATGAATCGAATCATGATTCATGAATCGAATCATGATTCATGAATCACGAATCATGAATTGAATCATGATTCATGAATCGAATCATGATTCATGAATCACGAATCATGAATCGAATCATGATTCATGAATTGAATCATGATTCATGAATCGAATCATGATTCATGAATCATGATTCATGATTCGAATCATGATTCATGAATCATGAATCATGAATCGAATCATAAATCATGAATTGAATCATAAATCATGAATCATTAAATGAATCATGAATTGAATCATGAATCATGAATTAAATCATGAATCATGAATTGAATCATGAATCATGAATTGAATCATGAATCATGAATTGAATCATGAATCATGAATCGAATCATGATTCATGAATCGAATCATGATTCATAAATCGAATCATGATTCATGAATCACGAATCATGAATCGAATCATGATTCATGAATCATGAATCATGAATCGAATCATGATTCATGAATCATGAATCATGAATCGAATCATAAATCATGAATTGAATCATAAATCATGAATCATTAAATGAATCATGAATTGAATCATGATTCATGAATCGAATCATGCTTCATAATTCGAATCATGATTCATGAATCGAATCATGATTCATGAATCGAATCATGATTCATAAATCGAATCATGATTCATGAATCACGAATCATGGTTCATGAATCACGAATCATGAATCATGAATCATGAATCGAATCATGATTCATGAATCATGAATCATGAATCACGAATCATGAATCATGAATCATGAATCGAATCATGATTCATGAATCATGAATCATGAATCGAATCATAAATCATGAATTGAATGATAAATCATGAATCATTAAATGAATCATGAATTGAATCATGATTCATGAATCGAATCATGATTCATGAATCACGAATCATGAATCGAATCATGATTCATGAATCGAATCATGATTCATGAATCACGAATCATGAATTGAATCATGATTCATGAATCGAATCATGATTCATGAATCACGAATCATGAATCGAATCATGATTCATGAATTGAATCATGATTCATGAATCACGAATCATGAATCGAATCATGATTCATGAATCATGAATCATGAATCGAATCATAAATCATGAATTGAATCATAAATCATGAATCATTAAATGAATCATGAATTGAATCATGAATCATGAATTAAATCATGAATCATAAATTGAATCATGAATCATGAATTGAATCATGAATCATGAATTGAATCATGAATCATGAATTGAATCATGAATTGAATCATGAATCACGAATCATGAATTGAATCATGAATCGTGAATTGAATCATGAAACATGAATTGAATCATTAATCATGAATTGAATCATGTATCATGAATCCTGATTTGAATCATGAATCATAAATCATGAATCAAATCATGATTCATGTATTTAATCATGAATTGAATCAAGAATCATGAATTTAATCATGAATTGAATCATGAATCACGAATCATGAATTGAATCATGAATCGTGAATTGAATCATGAAACATGAATTGAATCATTAATCATGAATTGAATCATGTATCATGAATCCTGATTTGAATCATGAATCATAAATCATGAATCAAATCATGATTCATGTATTTAATCATGAATTGAATCAAGAATCATGAATTTAATCATGATTTATGAATCATGAATCAAGAATTGAATCATGATTCATGAATCATGAATCATGAATCGAATCATAAATCATGATTTAAATCATGATTCATGAATCATGAATCATGAATCGAATCATAAATCATGAATTGAATCATAAATCATGAATCATTAAATGAATCATGAATTAAATCATGAATCATGAATTGAATCATAAATCATGAATTGAATCATAAATCATGAATCATTAAATGAATCATGAATTGAATCATGAATCATGATTCATGAATCATGAATCGAATCATGATTCATGAATCATGAATCAAGAATTGAATCATGATTCATGAATCATGAATCATGAATTGAATCATGATTCATGAATCATGAATCCAATCATGAATCTTGAATCATGAATTGAATCATGATTCATGAATCATGAATCATGAATCGAATCATAAATTATGAATCATGAATCATGAATCGAATGATGATTCATGAATCATGAATCATGAATCGAATCATGAATCATGAATCGAATCATAAATCATTAATTGAATCATAAATCATGAATCATTAAATGAATCATGATTCATGAATCATGAATCATGAATCGAATGATGATTCATGAATCATGAATCATGAATCGAATCATGATTCATGAATCATGAATCATGAATCGAATGATGATTCATGAATCATGAATCATGAATCGAATCATGATTCATGATTCATGATTCATAAATCATGATTCGATTCATGATTCATGATTCATGAATCATGATTCAATTCATGATTCAAGATTCATGATTCGATTCATGAATCATGATTCAATTCATGATTCATGATTCAATTCATGATTAAATTCATGAATCATGATTTGATTCATGATTCATGATTCATGATTCAATTCATGATTCATGATTCAACTCATGATTCATGATTCAATTCACGATTCATGATTCAATTCATGATTCATGATTCAATTCATGATTCGTGATTCATGATTCAATTCATGATTCAATTCATGATTCATGATTCAATTCATGATTCGTGATTCATGATTCAATTCATGATTCATGATTCAGTTCATGATTCATGATTCAATTCATGATTCATGAATTAATTCATGATTCATGATTCAATTCATGATTCATTTAATGATTCATGATTTATGATTCAATTAATGATTTATGATTCGATTCATGATTCGATCCATGAATCATGATTCGATTCATGATTCGTGATTCATGAATCATGATTCGATTCATGAATCAGTATTCGATTTATGAATCATGATTCGATTCATGATTCATGATTTATGAATCATGATTCGATTCATGATTCATGATTCATGAATCATGATTCGATTCATGACTCATGATTCAATTCATGATTCATTTAATGATTCATTAATTATGATTCAATTCATGATTTATGATTCGATTCATGATTCATGATTCATGAATCATGATTCGATTCATGATTCATGATTCATGAATCATGATTCGATTCATGATTCGTGATTCATGAATCATGATTCGATTTATGAATCATGATTCGATTCATGAATTATGATTCGATTCATGATTCATGATTTATGAATCATGATTCGATTCATGATTCATGATTTAATTCATGATTCAATTCATGATTCATGATTCAATTCATGACTCATGATTCAATTCATGATTCATGATTCAATTCATGATTCATGATTCAATTCATGATTCATGATTTAATTCATGATTCATGATTCAATTCACGATTCATTTAATGATTCATGATTTATGATTCAATTCATGATTTATGATTCGATTCATGAATAATGATTCGATTCATGATTCATGATTCATGAATCATGATTCGATTCATGATTCATGAATCATGATTCAATTTATGATTCATGATTCATGATTCGATTCATGATTTATGATTCAATTCATGTTTCATGATTCATGATTCAAGATTCATGATTCATGATTCATGATTCATGATTAAATTCATGTTTCATAATTCATGATTCAAGATTCATGATTCATGATTCATGATTCATGATTCAATTCACGATTCATTTAATGATTCATGATTTATGATTCAATTCTTGATTTATGAGTCGATTCATGATTCATGATTCATGAATCATGATTTGATTCATGGTTCATGATTCATGAATCATGATTTGATTCATGGTTCGTGATTCATGAATCATGATTTGATTCATGATTCGTGATTCATGAATCATGATTCGATTCATGAATCATGATTCGATTCATGAATCATGATTCGATTCATGAATCATTATTCGATTCATGATTCATGATTTATAAATCATGATTTGATTCATGATTCATGATTCATGAATCATGATTCGATTCATGATTCATGATTCAATTCATGATTCATTTAATGATTGATGATTTATGATTCAATTCATGATTTATAATTCGATTCATGATTCATGATTCATGAATCATGATTCGATTCATGATTCATGATTCGATCCATGATTCATGATTCATGAATCATGATTCGATCCATGATTCATGATTCATGAATCATGATTCGATCCATGATTCGTGATTCATGAATCATGATTCGATTCATGAATCATGATTCGATCCATGATTCGATTCATGAATCATGATTCGATCCATGATGCGTGATTCATGAATCATGATTCGATTCATGAATCATGATTCGATTCATGATTCATGATTCATAAATCATGATTCGATTCATGATTCATGATTCAAGAATCATTATTCAATTCATGATTCAAGATTCATGATTCGATTCATGAATCATGATTCAATTCATGATTCATGATTCAATTCATGATTAAATTCATGAATCATGATTTAATTCATTATTCATGATTCATGATTCAATTCATGATTCATGATTCAACTCATGATTCATGATTCAATTCACGATTCATGATTCAATTCATGATTCATGATTCAATTCATGATTCGTGATTCATGATTCAATTCATGATTCAATTCATGATTCATGATTCAATTCATGATTCATGAATTAATTCAAGATTCATGATTCAATTCATGATTCATTTAATGATTCATGATTTATGATTCAATTAATGATTTATGATTCGATTCATGATTCGATCCATGAATCATGATTCGATTCATGATTCGTGATTCATGAATCATGATTCGATTCATGAATCAGTATTCGATTTATGAATCATGATTCGATTCATGATTCATGATTTATGAATCATGATTCGATTCATGATTCATGATTCATGAATCATGATTCGATTCATGACTCATGATTCAATTCATGATTCATTTAATGATTCATTAATTATGATTCAATTCATGATTTATGATTCGATTCATGATTCATGATTCATGAATCATGATTCGATTCATGAATCAGTATTCGATTTATGAATCATGATTCGATTCATGATTCATGATTTATGAATCATGATTCGATTCATGATTCATGATTCATGAATCATGATTCGATTCATGACTCATGATTCAATTCATGATTCATTTAATGATTCATTAATTATGATTCAATTCATGATTTATGATTCGATTCATGATTCATGATTCATGAATCATGATTCGATTCATGAATCATGATTCGATCCATGATTCGATTCATGAATCATGATTCGATCCATGATGCGTGATTCATGAATCATGATTCGATTCATGAATCATGATTCGATTCATGATTCATGATTCATAAATCATGATTCGATTCATGATTCATGATTCAAGAATCATTATTCAATTCATGATTCAAGATTCATGATTCGATTCATGAATCATGATTCAATTCATGATTCATGATTCAATTCATGATTAAATTCATGAATCATGATTTAATTCATTATTCATGATTCATGATTCAATTCATGATTCATGATTCAACTCATGATTCATGATTCAATTCACGATTCATGATTCAATTCATGATTCATGATTCAATTCATGATTCGTGATTCATGATTCAATTCATGATTCAATTCATGATTCATGATTCAATTCATGATTCATGAATTAATTCAAGATTCATGATTCAATTCATGATTCATTTAATGATTCATGATTTATGATTCAATTAATGATTTATGATTCGATTCATGATTCGATCCATGAATCATGATTCGATTCATGATTCGTGATTCATGAATCATGATTCGATTTATGAATCATGATTCGATTCATGAATTATGATTCGATTCATGATTCATGATTTATGAATCATGATTCGATTCATGATTCATGATTCATGAATCATGATTCGATTCATGATTCATGATTCATGAATCATGATTCATTTAATGATTCATGATTTATAATTTAATTCATTATTTATGATTCGATTCATGATTCATGATTCATGATTCAATTCATGATTCATGATTCAATTCATGATTCATGATTCAATTCATGATTCATGATTTAATTCATGATTCATGATTCAATTCACGATTCATTTAATGATTCATGATTTATGATTCAATTCATGATTCATGATTCATGAATCATGATTTGATTCATGATTCATGATTCATGAATCATGATTCATGATTCATGAAGCTTGATTCGATTCATGAATCATGATTCGATTCATTATTCGTGATTCATGAATCATGATTCGATTCATGAATCATGATTCAAATCATGAATTATGATTCGATTCATGATTCATGATTTATGAATCATGATTTGATTCATGATTCATGATTCATGAATCATGATTCGATTCATGATTCATGATTCAATTCATGATTCATTTAATGATTCATGATTTATGATTCAATTCATGATTTATGATTCGAGTCATGATTCATGATTCATGAATCATGATTCGATTCATGATTCATGAATCATGATTCGATTCATGACTCGTGATTCATGAATCATGATTCGATTTATAAATCATGATTCGATTCATGAATCATGATACGATTCATGATTCATGATTTATGAATCATGATTCGATTCATGAATCAAGATACGATTCATGATTGTTGATTTATGAATCATGATTCGTTTCATGATTCATGATTCATGAATCATGATTCATGATTCATTTAATGATTCATGATTTATGATTCAATTCTTGATTTATGATTCGATTCATGATTCATGAATCATGATTCGAATTATGATTCATGATTCGATCCATGATTCATGATTCATGAATCATGATTCGATTCATGAATCATGATTCAATCCATGATTCGTGATTCATGAACCATGATTCGATTCATGAATCATAATTCGATTCATGATTCATGATTCATGAATCATGATTCGATTCATGATTCATGAATCATGATTCGATTCATGATTCATGATTTATGATTCAATTCATGATTTATGATTCGATTCATGATTCATGATTCGATTCATGATTCATGAATCATGATTCGATTCATGATTCATAATTCATAATTCATGATTCGATTCATGATTCATGATTTATGAATCATGTTTCAATTCATGATTCAAGATTCATGATTCGATTCATGATTCATGATTCATTATTTAATTAATGATTCAATTCATTATTCATGATTCATGATTCAATTCATGATTCATTATTCAATTCATGACTCATGATTCAATTCATGATTCATGATTCAATTCATGATTCATGATTTAATTCATGATTCATTTAATGATTCATGATTTATGATTCAATTCATGATTTATGATTCGATTCATGATTCATGATTCATGAATCATGATTCAATTCTTGATTCATGATTCATAAATCATGATTCAATTCATGATTCATGATTCATGATTAAATTCATGATTAAATTCATGAATCATGATTTGATTCATGATTCATGATTCATGATTCAATTCATGATTCATGATTCAATTCATGATTCATGATTCAATTCATGATTCATGATTCAATTCATGATTCGTGATTCATGATTCAATTCATGATTCAATTCATGATTCATGATTCAATTCATGATTCGTGATTCATGATTCAATTCATGATTCAATTCATGATTCATGATTCAATTCATGATTCATGATTCAATTCATGATTCATGCTTTAATTCATGATTCATGATTCAATTCATGATTCATGATTCAATTCATGATTCATGCTTTAATTCATGATTCATGATTCAATTCACGATTCATTTAATGATTCATGATTTATGATTCAATTCATGATTTATGATTCGATTCATGATTCATGATTCATGAATCATGATTTGATTCATGATTCATGATTCATGAATCATGATTCGATTCATGAATCATGATTCGTTTCATGATTCGTGATTCATGAATCATGATTCGATTCATGAATCATGATTCGATTCATGATTCTTGATTTATGAATCATGATTCGATTCATGATTCATGATTCATGAATCATGATTCGATTCATGATTCATGATTCATAATTCATGATTCGCTTCATGATTCATGAATCATGATTCAATTCATGATTCGCTTCATGATTCATGAATCATGATTCAATTCATGATTCCAGATTCATGATTCGATTCATGATTCATGATTCATGAATCATGATTCGATTCATGATTCATGATTCATGAATCATGATTCGATTCATGATTCATGATTCATGAATCATGATTCGATTCATGATTCATGATTCATGAATCATGATTCGATTCATGATTCATAATTCATGAATCATGATTCGATTCATGATTCATGAATCATGATTCATGATTCATGATTCATGATTCATGATTCATGATTCATGAATTATGATTCGATTCATGATTCATGATTCATGAATTATGATTCGATTCATGATTCATGAATCATGATTCATGAATCATGATTCATGATTCATGAATCATGATTCATGATTCATGAATCATGATTCATGATTCATGAATCATGATTCATGATTCATGAATCATGATTCATGATTCATGAATCATGATTCATGATGCATGAATCATGATTCATGATGCATGAATCATGATTCGATTCATGAATCATGATTCGATCCATGATTCATGATTTACGAATCATGATTTTAATCATGAATCATGATTCGATTCATGATTCATGATTCATGAATCATGATTCAATTCACGATTCATTTAATGATTCATGATTTATGATTCAATTCTTGATTTATGATTCGATTCATGATTCATGATTCATAAATCATGATTTGATTCATGGTTCATGATTCATGAATCATGATTTGATTCATGGTTCATGATTCGATTCATGAATCATGATTCGATTCATGATTCGTGATTCATGAATCATGATTCGATTCATGAATCATGATTCGATTCATGAATCATGATTCGATTCATGAATCATGATTCAATTAATGAATCATGATTCGATTCATGATTCATGATTTATGAATCATGATTTGATTCATGATTCATGATTCATGAATCATTATTCGATTCATGATTCATGATTCAATTCATGATTCATTTAATGATTCATGATTTATGATTCAATTCATGATTTATGATTCGATTCATGATTCATGATTCATGAATCATGATTCGATTCATGATTCATGATTCATGAATCATGATTCGATTCATGATTCATGATTCATGAATCATGATTCGATTCATGATTCATGATTCATGAATCATGATTCGATTCATGATTCATGAATCATGAATCATGAATCGAATCATAAATCATGA
This sequence comes from Mixophyes australis, assembly GCA_036250195.1. NCBI lineage: Eukaryota > Metazoa > Chordata > Amphibia > Anura > Limnodynastidae > Mixophyes > Mixophyes australis. The sequence continues at coordinate 25,801 of JAVHZZ010000078.1, forward strand.
ATTGAATCATAAATCATGAATCATTAAATGAATCATGAATTGAATCATGAATCATGAATCGAATAATGATTCATGAATCATGAATCATGAATCAAATCATGATTCATAAATCATGAATCATGAATCGAATCATGATTCATTAATTGAATCATGATTCATGAATCGAATCATGATTCATGAATCGAATAAATCATGAATTGAATCATAAATCATGAATCATTAAATTCATGATTCATGAATCATGATTCGATTCATGATTCATGATTCATGAATCATGATTCGATTCATGATTCATGATTCAAGATTCAAGATTCATGATTCATGATTCATGATTAATGATTAAATTCATGTTTCATGATTTATGATTCAATTCATGATTTATGATTCGATTCATGATTCATGATTCATGAATCATGATTCGATTCATGATTCATGATTCATAATTCATGATTCGATTCATGATTAATGAATCATGATTCAATTCATGATTCAAGATTCATGATTCGATTCATGATTCATGATTAATGAATCATGATTCGATTCATGATTCATGATTTAATTCATGATTCAATTCATGATTCATGATTCAATTCATGATTCATGATTCATGATTCAATTCATGATTCATGATTCAATTCATGACTCATGATTCAATTCATGATTCATGATTCAATTCATGATTCATGATTTAATTCATGATTCATTTAATGATTCATGATTTATGATTCAATTCATGATTTATGATTCGATTCATGATTCATGATTCATGAATCATGATTCAATTCATGATTTATGATTCGATTCATGATTCATGATTCATGAATCATGATTCAATTCTTGATTCATGATTCATAAATCATGATTCAATTCATGATTCATGATTAAATTCATGATTAAATTCATGAATCATGATTTGATTCATGATTCATGATTCATGATTCAATTCATGATTCATGATTCAATTCATGATTCATGATTCAATTCATGATTCATGATTCAATTCATGATTCGTGATTCATGATTCAATTCATGATTCAATTCATGATTCATGATTCAATTCATGATTCATGATTCAATTCATGATTCATGATTCAATTCATGATTCGTGATTCATGATTCAATTCATGATTCAATTCATGATTCATGATTCAATTCATGATTCATGATTCAATTCATGATTCATGATTTAATTCATGATTCATGATTCAATTCATGATTCATTTAATGATTCATAATTTATGATTCAATTCATGATTTATGATTCGATTCATGATGCATGATTCATGAATCATGATTTGATTCATGATTCATGATTCATGAATAATGATTCATGATTCATGAATCATGATTCGATTCATGAATCATGATTCGTTTCATGATTCATGATTCATGAATCATGATTCGATTCATGAATCATGATTCGATTCATGATTCTTGATTTATGAATCATGATTTGATTCATGATTCATGATTCATGAATCATGATTCGATTCATGATTCATGATTCATAATTCATGATTCGATTCATGATTCATGATTTATGAATCATGTTTCAATTCATGATTCAAGATTCATGATTCGATTCATGATTCATGATTCATTATTTAATTAATGATTCAATTCATTATTCATGATTCATGATTCAATTCATGATTCATTATTCAATTCATGACTCATGATTCAATTCATGATTCATGATTCAATTCATGATTCATGATTTAATTCATGATTCATTTAATGATTCATGATTTATGATTCAATTCATGATTTATGATTCGATTCATGATTCATGATTCATGAATCATGATTCAATTCTTGATTCATGATTCATAAATCATGATTCAATTCATGATTCATGATTCATGATTAAATTCATGATTAAATTCATGAATCATGATTTGATTCATGATTCATGATTCATGATTCAATTCATGATTCATGATTCAATTCATGATTCATGATTCAATTCATGATTCATGATTCAATTCATGATTCGTGATTCATGATTCAATTCATGATTCAATTCATGATTCATGATTCAATTCATGATTCGTGATTCATGATTCAATTCATGATTCAATTCATGATTCATGATTCAATTCATGATTCATGATTCAATTCATGATTCATGCTTTAATTCATGATTCATGATTCAATTCATGATTCATGATTCAATTCATGATTCATGCTTTAATTCATGATTCATGATTCAATTCACGATTCATTTAATGATTCATGATTTATGATTCAATTCATGATTTATGATTCGATTCATGATTCATGATTCATGAATCATGATTTGATTCATGATTCATGATTCATGAATCATGATTCGATTCATGAATCATGATTCGTTTCATGATTCGTGATTCATGAATCATGATTCGATTCATGAATCATGATTCGATTCATGATTCTTGATTTATGAATCATGATTCGATTCATGATTCATGATTCATGAATCATGATTCGATTCATGATTCATGATTCATAATTCATGATTCGCTTCATGATTCATGAATCATGATTCAATTCATGATTCGCTTCATGATTCATGAATCATGATTCAATTCATGATTCCAGATTCATGATTCGATTCATGATTCATGATTCATGAATCATGATTCGATTCATGATTCATGATTCATGAATCATGATTCGATTCATGATTCATGATTCATGAATCATGATTCGATTCATGATTCATGATTCATGAATCATGATTCGATTCATGATTCATAATTCATGAATCATGATTCGATTCATGATTCATGAATCATGATTCATGATTCATGATTCATGATTCATGATTCATGATTCATGAATTATGATTCGATTCATGATTCATGATTCATGAATTATGATTCGATTCATGATTCATGAATCATGATTCATGAATCATGATTCATGATTCATGAATCATGATTCATGATTCATGAATCATGATTCATGATTCATGAATCATGATTCATGATTCATGAATCATGATTCATGATTCATGAATCATGATTCATGATGCATGAATCATGATTCATGATGCATGAATCATGATTCGATTCATGAATCATGATTCGATCCATGATTCATGATTTACGAATCATGATTTTAATCATGAATCATGATTCGATTCATGATTCATGATTCATGAATCATGATTCAATTCACGATTCATTTAATGATTCATGATTTATGATTCAATTAGTGATTTATGATTCGATTCATGATTCATGATTCATAAATCATGATTTGATTCATGGTTCATGATTCATGAATCATGATTTGATTCATGGTTCATGATTCGATTCATGAATCATGATTCGATTCATGATTCGTGATTCATGAATCATGATTCGATTCATGAATCATGATTCGATTCATGAATCATGATTCGATTCATGAATCATGATTCAATTAATGAATCATGATTCGATTCATGATTCATGATTTATGAATCATGATTTGATTCATGATTCATGATTCATGAATCATTATTCGATTCATGATTCATGATTCAATTCATGATTCATTTAATGATTCATGATTTATGATTCAATTCATGATTTATGATTCGATTCATGATTCATGATTCATGAATCATGATTCGATTCATGATTCATGATTCATGAATCATGATTCGATTCATGATTCATGATTCATGAATCATGATTCGATTCATGATTCATGATTCATGAATCATGATTCGATTCATGATTCATGAATCATGAATCATGAATCGAATCATAAATCATGAATTGAATCATAAATCATGAATCATTAAATGAATCATGAATTGAATCATGAATCATGAATCGAATAATGATTCATGAATCATGAATCATGAATCAAATCATGATTCATAAATCATGAATCATGAATCGAATCATGATTCATTAATTGAATCATGATTCATGAATCGAATCATGATTCATGAATCGAATAAATCATGAATTGAATCATAAATCATGAATCATTAAATTCATGATTCATGAATTCGATTCATGATTCATGATTCAAGATTCAAGATTCATGATTCATGATTCATGATTAATGATTAAATTCATGTTTCATGATTTATGATTCAATTCATGATTTATGATTCGATTCATGATTCATGATTCATGAATCATGATTCGATTCATGATTCATGATTCATAATTCATGATTCGATTCATGATTAATGAATCATGATTCAATTCATGATTCAAGATTCATGATTCGATTCATGATTCATGATTAATGAATCATGATTCGATTCATGATTCATGATTTAATTCATGATTCAATTCATGATTCATGATTCAATTCATGATTCATGATTCATGATTCAATTCATGATTCATGATTCAATTCATGACTCATGATTCAATTCATGATTCATGATTCAATTCATGATTCATGATTTAATTCATGATTCATTTAATGATTCATGATTTATGATTCAATTCATGATTTATGATTCGATTCATGATTCATGATTCATGAATCATGATTCAATTCATGATTTATGATTCGATTCATGATTCATGATTCATGAATCATGATTCAATTCTTGATTCATGATTCATAAATCATGATTCAATTCATGATTCATGATTAAATTCATGATTAAATTCATGAATCATGATTTGATTCATGATTCATGATTCATGATTCAATTCATGATTCATGATTCAATTCATGATTCATGATTCAATTCATGATTCATGATTCAATTCATGATTCGTGATTCATGATTCAATTCATGATTCAATTCATGATTCATGATTCAATTCATGATTCATGATTCAATTCATGATTCATGATTCAATTCATGATTCGTGATTCATGATTCAATTCATGATTCAATTCATGATTCATGATTCAATTCATGATTCATGATTCAATTCATGATTCATGATTTAATTCATGATTCATGATTCAATTCATGATTCATTTAATGATTCATAATTTATGATTCAATTCATGATTTATGATTCGATTCATGATGCATGATTCATGAATCATGATTTGATTCATGATTCATGATTCATGAATAATGATTCATGATTCATGAATCATGATTCGATTCATGAATCATGATTCGTTTCATGATTCATGATTCATGAATCATGATTCGATTCATGAATCATGATTCGATTCATGATTCTTGATTTATGAATCATGATTTGATTCATGATTCATGATTCATGAATCATGATTCGATTCATGATTCATGATTCATAATTCATGATTCGCTTCATGATTCATGATTCATGAATCATGATTCAATTCATGATTCAAGATTCATGATTCGATTCATGATTCATGATTCATGAATCATGATTCGATTCATGATTCATGATTCATGATTCATGATTCAATTCATGATTCATGATTCAATTCATGATTCATGATTCAATTCATGATTCGTGATTCATGATTCAATTCATGATTCAATTCATGATTCATGATTCAATTCATGATTCGTGATTCATGATTCAATTCATGATTCAATTCATGATTCATGATTCAATTCATGATTCATGATTCAATTCATGATTCATGATTTAATTCATGATTCATGATTCAATTCACGATTCATTTAATGATTCATGATTTATGATTCAATTCATGATTAATGATTCGATTCATGATTCATGATTCATGAATCATGATTTGATTCATGATTTATGATTCATGAATAATGATTCATGATTCATGAATCATGATTCGATTCATGAATCATGATTCGTTTCATGATTCATGATTCATGAATCATGATTCGATTCATGAATCATGATTCGATTCATGATTCTTGATTTATGAATCATGATTTGATTCATGATTCATGATTCATGAATCATGATTCGATTCATGATTCATGATTCATAATTCATGATTCGCTTCATGATTCATGATTCATGAATCATGATTCAATTCATGATTCAAGATTCATGATTCGATTCATGATTCATGATTCATGAATCATGATTCGATTCATGATTCATGATTCATGAATCATGATTCGATTTATGATTCATGATTCATGAATCATGATTCGATTCATGATTCATGATTCATGAATCATGATTCGATTCATGATTCATGATTCAAGATTCAAGATTCATGATTCATGATTCATGATTAAATTCATGTTTCATAATTCATGATTCAAGATTCATGATTCATGATTCATGATTCAATTCACGATTCATTTAATGATTCATGATTTATGATTCAATTCTTGATTTATGAGTCGATTCATGATTCATGATTTGATTCATGATTCGTGATTCATGAATCATGATTCGATTCATGAATCATTATTCGATTTATGATTCATGATTTATAAATCATGATTTGATTCATGATTCATGATTCATGAATCATGATTCGATTCATGATTCATGATTCAATTCATGATTCATTTAATGATTGATGATTTATGATTCAATTCATGATTTATAATTCGATTCATGATTCATGATTCATGAATCATGATTCGATTCATGATTCATGATTCGATCCATGATTCATGATTCATGAATCATGATTCGATCCATGATTCATGATTCATGAATCATGATTCGATCCATGATTCGTGATTCATGAATCATGATTCGATTCATGAATCATGATTCGATCCATGATTCGTGATTCATGAATCATGATTCGATTCATGATTCATGATTCAATTCATGATTAAATTCATGAATCATGATTTGATTCATGATTCATGATTCATGATTCAATTCATGATTCATGATTCAACTCATGATTCATGATTCAATTCACGATTCATGATTCAATTCATGATTCATGATCCAATTCATGATTCGTGATTCATGATTCAATTCATGATTCAATTCATGATTCATGATTCAATTCATGATTCGTGATTCATGATTCAATTCATGATTCATGATTCAATTCATGATTCATGAATTAATTCATGATTCATGATTCAATTCATGATTCATTTAATGATTCATGATTTATGATTCAATTAATGATTTATGATTCGATTCATGATTCGATCCATGAATCATGATTCGATTCATGATTCGTGATTCATGAATCATGATTCGATTCATGAATCATGATTCGATTTATGAATCATGATTCGATTCATGATTCATGATTTATGAATCATGATTCGATTCATGATTCATGATTCATGAATTATGATTCGATTCATGACTCATGATTCAATTCATGATTCATTTAATGATTCATTAATTATGATTCAATTCATGATTTATGATTCGATTCATGATTCATGATTCATGAATCATGATTCGATTCATGATTCATGATTCATGAATCATGATTCGATTCATGATTCGTGATTCATGAATCATGATTCGATTTATGAATCATGATTCGATTCATGAATTATGATTCGATTCATGATTCATGATTTATGAATCATGATTCGATTCATGATTCGTGATTCATGAATCATGATTCGATTTATGAATCATGATTCGATTCATGAATTATGATTCGATTCATGATTCATGATTTATGAATCATGATTCGATTCATGATTCATGATTCATGAATCATGATTCGATTCATGATTCATGATTCATGAATCATGATTCATTTAATGATTCATGATTTATAATTTAATTCATTATTTATGATTTGATTCATGATTCATGATTCATGATTCAATTCATGATTCATGATTCAATTCATGATTCATGATTCAATTCATGATTCGTGATTTTATGATTCAATTCATGATTCAATTCATGATTCATGATTCAATTCATGATTCATGATTTAATTCATGATTCATGATTCAATTCACGATTCATTTAATGATTCATGATTTATGATTCAATTCATGATTTATGATTCAATTCATGATTCATGATTCATGAATCATGATTTGATTCATGATTCATGATTCAATTCATGATTCATGATTTAATTCATGATTCATTTAATGATTCATGATTTATGATTCAATTCATGATTTATGATTCGATTCATGATTCATGATTCATGAATCATGATTCAATTCTTGATTCATGATTCTTAAATCATGATTTAATTCATGATTCATGATTCATGATTAAATTCATGATTAAATTCATGAATCATGATTTGATTCATGATTCATGATTCATGATTCAATTCATGATTCATGATTCAATTCATGATTCATGATTCAATTCATGATTCATGATTCAATTCATGATTCGTGATTCATGATTCAATTCATGATTCAATTCATGATTCATGATTCAATTCATGATTCATGATTCAATTCATGATTCATGATTCAATTCATGATTCGTGATTCATGATTCAATTCATGATTCAATTCATGATTCATGATTCAATTCATGATTCATGATTCAATTCATGATTCATGATTCAATTCATGATTCGTGATTCATGATTCAATTCATGATTCAATTCATGATTCATGATTCAATTCATGATTCATGATTCAATTCATGATTCATGATTCAATTCATGATTCGTGATTCATGATTCAATTCATGATTCAATTCATGATTCATGATTCAATTCATGATTCATGATTCAATTCATGATTCATGCTTTAATTCATGATTCATGATTCAATTCATGATTCATGATTCAATTCATGATTCATGCTTTAATTCATGATTCATGATTCAATTCACGATTCATTTAATGATTCATGATTTATGATTCAATTCATGATTTATGATTCGATTCATGATTCATGAATCATGATTTGATTCATGATTCATGATTCATGAATCATGATTCATGATTCATGAATCATGATTCGATTCATGAATCATGATTCGTTTCATGATTCGTGATTCATGAATCATGATTCGATTCATGAATCATGATTCGATTCATGATTCTTGATTTATGAATCATGATTCGATTCATGATTCATGATTCATGAATCATGATTCGATTCATGATTCATGAATCATGATTCGATTCATGATTCATGAATCATGATTCATGCTTTAATTCATGATTCATGATTCAATTCATGATTCATGATTCAATTCATGATTCATGCTTTAATTCATGATTCATGATTCAATTCACGATTCGTTTAATGATTCATGATTTATGATTCAATTCATGATTTATGATTCGATTCATGATTCATGAATCATGATTTGATTCATGATTCATGATTCATGAATCATGATTCATGATTCATGAATCATGATTCGATTCATGAATCATGATTCGTTTCATGATTCGTGATTCATGAATCATGATTCGATTCATGAATCATGATTCGATTCATGATTCTTGATTTATGAATCATGATTCGATTCATGATTCATGATTCATGAATCATGATTCGATTCATGATTCATGATTCATGAATCATGATTCGATTCATGATTCATGATTCATGAATCATGATTCGATTCATGATTCATGAATCATGATTCATGATTAATGATTCATGATTCATGATTCATGATTCATGAATCATGATTCGATTCATGATTCATGAATCATGATTCATGATTAATGATTCATGATTCATGATTTATGAATCATGATTCGATTCATGATTCATGATTCATGAATCATGATTCGATTCGTGATTCATGATTCATGAATTATGATTCGATTCATGATTCATGAATCATGATTCGATTCATGATTCATGAATCATGATTCGATTCATGATTCATGATTCATGAATCATGATTCATGATTCATGATTCATGATTCATGATTCATGAATCATGATTCATGATGCATGAATCATGATTCGATTCATGAATCATGATTCGATTCATGATTCATGATTTACGAATCATGATTTTAATCATGAATCATGATTCGATTCATGATTCATGATTCATGAATCATGATTCAATTCACGATTCATTTAATGATTCATGATTTATGATTCAATTCTTGATTTATGATTCGATTCATGATTCATGATTCATGAATCATGATTTGATTCATGGTTCATGATTCATGAATCATGATTTGATTCATGGTTCATGATTCGATTCATGAATCATGATTCGATTCATGATTGGTGATTCATGAATCATGATTCGATTCATGAATCATGATTCGATTCATGAATCATGATTCGATTCATGAATCATGATTCAATTAATGAATAATGATTCGATTCATGATTAATGATTTTTGAATCATGATTTGATTCATGATTCATGATTCATGAATCATTATTCGATTCATGATTCATGATTCAATTCATGATTCATTTAATGATTCATGATTTATGATTCAATTCATGATTTATGATTCGATTCATGATTCATGATTCATGAATCATGATTCGATTCATGATTCATGATTCATGAATCATGATTCGATTCATGATTCGTGATTCATGAATCATGATTCATGAATCATGATTCGATTCATGATTCATGATTCATGAATCATGATTCGATTCATGATTCGTGATTCATGAATCATGATTCAATTTATGAATCATGATTCGATTCATGAATCATGATACGATTCATGATTCATGATTTATGAATCATGATTCGATTCATGATTCATGATTCATGAATCATGATTCGATTCATGATTCATGATTCATGAATCATGATTCATTTAATGATTCATGATTTATGATTTAATTCATGATTTATGATTCGATTCATGATTCATGATTCATGAATCATGATTTGATTCATGACTCATGATTCGATCCATGATTCATGATTCAATTCATGATTCATGATTCAATTCATGATTCGTGATTCATGATTCAATTCATGATTCAATTCATGATTCATGATTCAATGCATGATTCATGATTCAATTCATGATTCATGATTCAATTCATGATTCGTGATTCATGATTCAATTCATGATTCATGATTCAATTCACGATTCATTTAATGATTCATGATTTATGATTCAATTCATGATTTATGATTCGATTCATGATTCATGATTCATGAATCATGATTTGATTCATGATTCATGATTCATGAATAATGATTCATGATTCATGAATCATGATTCGATTCATGAATCATGATTCGTTTCATGATTCGTGATTCATGAATCATGATTCGATTCATGAATCGTGATTCGATTCATGATTCATGAATCATGATTCGATTCATGATTCATAATTCATAATTCATGATTCGATTCATGATTCATGATTTATGAATCATGATTCAATTCATGATTCAAGATTCATGATTCGATTCATGATTCATGATTCATGATTTAATTCATGATTTAATTCATTATTCATGATTCATGATTCAATTCATGATTCATTATTCAATTCATGACTCATGATTCAATTCATGATTCATGATTCAATTCATGATTCATGATTTAATTCATGATTCATTTAATGATTCATGATTTATGATTCAATTCATGATTTATGATTCGATTCATTATTCATGATTCATGAATCATGATTCAATTCTTGATTCATGATTCTTAAATCATGATTCAATTCATGATTCATGATTCATGATTAAATTCATGATTAAATTAATGAATCATGATTTGATTCATGATTCATGATTCATGATTCAATTCATGATTCATGATTCAATTCATGATTCATGATTCAATTCATGATTCGTGATTCATGATTCAATTCATGATTCAATTCATGATTCATGATTCAATTCATGATTCATGATTCAATTCATGATTCATGATTCAATTCATGATTCGTGATTCATGATTCAATTCATGATTCAATTCATGATTCATGATTCAATTCATGATTCATGATTCAATTCATGATTCATGCTTTAATTCATGATTCATGATTCAATTCATGATTCATGATTCAATTCATGATTCATGCTTTAATTCATGATTCATGATTCAATTCACGATTCATTTAATGATTCATGATTTATGATTCAATTCATGATTTATGATTCGATTCATGATTCATGAATCATGATTTGATTCATGATTCATGATTCATGAATCATGATTCATGATTCATGAATCATGATTCGATTCATGAATCATGATTCGTTTCATGATTCGTGATTCATGAATCATGATTCGATTCATGAATCATGATTCGTTTCATGATTCGTGATTCATGAATCATGATTCGATTCATGAATCATGATTCGATTCATGATTCTTGATTTATGAATCATGATTCGATTCATGAATCATGATTCATGAATCATGATTCGATTCATGATTCATGAATCATGATTCGATTCATGATTCATGATTCATGAATCATGATTCGATTCATGATTCATGATTCATGAATCATGATTCGATTCATGATTCATGATTCATGAATCATGATTCGATTCATGATTCATGATTCATGAATCATGATTCGATTCATGATTCATGAATCATGATTCATGATTAATGATTCATGATTCATGATTCATGAATCATGATTCGATTCATGATTCATGATTCATGAATCATGATTCGATTCGTGATTCATGATTCATGAATTATGATTCGATTCATGATTCATGATTCATGAATCATGATTCGATTCGTGATTCATGATTCATGAATTATGATTCGATTCATGATTCATGAATCATGATTCGATTCATGATTCATGAATCATGATTCGATTCATGATTCATGATTCATGATTCGATTCATGATTCATGAATCATGATTCATGATTCATGAATCATGATTCATGATGCATGAATCATGATTCGATTCATGAATCATGATTCGATTCATGATTCATGATTTACGAATCATGATTTTAATCATGAATCATGATTCGATTCATGATTCATGATTCATGAATCATGATTCAATTCACGATTCATTTAATGATTCATGATTTATGATTCAATTCTTGATTTATGATTCGATTCATGATTCATGATTCATGAATCATGATTTGATTCATGGTTCATGATTCATGAATCATGATTTGATTCATGGTTCATGATTCGATTCATGAATCATGATTCGATTCATGATTTGTGATTCATGAATCATGATTTGATTCATGAATCATGATTCGATTCATGAATCATGATTCGATTCATGAATCATGATTCAAGTAATGAATAATGTTTCGATTCATGATTCATGATTTTTGAATCATGATTTGATTCATGATTCATGATTCATGAATCATTATTCGATTCATGATTCATGATTCAATTCATGATTCATTTAATGATTCATGATTTATGATTCAATTCATGATTTATGATTCGATTCATGATTCATGATTCATGAATCATGATTCGATTTATGATTCATGATTCATGAATCATGATTCGATTCATGATTCGTGATTCATGAATCATGATTCGATTTATGAATCATGATTCGATTCATGAATCATGATACGATTCATGATTCATGATTTATGAATCATGATTCGATTCATGATTCATGATTCATGAATCATGATTCGATTCATGATTCATGATTCATGAATCATGATTCATTTAATGATTCATGATTTATGATTTAATTTATGATTTATGATTCGATTCATGATTCATGATTCATGACTCATGATTCGATCCATGATTCATGATTCAATTCATGATTCATGATTCAATTCGTGATTCGTGATTCATGATTCAATTCATGATTCAATTCATGATTCATGATTCAATGCATGATTCATGATTCAATTCATGATTCATGATTCAATTCATGATTCGTGATTCATGATTCAATTCATGATTCAATTCATGATTCATGATTCAATTCATGATTCATGATTCAATTCATGATTCATGATTCAATTCATGATTCGTGATTCATGATTCAATTCATGATTCAATTCATGATTCATGATTCAATTCATGATTCATGATTCAATTCATGATTCATGATTCAATTCATGATTCATGATTCAATTCATGATTCGTGATTCATGATTCAATTCATGATTCAATTCATGATTCATGATTCAATTCATGATTCATGATTCAATTCATGATTCATGATTCAATTCATGATTCATGCTTTAATTCATGATTCATGATTCAATTCATGATTCATGATTCAATTCATGATTCATGCTTTAATTCATGATTCATGATTCAATTCACGATTCATTTAATGATTCATGATTTATGATTCAATTCATGATTTATGATTCGATTCATGATTCATGATTCATGAATCATGATTTGATTCATGATTCATGATTCATGAATAATGATTCATGATTCATGAATCATGATTCGATTCATGAATCATGATTCGTTTCATGATTCGTGATTCATGAATCATGATTCGATTCATGAATCGTGATTCGATTCATGATTCGATTCATGAATCGTGATTCGATTCATGATTCTTGATTTATGAATCATGATTCGATTCATGATTCTTGATTTATGAATCATGATTCGATTCATGATTCATGATTCATGAATCATGATTCGATTCATGATTCATGATTCATGAATCATGATTCGATTCATGATTCATGATTCATGAATCATGATTCGATTCATGATTCATGATTCATGAATCATGATTCGATTCATGATTCATGATTCATGAATCATGATTCAATTCATGATTCATGATTCATGAATCATGATTCGATTCATGATTCATGAATCATGATTCATGATTAATGATTCATGATTCATGATTCATGAATCATGATTCGATTCATGATTCATGATTCATGAATCATGATTCGATTCATGATTCATGAATTATGATTCGATTCATGATTCATGAATCATGATTCGATTCATGATTCATGAATCATGATTCGATTCATGATTCAAGATTCATGAATCATGATTCGATTCATGATTCGTGATTCATGAATCATGATTCGATTTATGAATCATGATTCGATTCATAAATCATGATACGATTCATGATTCATGATTTATGAATCATGATTCGATTCATGATTCATGATTCATGAATCATGATTCGATTCATGATTCATGATTCATGAATCATGATTCATTTAATGATTCATGATTTATGATTTAATTCATGATTTATGATTCGATTCATGATTCATGATTCATGAATCATGATTCGATTCATGACTCATGATTCGATCCATGATTCATGATTCAATTCATGATTCATGATTCAATTCATGATTCGTGATTCATGATTCAATTCATGATTCAATTCATGATTCATGATTCAATGCATGATTCATGATTCAATTCATGATTCATGATTCAATTCATGATTCGTGATTCATGATTCAATTCATGATTCAATTCATGATTCATGATTCAATTCATGATTCATGATTCAATTCATGATTCATGATTCAATTCATGATTCGTGATTCATGATTCAATTCATGATTCAATTCATGATTCATGATTCAATTCATGATTCATGATTCAATTCATGATTCATGATTCAATTCATGATTCATGATTCATGATTCAATTCATGATTCAATTCATGATTCATTATTCAATTCATGATTCATGATTCAATTCATGATTCATGCTTTAATTCATGATTCATGATTCAATTCATGATTCATGATTCAATTCATGATTCATGCTTTAATTCATGATTCATGATTCAATTCACGATTCATTTAATGATTCATGATTTATGATTCAATTCATGATTCATGCTTTAATTCATGATTCATGATTCAATTCATGATTCATGATTCAATTCATGATTCATGCTTTAATTCATGATTCATGATTCAATTCACGATTCATTTAATGATTCATGATTTATGATTCAATTCATGATTTATGATTCGATTCATGATTCATGATTCAATTCATGATTCATGATTCAATTCATGATTCGTGATTCATGATTCAATTCATGATTCAATTCATGATTCATGATTCAATTCATGATTCATGATTCAATTCATGATTCATGATTCAATTCATGATTCGTGATTCATGATTCAATTCATGATTCAATTCATGATTCATGATTCAATTCATGATTCATGATTCAATTCATGATTCATGCTTTAATTCATGATTCATGATTCAATTCATGATTCATGATTCAATTCATGATTCATTTAATGATTCATGATTTATGATTCAATTCATGATTTATGATTCGATTCATGATTCATGAATCATGATTTGATTCATGATTCATGATTCATGAATCATGATTCATGATTCATGAATCATGATTCATGATTCATGAATCATGATTCGATTCATGAATCATGATTCGTTTCATGATTCGTGATTCATGAATCATGATTCGATTCATGAATCATGATTCGATTCATGATTCTTGATTTATGAATCATGATTCGATTCATGATTCATGATTCATGAATCATGATTCGATTCATGATTCATGAATCATGATTCGATTCATGATTCATGAATCATGATTCATGCTTTAATTCATGATTCATGATTCAATTCATGATTCATGATTCAATTCATGATTCATGCTTTAATTCATGATTCATGATTCAATTCACGATTCGTTTAATGATTCATGATTTATGATTCAATTCATGATTTATGATTCGATTCATGATTCATGAATCATGATTTGATTCATGATTCATGATTCATGAATCATGATTCATGATTCATGAATCATGATTCGATTCATGAATCATGATTCGTTTCATGATTCGTGATTCATGAATCATGATTCGATTCATGAATCATGATTCGATTCATGATTCTTGATTTATGAATCATGATTCGATTCATGATTCATGATTCATGAATCATGATTCGATTCATGATTCATGATTCATGAATCATGATTCGATTCATGATTCATGATTCATGAATCATGATTCGATTCATGATTCATGATTCATGAATCATGATTCGATTCATGATTCATGAATCATGATTCATGATTAATGATTCATGATTCATGATTCATGATTCATGAATCATGATTCGATTCATGATTCATGAATCATGATTCATGATTAATGATTCATGATTCATGATTTATGAATCATGATTCGATTCATGATTCATGATTCATGAATCATGATTCGATTCGTGATTCATGATTCATGAATTATGATTCGATTCATGATTCATGAATCATGATTCGATTCATGATTCATGAATCATGATTCGATTCATGATTCAGGATTCATGAATCATGATTCATGATTCATGAATCATGATTCATGATTCATGAATCATGATTCATGATGCATGAATCATGATTCGATTCATGAATCATGATTCGATTCATGATTCATGATTTACGAATCATGATTTTAATCATGAATCATGATTCGATTCATGATTCATGATTCATGAATCATGATTCAATTCACGATTCATTTAATGATTCATGATTTATGATTCAAATCTTGATTTATGATTCGATTCATGATTCATGATTCATGAATCATGATTTGATTCATGGTTCATGATTCATGAATCATGATTTGATTCATGGTTCATGATTCGATTCATGAATCATGATTCGATTCATGATTGGTGATTCATGAATCATGATTCGATTCATGAATCATGATTCGATTCATGAATCATGATTCGATTCATGAATCATGATTTAATTAATGAATAATGATTCGATTCATGATTAATGATTTTTGAATCATGATTTGATTCATGATTCATGATTCATGAATCATTATTCGATTCATGATTCATGATTCAATTCATGATTCATTTAATGATTCATGATTTATGATTCAATTCATGATTTATGATTCGATTCATGATTCATGATTCATGAATCATGATTCGATTCATGATTCATGATTCATGAATCATGATTCGATTCATTATTCGTGATTCATGAATCATGATTCAATTTATGAATCATGATTCGATTCATGAATCATGATACGATTCATGATTCATGATTTATGAATCATGATTCGATTCATGATTCATGATTCATGAATCATGATTCGATTCATGATTCATGATTCATGAATCATGATTCATTTAATGATTCATGATTTATGATTTAATTCATGATTTATGATTCGATTCATGATTCATGATTCATGAATCATGATTCGATTCATGACTCATGATTCGATCCATGATTCATGATTCAATTCATGATTCATGATTCAATTCATGATTCGTGATTCATGATTCAATTCATGATTCAATTCATGATTCATGATTCAATGCATGATTCATGATTCAATTCATGATTCATGATTCAATTCATGATTCGTGATTCATGATTCAATTCATGATTCATGATTCAATTCACGATTCATTTAATGATTCATGATTTATGATTCAATTCATGATTTATGATTCGATTCATGATTCATGATTCATGAATCATGATTTGATTCATGATTCATGATTCATGAATAATGATTCATGATTCATGAATCATGATTCGATTCATGAATCATGATTCGTTTCATGATTCGTGATTCATGAATCATGATTCGATTCATGAATCGTGATTCGATTCATGATTCATGAATCATGATTCGATTCATGATTCATAATTCATAATTCATGATTCGATTCATGATTCATGATTTATGAATCATGATTCAATTCATGATTCAAGATTCATGATTCGATTCATGATTCATGATTCATGATTTAATTCATGATTTAATTCATTATTCATGATTCATGATTCAATTCATGATTCATTATTCAATTCATGACTCATGATTCAATTCATGATTCATGATTCAATTCATGATTCATGATTTAATTCATGATTCATTTAATGATTCATGATTTATGATTCAATTCATGATTTATGATTCGATTCATTATTCATGATTCATGAATCATGATTCAATTCTTGATTCATGATTCTTAAATCATGATTCAATTCATGATTCATGATTCATGATTAAATTCATGATTAAATTAATGAATCATGATTTGATTCATGATTCATGATTCATGATTCAATTCATGATTCATGATTCAATTCATGATTCATGATTCAATTCATGATTCATGATTCAATTCATGATTCGTGATTCATGATTCAATTCATGATTCAATTCATGATTCATGATTCAATTCATGATTCATGATTCAATTCATGATTCATGATTCAATTCATGATTCGTGATTCATGATTCAATTCATGATTCAATTCATGATTCATGATTCAATTCATGATTCATGATTCAATTCATGATTCATGCTTTAATTCATGATTCATGATTCAATTCATGATTCATGATTCAATTCATGACTCATGCTTTAATTCATGATTCATGATTCAATTCACGATTCATTTAATGATTCATGATTTATGATTCAATTCATGATTTATGATTCGATTCATGATTCATGAATCATGATTTGATTCATGATTCATGATTCATGAATCATGATTCATGATTCATGAATCATGATTCGATTCATGAATCATGATTCGTTTCATGATTCGTGATTCATGAATCATGATTCGATTCATGAATCATGATTCGATTCATGATTCTTGATTTATGAATCATGATTCGATTCATGAATCATGATTCATGAATCATGATTCGATTCGTGATTCATGATTCATGAATTATGATTCGATTCATGATTCATGAATCATGATTCGATTCATGATTCATGAATCATGATTCGATTCATGATTCATGATTCATGATTCGATTCATGATTCATGAATCATGATTCATGATTCATGAATCATGATTCATGATGCATGAATCATGATTCGATTCATGAATCATGATTCGATTCATGATTCATGATTTACGAATCATGATTTTAATCATGAATCATGATTCGATTCATGATTCATGATTCATGAATCATGATTCAATTCACGATTCATTTAATGATTCATGATTTATGATTCAATTCTTGATTTATGATTCGATTCATGATTCATGATTCATGAATCATGATTTGATTCATGGTTCATGATTCATGAATCATGATTTGATTCATGGTTCATGATTCGATTCATGAATCATGATTCGATTCATGATTTGTGATTCATGAATCATGATTTGATTCATGAATCATGATTCGATTCATGAATCATGATTCGATTCATGAATCATGATTCAATTAATGAATAATGTTTCGATTCATGATTCATGATTTTTGAATCATGATTTGATTCATGATTCATGATTCATGAATCATTATTCGATTCATGATTCATGATTCAATTCATGATTCATTTAATGATTCATGATTTATGATTCAATTCATGATTTATGATTCGATTCATGATTCATGATTCATGAATCATGATTCGATTCATGATTCATGATTCATGAATCATGATTCCATTCATGATTCGTGATTCATGAATCATGATTCGATTTATGAATCATGATTCGATTCATGAATCATGATACGATTCATGATTCATGATTTATGAATCATGATTCGATTCATGATTCATGATTCATGAATCATGATTCGATTCATGATTCATGATTCATGAATCATGATTCATTTAATGATTCATGATTTATGATTTAATTTATGATTTATGATTCGATTCATGATTCATGATTCATGACTCATGATTCGATCCATGATTCATGATTCAATTCATGATTCATGATTCAATTCGTGATTCGTGATTCATGATTCACATCATGATTCAATTCATGATTCATGATTCAATGCATGATTCATGATTCAATTCATGATTCATGATTCAATTCATGATTCGTGATTCATGATTCAATTCATGATTCAATTCATGATTCATGATTCAATTCATGATTCATGATTCAATTCATGATTCATGATTCAATTCATGATTCATGATTCAATTCATGATTCGTGATTCATGATTCAATTCATGATTCAATTCATGATTCATGATTCAATTCATGATTCATGATTCAGTTCATGATTCATGATTCAATTCATGATTCATGATTCATAATTCAATTCATGATTCAATTCATGATTCATGATTCAATTCATGATTCATGATTCAATTCATGATTCATGCTTTAATTCATGATTCATGATTCAATTCATGATTCATGATTCAATTCATGATTCATGCTTTAATTCATGATTCATGATTCAATTCACGATTCATTTAATGATTCATGATTTATGATTCAATTCATGATTTATGATTCGATTCATGATTCATGATTCATGATTCATGAATAATGATTCATGATTCATGAATCATGATTCGATTCATGAATCATGATTCGTTTCATGATTCGTGATTCATGAATCATGATTCGATTCATGAATCGTGATTCGATTCATGATTCGATTCATGAATCGTGATTCGATTCATGATTCTTGATTTATGAATCATGATTCGATTCATGATTCTTGATTTATGAATCATGATTCGATTCATGATTCATGATTCATGAATCATGATTCGATTCATGATTCATGATTCATGAATCATGATTCGATTCATGATTCATGATCCATGAATCATGATTCGATTCATGATTCATGATTCATGAATCATGATTCGATTCATGATTCATGATTCATGAATCATGATTCAATTCATGATTCATGATTCATGAATCATGATTCGATTCATGATTCATGAATCATGATTCATGATTAATGATTCATGATTCATGATTCATGAATCATGATTCGATTCATGATTCATGATTCATGAATCATGATTCGATTCATGATTCATGAATTATGATTCGATTCATGATTCATGAATCATGATTCGATTCATGATTCATGAATCATGATTCGATTCATGATTCAAGATTCATGAATCATGATTCGATTCATGATTCGTGATTCATGAATCATGATTCGATTTATGAATCATGATTCGATTCATGAATCATGATACGATTCATGATTCATGATTTATGAATCATGATTCGATTCATGATTCATGATTCATGAATCATGATTCGATTCATGATTCATGATTCATGAATCATGATTCATTTAATGATTCATGATTTATGATTTAATTCATGATTTATGATTCGATTCATGATTCATGATTCATGAATCATGATTCGATTCATGACTCATGATTCGATCCATGATTCATGATTCAATTCATGATTCATGATTCAATTCATGATTCGTGATTCATGATTCAATTCATGATTCAATTCATGATTCATGATTCAATGCATGATTCATGATTCAATTCATGATTCATGATTCAATTCATGATTCGTGATTCATGATTCAATTCATGATTCAATTCATGATTCATGATTCAATTCATGATTCATGATTCAATTCATGATTCATGATTCAATTCATGATTCATGATTCAATTCATGATTCGTGATTCATGATTCAATTCATGATTCAATTCATGATTCATGATTCAATTCATGATTCATGATTCAATTCATGATTCATGATTCAATTCATGATTCATGATTCATGATTCAATTCATGATTCAATTCATGATTCATGATTCAATTCATGATTCATGATTCAATTCATGATTCATGCTTTAATTCATGATTCATGATTCAATTCATGATTCATGATTCAATTCATGATTCATGCTTTAATTCATGATTCATGATTCAATTCACGATTCATTTAATGATTCATGATTTATGATTCAATTCATGATTTATGATTCGATTCATGATTCATGATTCATGAATCATGATTTGATTCATGATTCATGATTCATGAATAATGATTCATGATTCATGAATCATGATTCGATTCATGAATCATGATTCGTTTCATGATTCGTGATTCATGAATCATGATTCGATTCATGAATCGTGATTCGATTCATGATTCGATTCATGAATCGTGATTCGATTCATGATTCTTGATTCATGAATCGTGATTCGATTCATGATTCTTGATTTATGAATCATGATTCGATTCATGATTCATGATTCATGAATCATGATTCGATTCATGATTCATGATTCATGAATCATGATTCGATTCATGATTCATGATTCATGAATCATGATTCGATTCATGATTCATGATTCATGAATCATGATTCGATTCATGATTCATGAATCATGATTCATGATTAATGATTCATGATTCATGATTCATGAATCATGATTCGATTCATGATTCATGATTCATGAATCATGATTCGATTCGTGATTCATGATTCATGAATTATGATTCGATTCATGATTCATGAATCATGATTCGATTCATGATTCATGATTCATGAATCATGATTCATGATTCATGAATCATGATTCATGATTCATGAATCATGATTCATGATGCATGAATCATGATTCGATTCATGAATCATGATTCGATTCATGATTCATGATTTACGAATCATGATTTTAATCATGAATCATGATTCAATTCACGATTCATTTAATGATTCATGATTTATGATTCAATTCTTGATTTATGATTCGATTCATGATTCATGATTCATGAATCATGATTTGATTCATGGTTCATGATTCATGAATCATGATTTGATTCATGGTTCATGATTCGATTCATGAATCATGATTCGATTCATGATTTGTGATTCATGAATCATGATTTGATTCATGAATCATGATTCGATTCATGAATCATGATTCGATTCATGAATCATGATTCAATTAATGAATAATGATTCGATTCATGATTCATGATTTGTGAATCATGATTTGATTCATGATTCATGATTCATGAATCATTATTCGATTCATGATTCATGATTCCATTCATGATTCATTTAATGATTCATGATTTATGATTCAATTCATGATTTATGATTCGATTCATGATTCATGATTCATGAATCATGATTCGATTCATGATTCATGATTCATGAATCATGATTCGATTCATGATTCGTGATTCATGAATCATGATTCGATTTATGAATCATGATTCGATTCATGAATCATGATACGATTCATGATTCATGATTTATGAATCATGATTCGATTCATGATTCATGATTCATGAATCATGATTCGATTCATGATTCATGATTCATGAATCATGATTCATTTAATGATTCATGATTTATGATTTAATTCATGATTTATGATTCGATTCATGATTCATGATTCAATTCATGATTCATGATTCAATTCGTGATTCGTGATTCATGATTCAATTCATTATTCAATTCATGATTCATGATTCAATGCATGATTCATGATTCATGATTCAATTCATGATTCGTGATTCATGATTCAATTCATGATTCAATTCATGATTCATGATTCAATTCATGATTCATGATTCAATTCATGATTCATGATTCAATTCATGATTCGTGATTCATGATTCAATTCATGATTCAATTCATGATTCATGATTCAATTCATGATTCATGATTCAATTCATGATTCATGATTCAATTCATGATTCATGATTCATGATTCAATTCATGATTCAATTCATGATTCATGATTCAATTCATGATTCATGATTCAATTCATGATTCATGCTTTAATTCATGATTCATGATTCAATTCATGATTCATGATTCAATTCATGATTCATGCTTTAATTCATGATTCATGATTCAATTCACGATTCATTTAATGATTCATGATTTATGATTCAATTCATGATTTATGATTCGATTCATGATTCATGATTCATGAATCATGATTTGATTCATGATTCATGATTCATGAATAATGATTCATGATTCATGAATCATGATTCGATTCATGAATCATGATTCGTTTCATGATTCGTGATTCATGAATCATGATTCGATTCATAAATCGTGATTCGATTCATGATTCGATTCATGAATCGTGATTCGATTCATGATTCTTGATTTATAAATCATGATTCGATTCATGATTCTTGATTTATGAATCATGATTCGATTCATGATTCATGATTCATGAATCATGATTCGATTCATGATTCATGATTCATGAATCATGATTCGATTCATGATTCATGATTCATGAATCATGATTCGATTCATGATTCATGATTCATGAATCATGATTCGATTCATGATTCATGATTCATGAATCATGATTCGATTCATGATTCATGATTCATTAATCATGATTCGATTCATGATTCATGATTCATGAATCATGATTCGATTCATGATTCATGAATCATGATTCATGATTAATGATTCATGATTCATGATTCATGAATCATGATTCGATTCATGATTCATGATTCATGAATCATGATTCGATTCATGATTCATGATTCATGAATTATGATTCGATTCATGATTCATGAATCATGATTCGATTCATGATTCATGAATCATGATTCGATTCATGATTCAAGATTCATGAATCATGATTCGATTCATGATTCGTGATTCATGAATCATGATTCGATTTATGAATCATGATTCGATTCATGAATCATGATACGATTCATGATTCATGATTTATGAATCATGATTCGATTCATGATTCATGATTCATGAATCATGATTCGATTCATGACTCATGATTCGATCCATGATTCATGATTCAATTCATGATTCATGATTCAATTCATGATTCGTGATTCATGATTCAATTCATGATTCAATTCATGATTCATGATTCAATGCATGATTCATGATTCAATTCATGATTCATGATTCAATTCATGATTCGTGATTCATGATTCAATTCATGATTCATGATTCAATTCATGATTCATGATTCAATTCATGATTCATGATTCAATTCATGATTCGTGATTCATGATTCAATTCATGATTCAATTCATGATTTATGATTCAATTCATGATTCATGATTCAATTCATGATTCATGATTCAATTCATGATTCTTGATTCATGATTCAATTCATGATTCATGATTCAATTCATGATTCATGATTCAATTCATGATTCATGCTTTAGTTCATGATTCATGATTCAATTCATGATTCATGATTCAATTCATGATTCATGCTTTAATTCATGATTCATGATTCAATTCACGATTCATTTAATGATTCATGATTTATGATTCAATTCATGATTCATGATTCAATTCATGATTCATGCTTTAATTCATGATTCATGATTCAATTCACGATTCATTTAATGATTCATGATTTATGATTCAATTCATGATTTATGATTCGATTCATGATTCATGATTCATGAATCATGATTTGATTCATGATTCATGATTCATGAATAATGATTCATGATTCATGAATCATGATTCGATTCATGAATCATGATTCGTTTCATGATTCGTGATTCATGAATCATGATTCGATTCATGAATCGTGATTCGATTCATGATTCGATTCATGAATCGTGATTCGATTCATGATTCTTGATTTATGAATCATGATTCGATTCATGATTCATGATTCATGAATCATGATTCGATTCATGATTCATGATTCATGAATCATGATTCGATTCATGATTCATGATTCATGAATCATGATTCGATTCATGATTCATGATTCATGAATCATGATTCGATTCATGATTCATGATTCATGAATCATGATTCGATTCATGATTCATGAATCATGATTCATGATTCATGAATCATGATTCGATTCATGATTCATGAATCATGATTCATGATTAATGATTCATGATTCATGATTCATGAATCATGATTCGATTCATGATTCATGATTCATGAATCATGATTCGATTCATGATTCATGATTCATGAATTATGATTCGATTCATGATTCATGAATCATGATTCGATTCATGATTCATGAATCATGATTCGATTCATGATTCATGATTCATGAATCATGATTCATGATTCATGAATCATGATTCATGATTCATGAATCATGATTCATGATGCATGAATCATGATTCGATTCATGAATCATGATTCGATTCATGATTCATGATTTACGAATCATGATTTTAATCATGAATCATGATTCGATTCATGATTCATGATTCATGAATCATGATTCAATTCACGATTCATTTAATGATTCATGATTTATGATTCAATTCTTGATTTATGATTCGATTCATGATTCATGATTCATGAATCATGATTTGATTCATGGTTCATGATTCATGAATCATGATTTGATTCATGGTTCATGATTCGATTCATGAATCATGATTCGATTCATGATTGGTGATTCATGAATCATGATTCGATTCATGAATCATGATTCGATTCATGAATCATGATTCGATTCATGAATCATGATTCAATTAATGATTATGATTCGATTCATGATTCATGATTTTTGAATCATGATTTGATTCATGATTCATGAATCATTATTCGATTCATGATTCATGATTCAATTCATGATTCATTTAATGATTCATGATTTATGATTCAATTCATGATTTATGATTCGATTCATGATTCATGATTCATGAATCATGAATCATAAATCATGAATCATGAATTGAATCATGAATCATGAATCATAAATTATGAATCAAATCATGAATCATGAATCATGAATTGAATCATGAATCATGAATCGAATCATGATTCCTGAATCATGAATCATAAATCGAATCATGATTCATGAATTGAATCATAAATAATGAATCATGAAATGAATCATGAATTGAATCATGAATCATGAATTGAATAATGAATCATGAATTGAATTATGAATCATGAATTATGATTTGAATCATTAATCATGAATTGAATCATATATTGAATCATGAATCATGAATCATGAATCGAATCATGATTCATGAATCGAATCACGATTCATGAATCATGAATCATGAATCGAATCATGATTCATGAATCAAGAATCATGAATCGAATCATAAATCATGAATTGAATCATAAATCATGAATCATTAAATGAATTATGAATTGCATCATGAATCATGAATTAAATCATGAATCATGACTTAAATTATGAATCATGAATTTAATCATGAATCATGAATTGAATCATGAATCATGATTAATGAAATGAATCATGAATTGAATCATGTATCATGAATCATGAATTGAATCATGAATCATGAATTTAATCATAAATCATGAATCAAGAATCATGAATCGAATCATAAATCATGAATTGAATCATAAATCATGAATCATTAAATGAATTATGAATTGCATCATGAATCATGAATTAAATCATGAATCATGAATTAAATTATGAATCATGAATTGAATCATGAATCATGATTAATGAAATGAATCATGAATTGAATCATGTATCATGAATCATGAATTGAATCATGAATCATGAATTTAATCATAAATCATGAATTATGAAATGAATCATGAATTGAATCATGAATCATGAATTAAATCATGAATCATGAATCATGAGTCATGAATTGAATCATGAATTGTGAATCATGAATTGAATCATGAATCATGAATCATAAATCATGAATCAAATCATGATTCATGAATCATGAATTGAATCATGAATCATGAATTGAATTATGATTCATGAATCATTAATCATGATTCGATTCATAAATCATGAATTGAATCATGAATCATGAATCATTAAATGAATCATGAATCATGAATTGATTCAGAAATCATGAATCATGAATCATGAAATGAATCATGAATTGAATCATGTATCATGAATCATGAATTGAATCATGTATCATGAATCATGAATTGAATCATGAATTGAATCATGAATCATGAATTGAATCATGAATAATAAATCATGATTCGTGAATCATGAATCGAATCATGATTCATGATTTGAATCATGATTCATGAATAATGAATCATGAATTGAATCATGATTCATGAATTGAATCATGACTCATGAATCATGAACCATGAATTGAATCATGAATCATGAATCATGAATCAATTAATGAATCATGAATTGATTAATGAAATATGAATCATGAATTGAATCATGAATCTTGAATCATGAATTCAATCATGATTCATGAATCATGAATCATGAATCATGAATCTTGAATCATGAATTCAATCATGATTCATGAATCATGAATCATGAATTGAATCATGATTCATGAATTGAATCATGACTCATGAATCATGAACCATGAATTGAATCATGAATAATGAATCATGAATCATGAATCAATTAATGAATCATGAATTGATTAATGAAATATGAATCATGAATTGAATCTTGAATCATGAATTCAATCATGATTCATGAATCGAATCATGAATCGAATTATGAATCATGAATCGAATCATGATTCATGAATCATGAATCAAGAATCGAATCATGATTCATGAATCGAATCAAGATTCATGAATCATGAATCATGAATCAAATCATGATTCATGAATCAAGAATCATGAATCGAATCATAAATCATGAATTGAATCATAAATCATGAATCATTAAATGAATTATGAATTGCATCATGAATCATGAATTAAATCATGAATCATGAATTGAATCATGAATCATGAATTGAATCATGAATCATGATTAATGAAATGAATCATGAATTGAATCATGTATCATGAATCATGAATTGAATCATGAATCATGAATTGAATCATGAATTAAATCATGAATCATGAATCATGAATTGAATCATGAATCATGAATTTAATCATGAATTGAATCATGAATCATGAATTGAATCATGAATCATGAATTGAATCATGAATTGAACCATGAATAACGAATCATGAATTGAATCATGAATCATGAATTGAATCATGAATTATGAATTGAATCATGATTCATGAATGTAAACATGATTTCAATCATGAATCATGAATCATGAATCGAATCATGATTCATGAAAATCATGAATTGAATCATGATTTATGAATCATGAATCAAGAATTGAATTATGATTCATGAATCATGAATCATGAATCGAATCATGATTCATAAATCATGAATAATGAATCAAATCATAAATCATGAATTGAATCATAAATCATGAATCATTAAATGAATCATTAATTAAATCATTAACCATGAATTGAATCATGAGTCATGAATTGAATCATGAATAATGAATTGAATCATGAATCATGAATCATGAATCAAATCATGATTCATGAATCATGAATCATGATTCATAAATCATAAATCATCAATCAGGATTCATGAATCATGAATCGAATCATGATTCATGAATCATGAATCGAATCATAAATCATGAACTGAATCATAAATCATGAATCATTAAATGAATCATGAATTGAATCATGAATCATGAATTAAATCATGAATCATGAATTGAATCATGAATCATGAATTGAATCATGAATCATGAATTGAATCATGAATCGAATCATAAATCATGAATTGAATCATAAATCATGAATCATGAATCATGAATCAAATCATGATTCATGAATCATGAATCAAGAATCGAATCATGAATCATGAATCAAATCATGATTCGTGAATCATGAATCATGAATCCAATCATGATTCATGAATCATGAATCATGAATTCAATCATGATTCATGAATCATGAATCATGAATTCAATTATGATTCATGAATCGAATCATGATTCATGAATCACGAATCATGAATCGAATCATGATTCATGAATCGAATCATGATTCATGAATCATGAATTATGAATCGAATCATAAATCATGAATTGAATCATAAATCATGAATCATTAAATGAATCATGATTCATGAATCATGAATCATGAATCGAATCATGATTCATAAATCATGAATCATGAATCGAATCATGATTCATGAATCATGAATCGAATCATGATTCATGAATCAAATCATGATTCTTGAATCATGAATCGTGATTCATGAATCATGAATCATGATTCATGAATCATGAATCATGAATCGAATCATAAATCATGAATTGAATCATAAATCATGAATCATGAATTAAATCATGAATCATGAATTGAATCATGAATCATGAATTGAATCATGAATCATGAATCATGAAATGAATCATAAATTGAATCATGTATCATGAATCATGAATTGAATCATGAATCATGAATTAAATCATGAATTGAATCATGAATCACGAAGCATGAATTGAATCATAAATCATGAATTGAATCATGAATCATGAATTGAATCATGAATCATCAATTGAATCATGAATCATGAATCATAATTTGAATCATGAATCATGAATCAAATCATGATTCATGAATTGAATCATGAATTGAATCATGAATCATGAATTGAATCATAATTTATGAATCATGAATCAAGAATTGAATCATGATTCATGAATCATGAATCATGAATCGAATCATAAATCATGAATTGAATCATCATTCATGAATCATGAATCATGAATCGTATCATAAATCATGAATTGAATCATAAATCATGAATCATTAAATGAATCATGAATTAAATCCTGAATCATGACATGAATCATGAGTCATGAATTGAATAATGAATCATGAATCGAATCATAAATCATGAATTGAATCATGAATCATGAAATGAATCATGAATTGAATCATGTATCATAAATCATGAATTGAATCATGTATCATGAATCATGAATTGAATCATGAATCATGAATCATGAAATGAATCATGAATTGAATCATGAATCATGAATTGAATCATGAATCATGAATTGAATCATGAATCATAAATCATGAATCATGAATCATGAATCAAATCATGATTCATGAATTGAATCATGATTCATGAATAATGAATCATGAATCGAATCATGATTCATGAATTGAATCATGACTCATGAATCATGAACCATGAATTGAATCATGAATAATGAATCATGAATCATGAATCAATTAATGAATCATGAATTGAATCATGAAATATGAATCATGAATTGAATCATGAATCTTGAATCATGAATTCAATTATGATTCATGAATCATGAATCGAATCATGATTCATGAATCATGATTCATGAATCGAATCATGAATCGAATTATGAATCATGAATCGAATCATGATTCATGAATCATGAATCGAATCATGATTCTTGAATCATGAATCAAGAATCGAATCATGATTCATGAATCAAATCAAGATTCATGAATTATGAATCATGAATCGAATCATGATTCAAGAATCAAGAATCATGAATCAAATCATAAATCATGAATTGAATCATAAATCATGAATTGAATCATAAATCATGAATCATTAAATGAATTATGAATTGCATCATGAATCATGAATTAAATCATGAATCATTAATTGAATCATGAATCATAAATTGAATCATGAATCATGAATCATGATTAATGAAATAAATCATGAATTGAATCATGTATCATGAATCATGAATTGAATCATGAATCATGAATTGAATCATGAATCATGAATTGAATCATGAATCATGAATTGAATCATGAATTATGAATTGAATCATGATTCATGAATGTAAACATGATTTGAATCATGAATCATGAATCATGAATCGAATCATGATTCATGAAAATCATGAATTGAATCATGATTTATGAATCATGAATCAAGAATTGAATTATGATTCATGAATCATGAATCATGAATCGAATCATGATTCATAAATCATGAATAATGAATCAAATCATAAATCATGAATTGAATTATAAATCATGAATCATTAAATGAATCATTAATTAAATCATTAACCATGAATTGAATCATGAGTCATGAATTGAATCATGAATCATGAATTGAATCATGAATCATGAATCATGAATCATGAATCAATTTATGATTCATGAATCATGAATCATGAATCGAATCATAAATCATGAACTGAATCCTAAATCATGAATCATTAAATGAATCATGAATTGAATCATGAATCATGAATTAAATCATGAATCATGAATTGAATCATGAATCATGAATTGAATCATGAATCGAATCATAAATCATGAATTGAATCATAAATCATGAATCATTAAATGAATCATGATTCATGAATCATGAATCATGAATCCAATCATGATTCATGAATCATGAATCATGAATCAAATCATGATTCATGAATCATGAATCATGAATCCAATCATGATTCATGAATCGAATCATGATTCATGAATCACGAATCATGAATCGAATCATGATTCATGAATCATGAATCATGAATCGAATCATAAATCATGAATTAAATCATAAATCATGAATCATTAAATGAATCATGATTCATGAATCATGAATCATGAATCGAATCATGATTCATGAATCATGAATCGAATCATAAATCATGAATTGAATCATAAATCATGAATCATTAAATGAATCATGATTCATGAATCATGAATCGAATCATGATTAATGAATCATGAATCATGAATTGAATCATGATTCATGAATCATGAATCGAATCATGATTCATGAATCGAATCATGATTCATGAATCGAATCATGATTCATGAATCACGAATCATGAATCGAATCATGATTCATGAATCATGAATCGAATCATAAATCATAAATTGAATCATAAATCATGAATCATTAAATTAATCATGAATTGAATCATGAATCATCAATCATGAAATGAATCATAAATTGAATCATGAATCATGAATTGAATCATGAATTAAATCATGAATCATGAATCATGAATTGAATCATGAATCATGAATTTAATCATGAATTGAATCATGAATCATGAATTGAATCATGAATCATGAATTGAATCATGAATTGAACCATGAATCACGAATCATGAATTGAATCATGAATCATGAATTGAATCATGAATTATGAATTGAATCATGATTCATGAATGTAAACATGATTTCAATCATGAATCATGAATCATGAATCGAATCATGATTCATTAAAATCATGAATTGAATCATGATTTATGAATCATGAATCAAGAATTGAATTATGATTCATGAATCATGAATCATGAATCGAATCATGATTCATAAATCATGAATAATGAATCAAATCATAAATCATGAATTGAATCATAAATAATGAATCATTAAATGAATCATTAATTAAATCATTAACCATGAATTGAATCATGAGTCATGAATTGAATCATGAATAATGAATTGAATCATGAATCATGAATCATGAATCAAATCATGATTCATGAATCATGAATCATGATTCATAAATCATAAATCATCAATCATGATTCATGAATCATGAATCGAATCATGATTCATGAATCATGAATCATGAATCGAATCATAAATCATGAACTGAATCATAAATCATGAATCATTAAATGAATCATGAATTGAATCATGAATCATGAATTAAATCATGAATCATGAATTGAATCATGAATCATGAATTGAATCATGAATCGAATCATAAATCATGAATTGAATCATAAATCATGAATCATGAATCATGAATCAAATCATGATTCATGAATCATGAATCAAGAATCGAATCATGAATCATGAATCAAATCATGATTCATGAATCATGAATCATGAATCCAATCATGATTCATGAATCATGAATCATGAATTCAATCATGATTCATGAATCATGAATCATGAATTCAATTATGATTCATGAATCGAATCATGATTCATGAATCACGAATCATGAATCGAATCATGATTCATGAATCGAATCATGATTCATGAATCATGAATTATGAATCGAATCATAAATCATGAATTGAATCATAAATCATGAATCATTAAATGAATCATGATTCATGAATCATGAATCATGAATCGAATCATGATTCATAAATCATGAATCATGAATCGTATCATGATTCATGAATCATGAATCGAATCATGATTCATGAATCAAATCATGATTCTTGAATCATGAATCGTGATTCATGAATCATGAATCATGATTCATGAATCATGAATCATGAATCGAATCATAAATCATGAATTGAATCATAAATCATGAATCATGAATTAAATCATGAATCATGAATTGAATCATGAATCATGAATTGAATCATGAATCATGAATTGAATCAAATGAATCATAAATTGAATCATGTATCATGAATCATGAATTGAATCATGAATCATGAATTAAATCATGAATTGAATCATGAATCACGAAGCATGAATTGAATCATAAATCATGAATTGAATCATGAATCATGAATTGAATCATGAATCATCAATTGAATCATGAATCATGAATCATAATTTGAATCATGAATCATGAATTGAATCATAAATCGTGAATTGAATCATGAAATGAATGATGAATCATGAATCAAATCATGATTCATGAATTGAATCATGAATTGAATCATGAATCATGAATTGAATCATAATTTATGAATCATGAATCAAGAATTGAATCATGATTCATGAATCAGGAATCGAATCATAAATCATGAATTGAATCATCATTCATGAATCATGAATCATGAATCGTATCATAAATCATGAATTGAATCATAAATCATGAATCATTAAATGAATCATGAATTAAATCCTGAATCATGAATTGAATCATGAGTCATGAATTGAATAATGAATCATGAATCGAATCATAAATCATGAATTGAATCATGAATCATGAAATGAATCATGAATTGAATCATGTATCATGAATCATGAATTGAATCATGTATCATGAATCATGAATTGAATCATGAATCATGAATCATGAAATGAATCATGAATTGAATCATGAATCATGAATTGAATCATGAATCATGAATTGAATCATGAATCATGAATCATGAATCATGAATCAAATCATGATTCATGAATTGAATCATGATTCATGAATAATGAATCATGAATCGAATCATGATTCATGAATTGAATCATGACTCATGAATCATGAACCATGAATTGAATCATGAATAATGAATCATGAATCATGAATCAATTAATGAATCATGAATTGAATCATGAAATATGAATCATGAATTGAATCATGAATCTTGAATCATGAATTCAATTATGATTCATGAATCATGAATCGAATCATGATTCATGAATCATGATTCATGAATCGAATCATGAATCGAATTATGAATCATGAATCGAATCATGATTCATGAATCATGAATCGAATCATGATTCTTGAATCATGAATCAAGAATCGAATCATGATTCATGAATCAAATCAAGATTCATGAATTATGAATCATGAATCGAATCATGATTCAAGAATCAAGAATCATGAATCAAATCATAAATCATGAATTGAATCATAAATCATGAATTGAATCATAAATCATGAATCATTAAATGAATTATGAATTGCATCATGAATCATGAATTAAATCATGAATCATTAATTGAATCATGAATCATAAATTGAATCATGAATCATGAATCATGATTAATGAAATAAATCATGAATTGAATCATGTATCATGAATCATGAATTGAATCATGAATCATGAATTGAATCATGAATTAAATCATGAATCATGAATCATGAATTGAATCATGAATTATGAATTGAATCATGATTCATGAATGTAAACATGATTTGAATCATGAATCGAATCATGATTCATGAAAATCATGAATTGAATCATGATTTATGAATCATGAATCAAGAATTGAATTATGATTCATGAATCATGAATCATGAATCGAATCATGATTCATAAATCATGAATAATGAATCAAATCATAAATCATGAATTGAATTATAAATCATGAATCATTAAATGAATCATTAATTAAATCATTAACCATGAATTGAATCATGAGTCATGAATTGAATCATGAATCATGAATTGAATCATGAATCATGAATCATGAATCATGAATCAATTCATGATTCATGAATCATGAATCATGAATCGAATCATAAATCATGAACTGAATCCTAAATCATGAATCATTAAATGAATCATGAATTGAATCATGAATCATGAATTAAATCATGAATCATGAATTGAATCATGAATCATGAATTGAATCATGAATCGAATCATAAATCATGAATTGAATCATAAATCATGAATCATTAAATGAATCATGATTCATGAATCATGAATCATGAATCCAATCATGATTCATGAATCATGAATCAAGAATCAAATCATGATTCATGAATCATGAATCATGAATCCAATCATGATTCATGAATCATGAATCATGAATCCAATCATGATTCATGAATCGAATCATGATTCATGAATCACGAATCATGAATCGAATCATGATTCATGAATCATGAATCATGAATCGAATCATAAATCATGAATTGAATCATAAATCATGAATCATTAAATGAATCATGATTCATGAATCATGAATCATGAATCGAATCATGATTCATGAATCATGAATCGAATCATAAATCATGAATTGAATCATAAATCATGAATCATTAAATGAATCATGATTCATGAATCATGAATCGAATCATGATTAATGAATCATGAATCATGAATTGAATCATGATTCATGAATCATGAATCATGAATCGAATCATGATTCATGAATCGAATCATGATTCATGAATCGAATCATGATTCATGAATCACGAATCATGAATCGAATCATGATTCATGAATCATGAATCATGAATCGAATCATAAATCATAAATTGAATCATAAATCATGAATCATTAAATTAATCATGAATTGAATCATGAATCATCAATCATGAAATGAATCATAAATTGAATCATGAATCATGAATTGAATCATGAATCATGAATTGAATCATGAATCATGAATCATTAAATTAATCATGAATCATGAATCAAATCATAATTCATGAATTAAATCATTAATTGAATCATGAATCATGAATCATGAATTGAATCATGATTCATGAATCATGAATCATGAATCGAATCATAAATCATGAATTGAATAATAAATCATAATTCATTAAATGAATCATGAATTAAATCATGAATCATGAATTGAATCATGAATTATGAATTGAATCATGAGTCATGAATTGAATCATGAATTGAATCATGAAATGAATCATAAATTTAATCATGTATCATGAATCATGAATTGAATTATGAATCATGAATTGAATCATGAATTGAATCATGAATCACGAATCATGAATTGAATCATGAATCATGAATTGAATCATGAATCATGAATTGAATCATGAATCATGAATCATGAATCATGAATTGAATCATGAATTAAATCATGAATCATGAATCATGAGTCATGAATTGAATCATGAATCATGAATCATGAATTGAATCATGAATCATGAATCATGAATTGAATCATGAATCATGAATTGAATCATGAATTGAATCATGAATCATGAATTGAATCATGAATCATGAATCATGAATTAGGAATCATGAATTGAATCATGAATCATGAATTGAATCATGAATCATGAATTTGATTCATGAATCATGAATCGAATTATGAATCATGAATCATGAATCGAATCATGATTCATGAATAATGAATCATGAATGGAATCATGAATCGAATCATAAATCATGAATTGAATCATAAATCATGAATCATTAAATGAATCATGATTCATGAATCATGAATCATGAATCGAATCATGATTCATGAATAATAAATCATGAATCGAATCATGATTCAAGAATCATGAATCATGAATCGAATCATGATTTATTAATCAAGAATCATGGATCGAATCATGATTCATGAATCATGATTCATGATTCATGAATCGAATCATGATTCATGAATCACGAATCATGGATCGAATCATGATTCATGAATCATGATTCATGATTCATGAATCATGAATCATGAATCGAATCA
This sequence comes from Mixophyes australis, assembly GCA_036250195.1. Classification (NCBI taxonomy): domain Eukaryota; kingdom Metazoa; phylum Chordata; class Amphibia; order Anura; family Limnodynastidae; genus Mixophyes; species Mixophyes australis. Next base: position 64,181 of record JAVHZZ010000078.1, read on the forward strand.
TGATTCATGAATCATGAATCATGAATCGAATCATAAATCATGAATTGAATCATAAATCATGAATCATTAAATGAATCATGATTCATGAATCATGAATCATGAATCGAATCATGATTCATAAATCATGAATCATGAATCGAATCATAAATCATGAATTGAATCATAAATCATGAATCATTAAATGAATCATGATTCATGAATCATGAATCATGAATCGAATCATGATTCATAAATCATGAATCATGAATCGAATCATGATTCATGAATCAAATCATGATTCATAAATCGGATCATGATTCATAATTCACGAATCATGAATCGAATCATGATTCATGAATCATGAATCATGAATCAAATCATAAATCATGAATTGAATCATAAATCATGAATCATTAAATGAATCATGAATCATGAATCGAATCATGATTCATGAATCATGAATCGAATCATGAATCATGAATCGAATCATGATTCATGAATCATGAATCATGAATTGAGTCATAAATCATGAATCATTAAATGAATCATGAATTGAATCATGAATTGAATCATGAATCATGAATCGAATCATGATTCATGAATCATGAATCATGAATCGAATCATGATTCATAAATCATGAATCATAAATCATAAATCATGAATCATTAAATGAATCATGAATTGAATCATGAATCATGAATCGAATCATGATTCATGAATCATGAATCGAATCATGATTTATAAATCATGAATCATGAATCGAATGATGATTCATGAATCGAATGATGATTCATGAATCGAATCATGATTCATGAATCACGAATCATGAATCGAATCATGATTCATGAATTGAATCATAAATCATGAATTGAATCATAAATCATGAATCATTAAATGAATCATGAATTGAATCATGAATCATGAATTAAATCATGAATCATGAATTGAATCATGAATCATGAATTAAATCATGAATCCTGAATTGAATCATGAATCACGAATCATGAATTGAATCATGAATCATGAATTGAATCATGAATCATAAATTGAATCATGAATTGAATCATGTATCATGAATCATAAATTGAATCATGAATTAAATCATGAATCATGAATCATAAATCATGAATCAAATCATGAATCATGAATCATAAATCATGAATCAAATAATGAATCATGAATTGAATCATGTATCGAATCATGATTCCTGAATCATAAATCGAATCATGATTCATGAATCATGAATCATGAATTGAATCATGATTCATGAATCATGAATCGAATTATAAATCATGAATTTAATCATAAATCATGAATCATGAAATGAATCATGAATTGAATCATGAATCATGAATTAAATCATGAATCATGAGTCATGAATTGAATCATGAATCATGAATTGAATCATGAATCATGAATTGAATCATGAATTAAATCATGAATCATGAGTCATGAATTGAATCATGAATCATGAATTGAATCATGAATCATGAATTGAATCATGAATTAAATCATGAATCATGAATCATGAATTGAATCATGAATCATGAATTTAATCATGAATTGAATCATGAATCATGAATTGAATCATGAATCATGAATCATGAATCAAATCATAAATCATGAATCATTAAATGAATCATGAATCATGAATTGATTCATAAATCATGAATCATGAATCATGAAATGAATCATGAATTGAATCATGTATCATGAATCATGAATTGAATCATGTATCATGAATCATGAATTGAATCATGAATCATGAATCATGAATCATGAAATGAATCATGAATTGAATCATGAATCATGCATTGAATCATAAATCATAAATCATGAAACATGAATCATGAATCGAATCATGATTCATGAATTGAATCATGATTCATGAATAATGAATCATGAATCGAATCATGATTCATGAATTGAATCATGACTCATGAATCATGAACCATGAATTGAATCATGAATAATGAATCATGAATCATGAATCAATTAATTAATCATGAATTGAATCATGAAATATGAATCATGAATTGAATCATGAATCTTGAATCATGAATTCAATTATGATTCATGAATCATGAATCGAATCATGATTCATGAATCATGATTCATGAATCGAATCATGAATCGAATTATGAATCATGAATCGAATCATGATTCATGAATCATGAATCGAATCATGATTCTTGAATCATGAATCAAGAATCGAATCATGATTCATGAATCAAATCAAGATTCATGAATCATGAATCAAGAATTATGAATCATGATTCATGAATCAAATCAAGAATTATGAATCATGAATCATGGATCGAATCATGATTCATGAATCAAGAATCATGAATCGAATCATAAATCATGAATTGAATCATAAATCATGAATCATTAAATGAATTATGAATTGCATCATGAATCATGAATTAAATCATGAATCATTAATTGAATCATGAATCATGAATTGAATCATGTATCATGAATCATGAATTGAATCATGAATCATGAATTGAATCATGAATTAAATCATGAATCATGAATCATGAATTGAATCATGAATTATGAATTGAATCATGATTCATGAATGTAAACATGATTTGAATCATTAATCATGATTTATGAATCGAATCATGATTCATGAAAATCATGAATTGAATCATGATTTATGAATCATGAATCAAGAATTGAATTATGATTCATGAATCATGAATCATGAATCGAATCATGATTCATAAATCATGAATAATGAATCAAATCATAAATCATGAATTGAATTATAAATCATGAATCATTAAATGAATCATTAATTAAATCATTAACTATGAATTGAATCATGAGTCATGAATTGAATCATGAATCATGAATTGAATCATAAATCATGAATCATGATTCAAATCATGATTCATGAATCATGAATCATGATTCATAAATCATAAATCATGAATCATGATTCATGAATCATGAATCATGAATCGAATCATGATTCATGAATCATGAATCATGAATCGAATCATAAATCATGAACTGAATCATAAATCATGAATCATTAAATGAATCATGAATTGAATCATGAATCATGAATTAAATCATAAATCATGAATTGAATCATGAATCATGAATTGAATCATGAATCGAATCATAAATCATGAATTGAATCATAAATCATGAATCATTAAATGAATCATGATTCATGAATCATGAATCATGAATCGAATCATGATTCATGAATCATGAATCATGAATCAAATCATGATTCATGAATCATGAATCATGAATCCAATCATGATTCATGAATCGAATCATGATTCATGAATCACGAATCATGAATCGAATCATGATTCATGAATCATGAATCATGAATCGAATCATAAATCATGAATTGAATTATAAATCATGAATCATTAAATGAATCATGATTCATGAATCATGAATCATGAATCGAATCATGATTCATAAATCATGAATCATGAATCGAATCATGATTCATGAACCTAATCATGATTCATGAATCGAATAATGATTCATGAATCGAATCATGATTCATGAATCACGAATCATGATTCATGAATCACGAATCATGAATCGAATCATGATTCATGAAGCGAATCATGATTCATGAATCACGAATCATGAATCGAATCATGATTCATGAATCAAATCATGATTCTTGAATCATGAATCGTGATTCATGAATCATGAATCATGATTCATGAATCATGAATCATGAATCGAATCATAAATCATGAATTGAATCATAAATCATGAATCATTAAATGAATCATGAATTGAATCATGAATCATGAATTAAATCATGAATCATGAATTGAATCATGAATCATGAATTGAACCATAAATCATGAATCATGAAATGAATCATAAATTGAATCATGTATCATGAATCATGAATTGAATCATGAATCATGAATTGAATCATGAATTGAATCATGAATCACGAAGCATGAATTGAATCATAAATCATGAATTGAATCATGAATCATGAATTGAATCATGAATCATGAATTGAATCATGAATCATGAATCATAATTTGAATCATGAATCATGAATTAAATCATAAATCGTGAATTGAATCATGAAATGAATCATGAATCATGAATCAAATGATGATTCATGAATTGAATCATGAATTGAATCATGAATCATGAATCATGAATTGAATAATGATTTATGAATCAAGAATTGAATCATGTTTCATGAATCATGAATCGAATCATAAATCATGAATTGTATCATCATTCATGAATCATGAATCATGAATCATATCATAAATCATGAATTGAATCATAAAACATGAATCATTAAATGAATCATGAATTAAATCCTGAATCATGAATTGAATCATGAGTCATGAATTGAATCATGAATCATGAATCATGAATCATGAATCGAATCAAAAATCATGAATTGAATCATAAATCATGATTCATTAAATGAATCATGAATTGAATCATGAGTCATGAATTAAATCATGAATCATGAATTGAATCATGAATCGTGAATTGAATGATTGAATTCATGATTTATGATTCGATTCATGATTCATGATTCATGATTCATGATTCATGATTTATGATTCGATTCATGATTCATGAATCATGAATCATGAATCGAATCATAAATCATGAATTGAATCATAAATCATGAATCATTAAATTAATCATGAATTGAATCATGAATCATGAATTAAATCATGAATCATGAATTGAATCATGAATCATGAAATTAATCATAAATTGAATCATGTATCATGAATCATGAATTGAATCATGAATCATGAATTGAATTATGAATTGATTCATGAATCACGAATCATGAATTGAATCATGAATCATGAATTGAATCATGAATCATGAATTGAATCATGAATCATGAATTGAATCATGAATCATGAAATGAATCATGAATCATGAATCAAATCATGATTCATGAATTAAATCATTAATTGAATCATGAATCATGAATCGTGAATTGAATCATGATTTATGAATCAAGAATTGAATCATGATTCATGAATCATAAATTATGAATTGAATCATGATTCATGAATCATGAATCATGAATCGAATCATAAATCATGAATTGAATCATGATTCATGAATCATAAATCAAATCATAAATCATGAATTGAATCATAAATCATGAATCATTAAATGAATCATGAATTAAATTATGAATCATGAATTAAATCATGAATCATGAATTGAATCATGAATCATGAATCGAATCATGATTCATGAATCATGAATCATGAATCGAATCATGATTCATGAATCATGAATCGAATCATAAATCATGAATTGAATCATAAATCATGAATCATTAAATGAATCATGATTCATGAATCATGAATCGAATCATGATTCATGAATCATGAATCATGAATCGAATCATAAATCATGAATTGAATCATAAATCATGAATCATTAAATGAATCATGATTCATGAATCATGAATCATGAATCGAATCATGATTCATAAATCATGAATCATGAATCGAATCATGATTCATGAATCAAATCATGATTCATAAATCGGATCATGATTCATAATTCACGAATCATGAATCAAATCATGATTCATGAATCATGAATCATGAATCAAATCATAAATCATGAATTGAATCATAAATCATGAATCATTAAATGAATCATGAATCATGAATCGAATCATGATTCATGAATCATGAATCGAATCATGAATCATGAATCGAATCATGATTCATGAATCATGAATCATGAATTGAGTCATAAATCATGAATCATTAAATGAATCATGAATTGAATCATGAATCATGAATCGAATCATGATTCATGAATCATGAATCATGAATCGAATCATGATTCATAAATCATGAATCATAAATCATAAATCATGAATCATTAAATGAATCATGAATTGAATCATGAATCATGAATCGAATCATGATTCATGAATCATGAATCGAATCATGATTCATGAATCATGAATCGAATCATGATTTATAAATCATGAATCATTAATCGAATGATGATTCATGAATCGAATGATGATTCATGAATCGAATCATGATTCATGAATCACGAATCATGAATCGAATCATGATTCATGAATCGAATCATGATTCATGAATCATGAATCATGATTCATGAATCATGAATCATGAATCAAATCATGATTCATGAATTGAATCATAAATCATGAATTGAATCATAAATCATGAATCATTAAATGAATCATGAATTGAATCATGAATCATGAATTTAATCATGAATCATGAATTGAATCATGAATCATGAATTAAATCATGAATCATGAATTGAATCATGAATCACGAATCATGAATTGAATCATGAATCATGAATTGAATCATGAATCATGAATTGAATCATGAATTGAATCATGTATCATGAATCATAAATTTAATCATGAATTAAATCATGAATCATGAATCATAAATCATGAATCAAATCATGAATCATGAATCATAAATCATAAATCATGAATCAAATAATGAATCATGAATTGAATCATGTATCGAATCATGATTCCTGAATCATAAATCGAATCATGATTCATGAATCATGAATCATGAATTGAATCATGATTCATGAATCATGAATCGAATTATAAATCATGAATTTAATCATAAATCATGAATCATGAAATGAATCATGAATTGAATCATGAATCATGAATTAAATCATGAATCATGAATTAAATCATGAATCATGAGTCATGAATTGAATCATGAATCATGAATTGAATCATGAATCATGAATCATGAATTGAATCATGAATTAAATCATGAATCATGAATCATGAATTGAATCATGAATCATGAATTTAATCATGAATTGAATCATGAATCATGAATTGAATCATGAATCATGAATCATGAATCATGAATCAAATCATAAATCATGAATCATTAAATGAATCGTGAATTAAAACATGAATCATGAATTGAATCATGAATCATGAATTGAATCATGAGTCATGAATTGAATCATGAATCATGAATTGAATCATGAATCATGAATCATGAATCATAAATCATGAATCAAATCATGAATCATGAATCATGAATTGAATCATGAATCATGAATCATGTATCGAATCATGATTCCTGAATCATAAATCGAATCATGATTCATGAATCATGAATCATGAATTGAATCATGATTCATGAATCATGAATCGAATTATAAATCATGAATTTAATCATAAATCATGAATCATGAAATGAATCATGAATTGAATCATGAATCATGAATTAAATCATGAATCATGAGTCATGAATTGAATCATGAATCATGAATTGAATCATGAATCATGAATCATGAATTGAATCATGAATCATGAATTAAATCATTAATTGAATCATGAATCATGAATCATGAATTGAATCATGAATAATGAATCATGAATTAAATCATGAATTGAATCATGAATCATGAAACATGAATTGAATCATGAATTGAATCATGAATCATGAATCATAAATCATGAATCAAATAATGAATCATGAATTGAATCATGAATCATGAATCATAAATCATGAATCAAATCATGAATCATGAATCATGAATTGAATCATGAATCATGAATCATGAATTGAATCATGAATCATGAATTGAATCATGAATTGAATCATGAATCATGAATCATAAATCATGAATCATGAATTGAATCATGAATTATGAATCATAAATTATGAATCAAATCATGAATCATGAATCATGAATTGAATCATGAATCATGAATCGAATCATGATTCCTGAATCATGAATCATAAATCGAATCATGATTCATGAATCATGAATCGAATCATGATTCATGAATCATGAATCGAATCATGATTCATGAATCATGAATCATGAATCGAATCATAAATCATGAATTGAATCATAAATAATGAATCATGAAATGAATCATGAATTGAATCATGAGTCATGAATTGAATAATGAATCATGAATTGAATCATGAATCATGAATTATGATTTGAATCATTAATCATGAATTGAATCATATATTGAATCATGAATCATGAATCATGAATCGAATCATGATTCATGAATCGAATCACGATTCATGAATCATGAATCATGAATCGAATCATGATTCATGAATCAAGAATCATGAATCGAATCATAAATCATGAATTGAATCATAAATCATGAATCATTAAATGAATTATGAATTGCATCATGAATCATGAATTAAATCATAAATCATGAATTAAATTATGAATCATGAATTTAATCATGAATTGAATCATGAATCATGATTAATGAAATGAATCATGAATTGAATCATGTATCATGAATCATGAATTGAATCATGAATCATGAATTTAATCATAAATCATGAATTATGAAATGAATCATGAATTGAATCATGAATCATGAAATAAATCATGAATCATGAGTCATGAATTGAATCATGAATCGTGAATCATGAATTGAATCATGAATCATAAATCATGAATCATGAATCAAATCATGATTCATGAATCATGAATTGAATCATGAATCATGAATTGAATTATGATTCATGAATCATTAATCATGAATCGATTCATAAATCATGAATTGAATCATGAATCATGAATCATTAAATGAATCATGAATCATGAATTTAATCAGAAATCATGAATCATGAATCATGAAATGAATCATGAATTGAATCATGTATCATGAATCATGAATTGAATCATGTATCATGAATCATGAATTGAATCATGAATCATGAATTGAATCATGAATCATGAATTGAATCATGAATCATAAATCATGATTCGTGAATCATGAATCGAATCATGATTCATGAATTGAATCATGATTCATGAATAATGAATCATGAATCGAATCATGATTCATGAATTGAATCATGACTCATGAATCATGAACCATGAATTGAATCATGAATAATGAATCATGAATCATGAATCAATTAATGAATCATGAATTGATTAATGAAATATGAATCATGAATTGAATCATGAATCTTGAATCATGAATCGAATCATGAATCGAATTATGAATCATGAATCGAATCATGATTCATGAATCATGAATCAAGAATCGAATCATGATTCATGAATCGAATCAAGATTCATGAATCATGAATCATGAATCGAATCATGATTCATGAATCAAGAATTATGAATTGCATCATGAATCATGAATTAAATCATGAATCATGAATTGAATCATGAATCATGAATTGAATCATGAATCATGATTCATGAAATGAATCATGAATTGAATCATGTATCATGAATCATGAATTGAATCATGAATCATGAATTGAATCATGAATTAAATCATGAATCATGAATCATGAATTGAATCATGAATCATGAATTTAATCATGAATTGAATCATGAATCATGAATTGAATCATGAATCATGAATTGAATCATGAATTGAACCATGAATCACGAATCATGAATTGAATCATGAATCATGAATTGAATCATGAATTATGAATTGAATCATGATTCATGAATGTAAACATGATTTCAATCATGAATCATGAATCATGAATCGAATCATGATTCATGAAAATCATGAATTGAATCATGATTTATGAATCATGAATCAAGAATTGAATTATGATTCATGAATCATGAATCATGAATCGAATCATGATTCATAAATCATGAATAATGAATCAAATCATAAATCATGAATTGAATCATAAATCACGAATCATTAAATGAATCATTAATTAAATCATTAACCATGAATTAAATCATGAGTCATGAATTGAATCATGAATAATGAATTGAATCATGAATCATGAATCATGAATCAAATCATGATTCATGAATCATGAATCATGATTCATAAATCATAAATCATCAATCATGATTCATGAATCATGAATCATGAATCGAATCATGATTCATGAATCATGAATCATGAATCGAATCATAAATCATGAACTGAATCATAAATCATGAATCATTAAATGAATCATGAATTGAATCATGAATCATGAATTAAATCATGAATCATGAATTGAATCATGAATCATGAATTGAATCATGAATCGAATCATAAATCATGAATTGAATCATAAATCATGAATCATGAATCATGAATCAAATCATGATTCATGAATCATGAATCATAAATCAAATCATGATTCATGAATCATGAATCATGAATCCAATCATGATTCATGAATCATGAATCATGAATTCAATCATGATTCATGAATCATGAATCATGAATTCAATTATGATTCATGAATCGAATCATGATTCATGAATCACGAATCATGAATCGAATCATGATTCATGAATCGAATCATGATTCATGAATCACGAATCATGAATCGAATCATAAATCATGAATTGAATCATAAATCATGAATCATTAAATGAATCATGATTCATGAATCATGAATCATGAATCGAATCATGATTCATGAATCACAAATCATGAATCGAATCATGATTCATGAATCACGAATCATGAATCGAATCATGATTCATGAATCAAATCATGATTCTTGAATCATGAATCGTGATTCATGAATCATGAATCATGATTCATGAATCATGAATCATGAATCGAATCATAAATCATGAATTGAATCATAAATCATGAATCATGAATTAAATCATGAATCATGAATTGAATCATGAATCATGAATTAAATCATGAATCATGAATCATGAAATGAATCATAAATTGAATCATGTATCATGAATCATGAATTGAATCATGAATCATGAATTGAATCATGAATTGAATCATGAATCACGAAGCATGAATTGAATCATAAATCATGAATTGAATCATGAATCATGAATTGAATCATGAATCATCAATTGAATCATGAATCATGAATCATAATTTGAATCATGAATCATGAATTGAATCATAAATCGTGAATTGAATCATGAAATGAATGATGAATCATGAATCAAATCATGATTCATGAATTGAATCATGAATTGAATCATGAATCATGAATTGAATCATAATTTATGAATCATGAATCAAGAATTGAATCATGATTCATGAATCATGAATCATGAATCGAATCATAAATCATGAATTGAATCATCATTCATGAATCATGAATCATGAATCGTATCATAAATCATGAATTGAATCATAAATCATGAATCATTAAATGAATCATGAATTAAATCCTGAATCATGAATTGAATCATGAGTCATGAATTGAATAATGAATCATGAATCATGAATCGAATCATGATTCATGAATCATGAATCATGAATCGAATCATAAATCATGAATTGAATCATAAATCATGAATCATGAAATGAATCATGAATTGAATCATGTATCATGAATCATGAATTGAATCATGTATCATGAATCATGAATTGAATCATGTATCATGAATCATGAATTGAATCATGAATCATGAATCATGAATCATGAAATGAATCATGAATTGAATCATGAATCATGAATTGAATCATGAATCATGAATTGAATCATGAATCATAAATCATGAATCATGAATCATGAATCAAATCATGATTCATGAATTGAATCATGATTCATGAATAATGAATCATGAATCGAATCATGATTCATGAATTGAATCATGACTCATGAATCATGAATCATGAATCAATTAATGAATCATGAATTGAATCATGAAATATGAATCATGAATTGAATCATGAATCTTGAATCATGAATTCAATTATGATTCATGAATCATGAATCGAATCATGAATCGAATTATGAATCATGAATCGAATCATGATTCATGAATCATGAATCGAATCATGATTCTTGAATCATGAATCAAGAATCGAATCATGATTCATGAATCAAATCAAGATTCATGAATCATGAATCATGAATCAAATCATAAATCATGAATTGAATCATAAATCATGAATCATTAAATGAATTATGAATTGCATCATGAATCATGAATTAAATCATGAATCATTAATTGAATCATGAATCATGAATTGAATCATGAATCATGAATCATGATTAATGAAATAAATCATGAATTGAATCATGAATCATGAATCATGAATTGAATCATGAATCATGAATTGAATCATGAATTAAATCATGAATCATGAATTGAATCATGAATTATGAATTGAATCATGATTCATGAATGTAAACATGATTTGAATCATGAATCATGAATCATGAATCGAATCATGATTCATGAAAATCATGAATTGAATCATGATTTATGAATCATGAATCAAGAATTGAATTATGATTCATGAATCATGAATCATGAATCGAATCATGATTCATAAATCATGAATAATGAATCAAATCATAAATCATGAATTGAATTATAAATCATGAATCATTAAATGAATCATTAATTAAATCATTAACCATGAATTGAATCATGAGTCATGAATTGAATCATGAATCATGAATTGAATCATGAATCATGAATCATGAATCATGAATCAATTCATGATTCATGAATCATGAATCATGATTCATAAATCATAAATCATGAATCATGATTCATGAATCATGAATCATGAATCGAATCATGATTCATGAATCATGAATCATGAATCGAATCATAAATCATGAACTGAATCCTAAATCATGAATCATTAAATGAATCATGAATTGAATCATGAATCATGAATTAAATCATGAATCATGAATTGAATCATGAATCATGAATTGAATCATGAATCGAATCATAAATCATGAATTGAATCATAAATCATGAATCATTATATGAATCATGATTCATGAATCATGAATCATGAATCCAATCATGATTCATGAATCATGAATCATGAATCCAATCATGATTCATGAATCGAATCATGATTCATGAATCACGAATCATGAATCGAATCATGATTCATGAATCATGAATCATGAATCGAATCATAAATCATGAATTGAATCATGAATCGAATCATAAATCATGAATTGAATCATAAATCATGAATCATTAAATGAATCATGATTCATGAATCATGAATCATGAATCGAATCATGATTCATGAATCACGAATCATGAATCGAATCGTGATTCTTGAATCATGAATCGTGATTCATGAATCATGAATCATGATTCATGAATCATGAATCATGAATCATGAATCATGATTCATGAATCATGAATCATGATTCATGAATCATGAATCATGATTCATGAATCATGAATCATGATTCATGAATCATGAATCATGAATCGAATCATAAATCATGAATTGAATCATAAATCATGAATCATTGAATGAATCATGAATTGAATCATGAATCATGAATTAAATCATGAATCATGAATTGAATCATGAATCATGAATTGAACCATGAATCATGAATCATGAAATGAATCATAAATTGAATCATGTATCATGAATCATGAATTGAATCATGAATCATGAATTGAATCATGAATTGAATCATGAATCACAAAGCATGAATTGAATCATAAATCATGAATTGAATCATGAATCATGAATTGAATCATGAATCATGAATTGAATCATGAATCATGAATCATAATTTGAATCATGAATCATGAAATGAATCATGAATCATGAATCAAATCATGATTCATGAATTGAATCATGAATTGAATCATGAATCATGAATTGAATCATGATTTATGAATCATGAATCAAGAATTGAATCATGATTCATGAATCAAGAATCGAATCATAAATCATGAATTGAATCATCATTCATGAATCATGAATCATGAATCGTATCATAAATCATGAATTGAATCATAAAACATGAATCATTAAATGAATCATGAATTAAATCCTGAATCATGAATTGAATCATGAGTCATGAATTGAATCATGAATCATGAATCATGAATCGAATCATGATTCATGAATCATGAATCATGAATCGAATCATAAATCATGAATTGAATCATCATTCATGAATCATGAATCATGAATCGTATCATAAATCATGAATTGAATCATAAAACATTAATCATTAAATGAATCATGAATTGAATCATGAGTCATGAATTAAATCATGAATCATGAATTGAATCATGAATCGTGAATTGAATGATTCAATTCATGATTTATGATTCGATTCATGATTCATGATTCATGAATCATGATTTGATTCATGATTCATTAATCATGATTCATGATTCATGATTTATAATTCGATTCATGATTCATGAATCATGAATCATGAATCAAATCATAAATCATGAATTGAATCATAAATCATGAATCATTAAATTAATCATGAATTGAATCATGAATCATGAATTAAATCATGAATCATGAATTGAATCATGAATCATGAAATTAATCATAAATTGAATCATGTATAATGAATCATGAATTGAATCATGAATCATGAATTGAAATATGAATTGATTCATGAATCACGAATCATGAATTGAATCATGAATCATGAATTGAATCATGAATCATGAATTGAATCATGAATCATGAATCATGAATTGAATCATGAATCATGAATCATGAAATGAATCATGAATCATGAATCAAATCATGATTCATGAATTAAATCATTAATTGAATCATGAATCATGAATCGTGAATTGAATCATGATTTATGAATCAAGAATTGAATCATGATTCATGAATCATAAATTATGAATTGAATCATGATTCATGAATCATGAATCATGAATCGAATCATAAATCATGAATTGAATCATGATTCATGAACCATGAATCATGAATCAAATCATAAATCATGAATTGAATCATAAATCATGAATCATTAAATGAATCATGAATCATGAATCGAATCATGATTCATGAATCATGAATCATGAATCGAATCATGATTCATGAATCATGAATCGAATCATAAATCATGAATTGAATCACAAATCATGAATCATTAAATGAATCATGATTCATGAATCATGAATCGAATCATGATTCATGAATCATGAATCATGAATCGAATCATGATTCATGAATCATGAATCATGAATCGAATCATGATTCATGAATCATGAATCATGAATCGAATCATGATTCATGAATCGAATCATGATTCATGAATCGAATCATGATTCATGAATCACGAATCATGAATCGAATCATGATTCATGAATCATGAATCATGAATCGAATCATAAATCATAAATTGAATCATAAATCATGAATCATTAAATTAATCATGAATTGAATCATGAATCATCAATCATGAAATGAATCATAAATTGAATCATGAATCATGAATTGAATCATGAATCATGAATTGAATCATGAATCATGAATCATGAAATGAATCATGAATCATAAATCAAATCATAATTCATGAATTAAATCATTAATTGAATCATGAATCATGAATCATGAATTGAATCATGATTTATGAATCAAGAATTGAATCATGATTCATGAATCATGAATCATGAATTGAATCATGATTCATGAATCATGAATCGAATCATAAATCATGAATTGAATCATAAATCATGAATCATTAAATGAATCATGAATTAAATCATGAATCATAAATTGAATCATGAATCATGAATTCAATCATGAGTCATGAATTAAATCATGAATTGAATCATGAATTAAATCATGAATCATGAATCATGAATTGAATCATGAATCATGAATCATGAATTGAATCATGAATCATAAATCATGAATTGAATCATGAATCAGCAATCATGAATTGAATCATGAATTGAATCATGAATCAAGAATTGAATCATTAATTGAATCATGAATCATGAATCATGAATTGAATCATGAATCATGATTTGAATCATGAGTCATGAATTGAATCAAGAATCATGAGTCATGAATCATGAATCATGAATCATGAATTGAATCATGAATTAAATCATGAATCATGAATCATGAGTCATGAATTGAATCATGAATCATGAATCATGAATTGAATCATGAATCATGAATCATGAATTAAATCATGAATCATGAATTGAATCATGAATTGAATCATGAATCATGAATTGAATCATGAATCATGAATCATGAATTAGGAATCATGAATTGAATCATGAATCATGAATTGAATCATGAATCATGAATTTGATTCATGAATCATGAATCATGAATCGAATTATGAATCATGAATCATGAATCGAATCATGATTCATGAATAATGAATCATGAATCGAATCATAAATCATGAATTGAATCATAAATCATGAATCATTAAATGAATCATGATTCATGAATCATGAATCATGAATCGAATCATGATTCATGAATAATGAATCATGAATCGAATCATGATTCATGAATCATGAATCATGAATCGAATCATGATTCATGAATCACGAATCATGGATCGAATCATGATTCATGAATCATGATTCATGATTCATGAATCGAATCATGATTCATGAATCATGATTCATGATTCATGAATCGAATCATGATTCATGAATCATGAATCATGAATCGAATCATGATTCATGAATCATGAATCATGAATCGAATCATAAATCATGAATTGAATCATAAATCATGAATCATTAAATGAATCATGATTCATGAATCATGAATCATGAATCGAATCATGATTCATAAATCATGAATCATGAATCGAATCATGATTCATGAATCAAATCATGATTCATAAATCGGATCATGATTCATAATTCACGAATCATGAATCGAATCATGATTCATGAATCATGAATCATGAATCAAATCATAAATCATGAATTGAATCATAAATCATGAATCATTAAATGAATCATGAATCATGAATCGAATCATGATTCATGAATCATGAATCGAATCATGAATCATGAATCGAATCATGATTCATGAATCATGAATCATGAATTGAGTCATAAATCATGAATCATTAAATGAATCATGAATTGAATCATCAATCATGAATTGAATCATGAATCATGAATTGAATCATGAATCATGAATTAAATCATGATTCATGAATTTAATCATGAATTGAATCATGAATCATGAATTGAATCATGATTCATGAATCGAATCATGATTCATGAATCGAATCATGATTCATGAATCACGAATCATGAATCGAATCATGATTCATGAATCATGAATCATGAATCGAATCATAAATCATAAATTGAATCATAAATCATGAATCATTAAATTAATCATGAATTGAATCATGAATCATCAATCATGAAATGAATCATAAATTGAATCATGAATCATGAATTGAATCATGAATCATGAATTGAATCATGAATCATGAATTGAATCATGAATCATGAATCATGAAATGAATCATGAATCATAAATCAAATCATAATTCATGAATTAAATCATTAATTGAATCATGAATCATGAATCATGAATTGAATCATGATTTATGAATCAAGAATTGAATCATGATTCATGAATCATGAATCATGAATTGAATCATGATTCATGAATCATGAATCGAATCATAAATCATGAATTGAATCATAAATCATGAATCATTAAATGAATCATGAATTAAATCATGAATCATAAATTGAATCATGAATCATGAATTCAATCATGAGTCATGAATTAAATCATGAATTGAATCATGAATTAAATCATGAATCATGAATCATGAATTGAATCATGAATCATGAATCATGAATTGAATCATGAATCATAAATCATGAATTGAATCATGAATCAGCAATCATGAATTGAATCATGAATTGAATCATGAATCAAGAATTGAATCATTAATTGAATCATGAATCATGAATCATGAATTGAATCATGAATCATGATTTGAATCATGAGTCATGAATTGAATCAAGAATCATGAGTCATGAATCATGAATCATGAATCATGAATTGAATCATGAATTAAATCATGAATCATGAATCATGAGTCATGAATTGAATCATGAATCATGAATCATGAATTGAATCATGAATCATGAATCATGAATTAAATCATGAATCATGAATTGAATCATGAATCATGAATTGAATCATGAATCATGAATCATGAATTAGGAATCATGAATTGAATCATGAATCATGAATTGAATCATGAATCATGAATTTGATTCATGAATCATGAATCATGAATCGAATTATGAATCATGAATCATGAATCGAATCATGATTCATGAATAATGAATCATGAATCGAATCATAAATCATGAATTGAATCATAAATCATGAATCATTAAATGATTCATGATTCATGAATCATGAATCATGAATCGAATCATGATTCATGAATCACGAATCATGGATCGAATCATGATTCATGAATCATGATTCATGATATATGAATCGAATCATGATTCATGAATCATGATTCATGATATATGAATCGAATCATGATTCATGAATCATGATTCATGATTCATGAATCGAATCATGATTCATGAATCATGAATCATGAATCGAATCATGATTCATGAATCATGAATCATGAATCGAATCATAAATCATGAATTGAATCATGATTCGATTCATGATTCATGATTCATGAATATGAATCGAATCATGATTCATGAATCATGATTCATGATTCATGAATCGAATCATGATTCATGAATCATGAATCATGAATCGAATCATGATTCATGAATCATGAATCATGAATCGAATCATAAATCATGAATTGAATCATAAATCATGAATCATTAAATGAATCATGATTCATGAATCATTAAATGAATCATGATTCATGAATCATGAATCATGAATCGAATCATGATTCATAAATCATGAATCATGAATCAAATCATGATTCATAAATCGGATCATGATTCATAATTCACGAATCATGAATCGAATCATGATTCATGAATCATGAATCATGAATCAAATCATAAATCATGAATTGAATCATAAATCATGAATCATTAAATGAATCATGAATCATGAATCGAATCATGATTCATGAATCATGAATCGAATCATGAATCATGAATCGAATCATGATTCATGAATCATGAATCATGAATTGAGTCATAAATCATGAATCATTAAATGAATCATGAATTGAATCATCAATCATGAATTGAATCATGAATCATGAATTGAATCATGAATCATGAATTAAATCATGATTCATTAATTTAATCATGAATTGAATCATGAATCATGAATTGAATCATGATTAATGAATCATTAATCAAGATTTGAATCATGATTCATGAATCATGAATCATGAATCGAATCATAAATCATGAATTGAATCATGATTCATGAATCATGAATCATGAATCGAATCATAAATCATGAATTGAATCATAAATCATGAATCATTAAATGAATCATGAATTAAATCATGAATCATAAATCATGAATCAGGAATCATGATTTGAATCATGAATCATGAATCATGAATTGAATCATGAATCATGAATTGAATCATGAATCATGAATCATGAATCATGAATTGAATCATGAGTCATGAATCATAAATTGAATCATGAATCATGAATTGAATCATGAATTGAGTCATGAATCATGAATTGAATCTTGAATCATGAATCATGAATTATGAATCATGAATCAAGAATCAGGAATTGAATCATGAATTTGATTCATGAATCTTGAATCATGAATTGAATCATGATTCATGAATCATGAATCGCATCATGAATCATGATTCATGAATCATGAATCGAATCATGAATCATGAATTATGAATCATGAATCATGAATCATGAATCGAATCATGATTCATGAATCACAAATCATGAATCGAATCATGATTCATGAATCATGAATCATGAATCGAATCATAAATCATGAATTGAATCATAAATCATGAATCATTAAATGAATCATGATTCATGAATCATGAATCATGAATCGAATCATGATTCATAAATCATGAATCATGAATCGAATCATGATTCATGAATCAAATCATGATTCATAAATCGAATC
This sequence comes from Mixophyes australis, assembly GCA_036250195.1. Lineage (NCBI taxonomy): Eukaryota > Metazoa > Chordata > Amphibia > Anura > Limnodynastidae > Mixophyes > Mixophyes australis. The sequence goes on from JAVHZZ010000078.1 coordinate 84,007, forward strand.
ATGATTCATGAATCACGAATCATGAATCGAATCATGATTCATGAATCATGAATCATAAATTGAATCATAAATCATGAATTGAATCATGATTCATGAATCATGAATCATAAATTGAATCATAAATCATGAATTGAATCATAAATCATGAATCATTAAATGAATCATGAATTGAATCATGAATCATGAATCGAATCATGATTCATGAATCATGAATCATGAATCGAATCATGAATCATGAATCGAATCATGATTCATGAATCGAATCATGATTCATGAATCATGAATCATGAATCGAATCATGAATCATGAATCGAATCATGATTCATGAATCATGAATCATGAATCGAATCATAAATCATGAATTGAGTCATAAATCATGAATCATTAAATGAATCATGAATTGAATCATGAATCATGAATCGAATCATGATTCATGAATCATGAATCATGAATCGAATCATGATTCATAAATCATGATTCATAAATCATGAATCATGAATTGAACCATGAATCATGAATCATGAAATGAATCATAAATTGAATCATGTATCATGAATCATGAATTGAATCATGAATCATGAATTGAATCATGAATTGAATCATGAATCACAAAGCATGAATTGAATCATAAATCATGAATTGAATCATGAATCATGAATTGAATCATGAATCATGAATTGAATCATGAATCATGAATCATAATTTGAATCATGAATCATGAATTGAATCATAAATCGTGAATTGAATCATGAAATGAATCATGAATCATGAATCAAATCATGATTCATGAATTGAATCATGAAATGAATCATAAATCATGAATCATGAATTGAATCATGATTTATGAATCATGAATCAAGAATTGAATCATGATTCATGAATCAAGAATCGAATCATAAATCATGAATTGAATCATCATTCATGAATCATGAATCATGAATCGTATCATAAATCATGAATTGAATCATAAAACATGAATCATTAAATGAATCATGAATTAAATCCTGAATCATGAATTGAATCATGAGTCATGAATTGAATCATGAATCATGAATCATGAATCGAATCATGATTCATGAATCATGAATCATGAATCGAATCATAAATCATGAATTGAATCATCATTCATGAATCATGAATCATGAATCGTATCATAAATCATGAATTGAATCATAAAACATTAATCATTAAATGAATCATGAATTGAATCATGAGTCATGAATTAAATCATGAATCATGAATTGAATCATGAATCGTGAATTGAATGATTCAATTTATGATTTATGATTCGATTCATGATTCATGAATCATGATTTGATTCATGATTCATGAATCATGATTCATGATTCATGATTTATAATTCGATTCATGATTCATGAATCATGAATCATGAATCAAATCATAAATCATGAATTGAATCATAAATCATGAATCATTAAATTAATCATGAATTGAATCATGAATCATGAATTAAATCATGAATCATGAATTGAATCATGAATCATGAAATTAATCATAAATTGAATCATGTATAATGAATCATGAATTGAATCATGAATCATGAATTGAAATATGAATTGATTCATGAATCACGAATCATGAATTGAATCATGAATCATGAATTGAATCATGAATCATGAATTGAATCATGAATCATGAATCATGATTTGATTCATGATTCATGAATTAAATCATTAATTGAATCATGAATCATGAATCGTGAATTGAATCATGATTTATGAATCAAGAATTGAATCATGATTCATGAATCATAAATTATGAATTGAATCATGATTCATGAATCATGAATCATGAATTGAATCATAAATCATGAATTGAATCATGATTCATGAACCATGAATCATGAATCAAATCATAAATCATGAATTGAATCATAAATCATGAATCATTAAATGAATCATGAATCATGAATCGAATCATGATTCATGAATCATGAATCATGAATCGAATCATGATTCATGAATCATGAATCGAATCATAAATCATGAATTGAATCATAAATCATGAATCATTAAATGAATCATGATTCATGAATCATGAATCGAATCATGATTCATGAATCATGAATCATGAATCGAATCATGATTCATGAATCATGAATCATGAATCGAATCATGATTCATGAATCGAATCATGATTCATGAATCGAATCATGATTCATGAATCACGAATCATGAATCGAATCATGATTCATGAATCTTGAATCATGAATCGAATCATAAATCATAAATTGAATCATAAATCATGAATCATTAAATTAATCATGAATTGAATCATGAATCATCAATCATGAAATGAATCATAAATTGAATCATGAATTGAATCATGAATCATGAATTGAATCATGAATCATGAATTGAATCATGAATCATGAATCATGAAATGAATCATGAATCATGAATCAAATCATAATTCATGAATTAAATCATTAATTGAATCATGAATCATGAATCATGAATTGAATCATGATTTATGAATCAAGAATTGAATCATAATTCATGAATCATGAATTGAATCATGATTCATGAATCATGAATCGAATCATAAATCATGAATTGAATCATAAATCATGAATCATTAAATGAATCATGAATTAAATCATGAATCATAAATTGAATCATGAATCATGAATTCAATCATGAGTCATGAATTAAATCATGAATTGAATCATGAATTAAATCATGAATCATGAATCATGAATTGAATCATGAATCATGAATCATGAATTGAATCATGAATCATAAATCATGAATTGAATCATGAATCATCAATCATGAATTGAATCATGAATTGAATCATGAATCAAGAATTGAATCATTAATTGAATCATGAATCATGAATCATGAATTGAATCATGAATCATGATTTGAATCATGAGTCATGAATTGAATCAAGAATCATGAGTCATGAATCATGAATCATGAATCATGAATTAAATCATGAATCATGAATCATGAGTCATGAATTGAATCATGAATCATGAATCATGAATTGAATCATGAATCATGAATCATGAATTGAATCATGAATCATGAATTGAATCATGAATTGAATCATGAATCATGAATTGAATCATGAATCATGAATCATGAATTAGGAATCATGAATTGAATCATGAATCATGAATTGAATCATGAATCATGAATTTGATTCATGAATCATGAATCATGAATCGAATTATGAATCATGAATCATGAATCGAATCATGATTCATGAATAATGAATCATGAATCGAATCATGATTCATGAATCATGAATCATGAATCGAATCATGATTCATGAATCACGAATCATGGATCGAATCATGATTCATGAATCATGATTCATGATTCATGAATCGAATCATGATTCATGAATCATGATTCATGATTCATGAATCGAATCATGATTCATGAATCACGAATCATGGATCGAATCATGATTCATGAATCATGATTCATGATTCATGAATCGAATCATGATTCATGAATCATGATTCATGATTCATGAATCGAATCATGATTCATGAATCATGAATCATGAATCGAATCATAAATCATGAATTGAATCATAAATCATGAATCATTAAATGAATCATGATTCATGAATCATGAATCATGAATCGAATCATGATTCATAAATCATGAATCATGAATCGAATCATGATTCATGAATCAAATCATGATTCATAAATCGGATCATGATTCATAATTCACGAATCATGAATCGAATCATGATTCATGAATCATGAATCATGAATCAAATCATAAATCATGAATTGAATCATAAATCATGAATCATTAAATGAATCATGAATCATGAATCGAATCATGATTCATGAATCATGAATCGAATCATGAATCATGAATCGAATCATGATTCATGAATCATGAATCATGAATTGAGTCATAAATCATGAATCATTAAATGAATCATGAATTGAATCATCAATCATGAATTGAATCATGAATCATGAATTGAATCATGAATCATGAATTAAATCATGATTCATGAATTTAATCATGAATTGAATCATGAATCATGAATTGAATCATGATTAATGAATCATTAATCAAGATTTGAATCATGATTCATGAATCATGAATCATGAATCGAATCATAAATCATGAATTGAATCATGATTCATGAATCATGAATCATGAATCGAATCATAAATCATGAATTGAATCATAAATCATGAATCATTAAATGAATCATGAATTAAATCATGAATCATAAATCATGAATCAGGAATCAAGATTTGAATCATGAATCATGAATCATGAATTGAATCATGAATCATGAATTGAATCATGAATCATGAATCATGAATCATGAATTGAATCATGAGTCATGAATCATGAATTGAATCATGAATCATGAATTGAATCATGAATTGAGTCATGAATCATGAATTGAATCTTGAATCATGAATCATGAATTATGAATCATGAATCAAGAATCAGGAATTGAATCATGATTCATAAATCTTGAATCATGAATTGAATCATGATTCATGAATCACAAATCATGAATCGAATCATGATTCATGAATCATGAATCGAATCATGATTCATGAATCATGAATCATGAATCGAATCATAAATCATGAATTGAATCATCATTCATGAATCATGAATCATGAATCGTATCATAAATCATGAATTGAATCATAAAACATTAATCATTAAATGAATCATGAATTGAATCATGAGTCATGAATTAAATCATGAATCATGAATTGAATCATGAATCGTGAATTGAATGATTCAATTTATGATTTATGATTCGATTCATGATTCATGAATCATGATTTGATTCATGATTCATGAATCATGATTCATGATTCATGATTTATAATTCGATTCATGATTCATGAATCATGAATCATGAATCAAATCATAAATCATGAATTGAATCATAAATCATGAATCATTAAATTAATCATAAATTGAATCATGAATCATGAATTAAATCATGAATCATGAATTGAATCATGAATCATGAAATTAATCATAAATTGAATCATGTATAATGAATCATGAATTGAATCATGAATCATGAATTGAAATATGAATTGATTCATGAATCACGAATCATGAATTGAATCATGAATCATGAATTGAATCATGAATCATGAATTGAATCATGAATCATGAATCATGATTTGATTCATGATTCATGAATTAAATCATTAATTGAATCATGAATCATGAATCGTGAATTGAATCATGATTTATGAATCAAGAATTGAATCATGATTCATGAATCATAAATTATGAATTGAATCATGATTCATGAATCATGAATCATGAATTGAATCATAAATCATGAATTGAATCATGATTCATGAACCATGAATCATGAATCAAATCATAAATCATGAATTGAATCATAAATCATGAATCATTAAATGAATCATGAATCATGAATCGAATCATGATTCATGAATCATGAATCATGAATCGAATCATGATTCATGAATCATGAATCGAATCATAAATCATGAATTGAATCATAAATCATGAATCATTAAATGAATCATGATTCATGAATCATGAATCGAATCATGATTCATGAATCATGAATCATGAATCGAATCATGATTCATGAATCATGAATCATGAATCGAATCATGATTCATGAATCGAATCATGATTCATGAATCGAATCATGATTCATGAATCACGAATCATGAATCGAATCATGATTCATGAATCTTGAATCATGAATCGAATCATAAATCATAAATTGAATCATAAATCATGAATCATTAAATTAATCATGAATTGAATCATGAATCATCAATCATGAAATGAATCATAAATTGAATCATGAATTGAATCATGAATCATGAATTGAATCATGAATCATGAATTGAATCATGAATCATGAATCATGAAATGAATCATGAATCATGAATCAAATCATAATTCATGAATTAAATCATTAATTGAATCATGAATCATGAATCATGAATTGAATCATGATTTATGAATCAAGAATTGAATCATGATTCATGAATCATGAATTGAATAATGATTCATGAATCATGAATCGAATCATAAATCATGAATTGAATCATAAATCATGAATCATTAAATGAATCATGAATTAAATCATGAATCATAAATTGAATCATGAATCATGAATTCAATCATGAGTCATGAATTAAATCATGAATTGAATCATGAATTAAATCATGAATCATGAATTGAATCATGAATCATGAATCATGAATTGAATCATGAATCATAAATCATGAATTGAATCATGAATCATCAATCATGAATTGAATCATGAATTGAATCATGAATCAAGAATTGAATCATTAATTGAATCATGAATCATGAATCATGAATTGAATCATGAATCATGATTTGAATCATGAGTCATGAATTGAATCAAGAATCATGAGTCATGAATCATGAATCATGAATCATGAATTGAATCATGAATTAAATCATGAATCATGAATCATGAGTCATGAATTGAATCATGAATCATGAATCATGAATTGAATCATGAATCATGAATCATGAATTGAATCATGAATCATGAATTGAATCATGAATTGAATCATGAATCATGAATTGAATCATGAATCATGAATCATGAATTAGGAATCATGAATTGAATCATGAATCATGAATTGAATCATGAATCATGAATTTGATTCATGAATCATGAATCATGAATCGAATTATGAATCATGAATCATGAATCGAATCATGATTCATGAATAATGAATCATGAATCGAATCATAAATCATGAATTGAATCATAAATCATGAATCATTAAATGAATCATGATTCATGAATCATGAATCATGAATCGAATCATGATTCATGAATAATGAATCATGAATCGAATCATGATTCATGAATCATGAATCATGAATCGAATCATGATTCATGAATCACGAATCATGGATCGAATCATGATTCATGAATCATGATTCATGATTCATGAATCGAATCATGATTCATGAATCATGATTCATGATTCATGAATCGAATCATGATTCATGAATCACGAATCATGGATCGAATCATGATTCATGATTCATGAATCGAATCATGATTCATGAATCATGAATCATGAATCGAATCATAAATCATGAATTGAATCATAAATCATGAATCATTAAATGAATCATGATTCATGAATCATGAATCATGAATCGAATCATGATTCATAAATCATGAATCATGAATCGAATCATGATTCATGAATCAAATCATGATTCATAAATCGGATCATGATTCATAATTCACGAATCATGAATCGAATCATGATTCATGAATCATGAATCATGAATCAAATCATAAATCATGAATTGAATCATAAATCATGAATCATTAAATGAATCATGAATCATGAATCGAATCATGATTCATGAATCATGAATCGAATCATGAATCATGAATCGAATCATGATTCATGAATCATGAATCATGAATTGAGTCATAAATCATGAATCATTAAATGAATCATGAATTGAATCATCAATCATGAATTGAATCATGAATCATGAATTGAATCATGAATCATGAATTAAATCATGATTCATGAATTTAATCATGAATTGAATCATGAATCATGAATTGAATCATGATTAATGAATCATTAATCAAGATTTGAATCATGATTCATGAATCATGAATCATGAATCGAATCATAAATCATGAATTGAATCATGATTCATGAATCATGAATCATGAATCGAATCATAAATCATGAATTGAATCATAAATCATGAATCATTAAATGAATCATGAATTAAATCATGAATCATAAATCATGAATCAGGAATCAAGATTTGAATCATGAATCATGAATCATGAATTGAATCATGAATCATGAATTGAATCATGAATCATGAATCATGAATCATGAATTGAATCATGAGTCATGAATCATGAATTGAATCATGAATCATGAATTGAATCATGAATTGAGTCATGAATCATGAATTGAATCTTGAATCATGAATCATGAATTATGAATCATGAATCAAGAATCAGGAATTGAATCATGATTCATAAATCTTGAATCATGAATTGAATCATGATTCATGAATCACAAATCATGAATCGAATCATGATTCATGAATCATGAATCATGAATCGAATCATAAATCATGAATTGAATCATAAATCATGAATCATTAAATGAATCATGATTCATGAATCATGAATCATGAATCGAATCATGATTCATAAATCATGAATCATGAATCGAATCATGATTCATGAATCAAATCATGATTCATAAATCGAATCATGATTCATGAATCACGAATCATGAATCGAATCATGATTCATGAATCATGAATCATAAATTGAATCATAAATCATGAATTGAATCATGATTCATGAATCATGAATCATAAATTGAATCATAAATCATGAATTGAATCATAAATCATGAATCATTAAATGAATCATTAATTGAATCATGAATCATGAATCGAATCATGATTCATGAATCATGAATCATGAATCGAATCATGAATCATGAATCGAATCATGATTCATGAATCGAATCATGATTCATGAATCATGAATCATGAATCGAATCATGATTCATGAATCATGAATCATGAATCGAATCATAAATCATGAATTGAGTCATAAATCATGAATCATTAAATGAATCATGAATTGAATCATGAATCATGAATCGAATCATGATTCATGAATCATGAATCATGAATCGAATCATGATTCATAAATCATGATTCATAAATCATGAATCATGAATTGAATCATGATTCATGAATCGAATCAGGATTCATGAATCCAATCATGATTCATGAATCACGAATCATGAATCGAATCATTATTCATGAATCAAATCATGATTCATGAATCATGAATCATGATTCATGAATCATGAATCATGAATCAAATCAAGCTTCATGAATCATGAATCATGAATCGAATCATAAATCATGAATTGAATCATAAATCATGAATCATGATTCATGAATCATGAATCAAATCATGATTCATGAATCATGAATCATGAATTGAATCATAAATCATAAATTGAATCATAAATCATGAATCATTAAATGAATCATGAATTGAATCATGAATCATGAATCGAATCATGATTCATAAATCATGAATCATAAATAATAATCATGAATCATTAAATGAATCATGAATTGAATCATGAATCATGAATCAAATCATGATTCATGAATCATGAATCATGAATCGAATCATGATTCATAAATCATGAATCGAATCATGATTCATGAATCGAATCATGATTCATGAATCACGAATCATGAATCGAATCATGATTCATGAATCGAATCATGAATCGAATCATGATTCATGAATCGAATCATGAATAATGAATCAAATCATTATTCATGAATCATGAATCATGAATCGAATCATAAATCATGAATTGAATCATAAATCATGAATCATAAATCATGAATTATGAATCATGAATCAAATCATGATTCATGAATCATGAATCATGAATCGAATCATAAATCATGAATTGAATCATAAATCATGAATCATTAAATGAATCATGAATTGAATCATGAATCATGAATTGAATCATGAATCATGAATTGAATCATGAATTGAATCATGAATCACGAATCATGAATTGAATCATGAATCATGAATTGAATCATGAATCATGAATTGAATCATGAATCATGAATTGAATCATGATTCATGAATTTAATCATGAATTGAATCATGAATCATGAATTGAATCATGATTAATGAATCATTAATCAAGAATTGAATCATGATTCATGAATAATGAATCATGAATCGAATCATAAATCATGAATTGAATCATGATTCATGAATCATGAATCATGAATCGAATCATAAATCATGAATTGAATCATAAATCATGAATCATTAAATGAATCATGAATTAAATCATGAATCAAAAATCATGACTCAGGAATCATGAATTGAATCATGAATCATGAATTGAATCATGAATCATGAATCATGAATCATGAATTGAATCATGAGTCATGAATCATGAATTGAATCATGAATCATGAATTGAATCATGAATTGAGTCATGAATCATGAATTAAATCATGAATCATGAATCATGAATCAGGAATCAGGAATCAGGAATTGAATCATGAATCATGAATTTGATTCATGAATCATGAATCATGAATCAAATAATGAATCTTGAATCATGAATTGAATCATGATTCATGAATCATGAATCATGAATCGAATCATGAATTATGAATCATGAATCATGAATCATGAATCGAATCATGATTCATGAATCACGAATCATGAATCGAATCATGATTCATGAATCATGAATCATGAATCGAATCATAAATCATGAATTGAATCATAAATCATGAATCATTAAATGAATCATGATTCATGAATCATGAATCATGAATCGAATCATGATTCATAAATCATGAATCATGAATCGAATCATGATTCATGAATCAAATCATGATTCATAAATCGAATCATGATTCATGAATCACGAATCATGAATTGAATCATGATTCATGAATCATGAATCATGAATCAAATCATAAATCATGAATTGAATCATAAATCATGAATCATTTAATGAATCATGAATTGAATCATGAATCATGAATTGAATCATGAATCATGAATTGAATCATGAATAGAATCATGAATCACGAATCATGAATTGAATCATGAATCATGAATTGAATCATGAATCATGAATTGAATCATGAATCATGAATTGAATCATGATTCATGAATTTAATCATGAATTGAATCATGAATCATGAATTGAATCATGATTAATGAATCATTAATCAAGAATTGAATCATGATTCATGAATCAGGAATCATGAATTGAATCATGAATCATGAATTGAATCATGAATCATGAATCATGAATTGAATCATGAGTCATGAATCATGAATTGAATCATGAATCATGAATTGAATCATGAATTGAGTCATGAATCATGAATTAAATCATGAATCATGAATCATGAATCATGAATCAGGAATCAGGAATTGAATCATGAATCATGAATTGAATCATGATTCATGAATCATGAATCATGAATCGAATCATGAATTATGAATCATGAATCATGAATCATGAATCGAATCATGATTCATGAATCACGAATCATGAATCGAATCATGATTCATGAATCATGAATCGAATCATAAATCATGAATTGAATCATAAATCATGAATCATTAAATGAATCATGATTCATGAATCATGAATCATGAATCGAATCATGATTCATAAATCATGAATCATGAATCGAATCATGATTCATGAATCAAATCATGATTCATAAATCGAATCATGATTTATGAATCATGAATCATGAATCGAATCATGATTCATGAATCATGAATCATGAATCAAATCATAAATCATGAATTGAATCATAAATCATGAATCATTAAATGAATCATGAATTGAATCATGAATCATGAATCGAATCATGATTCATGAATCATGAATCATGAATCGAATCATGAATCATGAATCGAATCATGATTCATGAATCATGAATCATGAATCGAATCATAAATCATGAATTGAGTCATAAATCATGAATCATTAAATGAATCATGAATTGAATCATGAATCATGAATCGAATCATGATTCATGAATCATGAATCAAATAATGAATCTTGAATCATGAATTGAATCATGATTCATGAATCATGAATCATGAATCGAATCATGAATTATGAATCATGAATCATGAATCATGAATCGAATCATGATTCATGAATCACGAATCGAATCATGATTCATGAATCACGAATCATGAATCGAATCATGATTCATGAATCATGAATCATGAATCGAATCACAAATCATGAATTGAATCATAAATCATGAATCATTAAATGAATCATGATTCATAAATCATGAATCATGAATCGAATCATGATTCATGAATCAAATCATGATTCATAAATCGAATCATGATTCATGAATCACGAATCATGAATCGAATCATGATTCATGAATCATGAATCATGAATCAAATCATAAATCATGAATTGAATCATAAATGATGAATCATTAAATGAATCATGAATTGAATCATGAATCATGAATCGAATCATGATTCATAAATCATGAATCATGAATCGAATCATGAATCATGAATCGAATCATGATTCATGAATCATGAATGATGAGTCGAATCATAAATCATGAATTGAGTCATAAATCATGAATCATTAAATGAATCATGAATTGAATCATGAATCATGAATCGAATCATGATTCATGATTCATGAATCATGAATCGAATCATGATTCATAAATCATGAATCATAAATTATAAATCATGAATCATTAAATGAATCATGAATTGAATCATGAATCATGAATCGAATCATGATTCATGAATCATGAATCGAATCATGATTCATAAATCATGAATCATGAATCGAATGATGACTCATGAATCGAATGATGATTCATGAATCGAATCATGATTCATGAATCACGAATCATGAATCGAATCATGATTCATGAATCGAATCATGATTCATGAATCATGAATCATGATTCATGAATCATGAATCATGAATCAAATCATGATTCATAAATCATGAATCATGAATTGAATCATAAATAATGAATCATTACATGAATCATGAATTGAATCATGAATCATGAATTAAATCATGAATCATGAATTGAATCATGAATCATGAATTAAATCATGAATCATGAATTGAATCATGAATTGAATCATGAATCACGAATCATGAATTGAATCATGAATCATGAATTGAATCAAGAATCATGAATTGAATCATGATTCATGAAGTTAATCATGAATTGAATCATGAATCATGAATTGAATCATGAATCATGAATTGAATCATGAATCATGAATTGAATCATGATTAATGAATCATTAATCAAGAATTGAATCATGATTCATGAATCATGAATCATGAATCGAATCATAAATCATGAATTAAATCATGATTCATGAATCATGAATCGAATCATAAATCATGAATTGAATCATAAATCATGAATCATTAAATGAATCATGATTCATGAATCATGAATCATGAATCGAATCATGAATCATAAATCATGAATCATGAATCGAATCATGATTCATGAATCATTTATCATGAATCGAATCATGATTCATGAATCATGAATCATGATTCGATTCATGATTTATGATTCATGAATCTAATCATGATTCATGAATCATGAATCATGAATCGAATCATGATTCATGAATCATGAATCATGAATCGAATCATGATTCATGAATCATGAATCATAAATCGAATCATGATTCATGAATCATGAATCATGAATCGAATCACAAATCATGAATTGAATCATAAATCATGAATCATTAAATGAATCATGATTCATGAATCATGAATCATGAATCGAATCATGATTCATAAATCATGAATCATGAATCGAATCATGATTCATGAATCAAATCATGATTCATAAATCGAATCATGATTCATGAATCACGAATCATGAATCGAATCATGATTCATGAATCATGAATCATGAATCAAATCATAAATCATGAATTGAATCATAAATGATGAATCATTAAATGAATCATGAATTGAATCAGGAATCATGAATCGAATCATGATTCATAAATCATGAATCATGAATCGAATCATGAATCATGAATCGAATCATGATTCATGAATCATGAATGATGAGTCGAATCATAAATCATGAATTGAGTCATAAATCATGAATCATTAAATGAATCATGAATTGAATCATGAATCATGAATCGAATCATGATTCATGATTCATGAATCATGAATCGAATCATGATTCATAAATCATGAATCATAAATTATAAATCATGAATCATTAAATGAATCATGAATTGAATCATGAATCATGAATCGAATCATGATTCATGAATCATGAATCGAATCATGATTCATAAATCATGAATCATGAATCGAATGATGACTCATGAATCGAATGATGATTCATGAATCGAATCATGATTCATGAATCACGAATCATGAATCGAATCATGATTCATGAATCGAATCATGATTCATGAATCATGAATCATGATTCATGAATCGAATCATGATTCATGAATCATGAATCATGATTCATGAATCATGAATCATGATTCATGAATCATGAATCATGAATCGAATCATGATTCATGAATCATGAATCATGAATCAAATCATAAATCATGAATTGAATCATAAATCATGAATCATTAAATGAATCATGAATTGAATCATGAATCATGAATCGAATCATGATTCATGAATCATGAATCATGAATCGAATCATGAATCATGAATCGAATCATGATTCATGAATCATGAATCATGAATCGAATCATAAATCATGAATTGAGTCATAAATCATGAATCATTAAATGAATCATGAATTGAATCATGAATCATGAATCGAATCATGATTCATGAATCATGAATCAAATAATGAATCTTGAATCATGAATTGAATCATGATTCATGAATCATGAATCATGAATCGAATCATGAATTATGAATCATGAATCATGAATCATGAATCGAATCATGATTCATGAATCACGAATCATGAATCGAATCATGATTCATGAATCATGAATCATGAATCGAATCACAAATCATGAATTGAATCATAAATCATGAATCATTAAATGAATCATGATTCATGAATCATGAATCATGAATCGAATCATGATTCATAAATCATGAATCATGAATCGAATCATGATTCATGAATCAAATCATGATTCATAAATCGAATCATGATTCATGAATCACGAATCATGAATCGAATCATGATTCATGAATCATGAATCATGAATCAAATCATAAATCATGAATTGAATCATAAATGATGAATCATTAAATGAATCATGAATTGAATCATGAATCATGAATCGAATCATGATTCATAAATCATGAATCATGAATCGAATCATGAATCATGAATCGAATCATGATTCATGAATCATGAATGATGAGTCGAATCATAAATCATGAATTGAGTCATAAATCATGAATCATTAAATGAATCATGAATTGAATCATGAATCATGAATCGAATCATGATTCATGATTCATGAATCATGAATCGAATCATGATTCATAAATCATGAATCATAAATTATAAATCATGAATCATTAAATGAATCATGAATTGAATCATGAATCATGAATCGAATCATGATTCATGAATCATGAATCGAATCATGATTCATAAATCATGAATCATGAATCGAATGATGACTCATGAATCGAATGATGATTCATGAATCGAATCATGATTCATGAATCACGAATCATGAATCGAATCATGATTCATGAATCGAATCATGATTCATGAATCATGAATCATGATTCATGAATCATGAATCATGAATCAAATCATGATTCATGAATCATGAATCATGAATCGAATCATAAATCATGAATTGAATCATAAATCATGAATCATTACATGAATCATGAATTGAATCATGAATCATGAATTAAATCATGAATCATGAATTGAATCATGAATCATGAATTAAATCATGAATCATGAATTGAATCATGAATTGAATCATGAATCACGAATCATGAATTGAATCATGAATCATGAATTGAATCAAGAATCATGAATTGAATCATGATTCATGAAGTTAATCATGAATTGAATCATGAATCATGAATTGAATCATGAATCATGAATTGAATCATGAATCATGAATTGAATCATGATTAATGAATCATTAATCAAGAATTGAATCATGATTCATGAATCATGAATCATGAATCGAATAATAAATCATGAATTGAATCATGATTCATGAATCATGAATCGAATCATAAATCATGAATTGAATCATAAATCATGAATCATTAAATGAATCATGATTCATGAATCATGAATCATGAATCGAATCATGAATCATAAATCATGAATCATGAATCGAATCATGATTCATGAATCATTTATCATGAATCGAATCATGATTCATGAATCATGAATCATGATTCGATTCATGATTTATGATTCATGAATCTAATCATGATTCATGAATCATGAATCATGAATCGAATCATGATTCATGAATCATGAATCATGAATCGAATCATGATTCATGAATCATGAATCATGAATCGAATCATGATTCATGAATTGAATCATGAATTGAATCATGAATCACGAATCATAAATTGAATCATGTATCATGAATCATGAATTGAATCATGAATCATTAATTGAATCATGAATCATGAATTGAATCATGAATCATGAATTGAATCATGAATCATGAATTGAATCATGAATCATTAATCATAATTTGAATCATGAATCATGAATTATGAAATGAATCATGAATCATGAATCAAATCATGATTCATGAGTTGAATCATGAATTGAATCATGAATCATGAATCATGAATTGAATCATGATTTATGAATCATGAATCAAGAATTGAATCATGATTCATGAATCATGAATCATGAATCGAATCATGAATCATGAATTGAATCATGAATCATGAATTGAATCATGAATTAAATCATGAATTGAATCATGAATCATTAATTGAATCATGAATTGAATCATGAATCATGAATCATGATTTGAATCATGAATCATGAATTGAATCATGAATCATAAATTGAATCATGTATCATGAATTATGATTTGAATCATGAATTGAATCATATATTGAATCATGAAATGAATCATGAATCATGAATCAAATCATGATTCATGAGTTGAATCATGAATTGAATCATGAATCATGAATTGAATCATGATTTATGAATCATGAATCAAGAATTGAATCATGATTCATGAATCATGAATCATGTATTGAATCATGAATCATGTATTGAATCATGGATCATGAATTGAATCATGAATCATGAATCATGAATTGAATCATGAATCATGAATTGAATCATGAATCATGTATTGAATCATGAATCATGAATTGAATCATGAATCATGAATTGAATCATGAATCATGAATTGAATCATGAATTGAATCATGAATTGAATCATGAATTGAATCATGAATCTTGAATCATGAAATAAATCATGAATCGAATCATGATTTATGAATCATGAATCATGAATCTAATCATGATTCATGAATCATGAATCGAACCATGATTCATGAATCATGAATCATGAATTGAATCATAAATCATGAATTGAATCATAAATCATGAATTGAATCATAAATCATGAATCATTAAATGAATCATGAATTAAAACATGAATCATGAATTGAATCATGAGTCATGAATTGAATCATGAATCATGAATTGAATCATGAATCATGAATCATGAATCGAATCATGAATCATGAATTGAATCATGATTTATGATTCATGAATCGAATCATGATTCATGAATCATGAATCGAATCATGATTCATGAAAAATGAATCATGAATCGAATCATGATTCATGAATCATGAATCATGAATCGAATCATAAATCATGAAGTGAATCATAAATCATGAATCATTAAATGAATCATGATTTATGAATCATAAATCATGAATCGAATCATGATTCATGAATTGAATCATGAATTGAATCATGAATCACGAATCATAAATTGAATCATGTATCATGAATCATGAATTGAATCATGAATCATTAAGTGAATCATGAATCACGAATCATGAATTGAATCATGAATCATGAATTGAATCATGAATCATGAATTGAATCATGAATCATGAATTGAATCATGAATCATTAATCATAATTTGAATCATGAATCATGGAATGAATCATGAATCATGAATCATAATTTGAATCATGAATCATGAAATGAATCATGAATCATGAATCAAATCATGATTCATGAGTTGAATCATGAATTGAATCATGAATCATGAATCAAGAATTGAATCATGAATCGAATCATGAATCATGAATTGAATCATGAATCATGAATTGAATCATGAGTCATGAATTGAATCATTAATTGAATCATGAATTGAATCATGAATCATGAATTGAATCATGAATTAAATCATGAATTGAATCATGAATCATTAATTGAATCATGAATTGAATCATGAATCATGAATCAGGAATCATGATTTGAATCATGAATCATGAATTGAATCATGAATCATAAATTGAATCATGTATCATGAATTATGATTTGAATCATGAATTGAATCATATATTGAATCATGAATCATGTATTGAATCATGAATCATGAATTGAATCATGAATCATGAATCATGAATTGAATCATGAATCATGAATTGAATCATGAATCATGAATTGAATCATGAATTGAATCATGAATCATGAATTAAATCATGAATCATGAATTGAATCATGAATCATGAATTAAATCATGAATTAAATAATGAATCATGAATCATGAATTGAATCATGAATCATGAATCATGAAATAAATCATGAATCGAATCATGATTTATGAATCATGAATCATGAATCTAATCATGATTCATGAATCATGAATCGAACCATGATTCATGAATCATGAATCATGAATTGAATCATAAATCATGAATTGACTCATAAATCATGAATTGAATCATAAATCATGAATCATTAAATGAATCATGAATTAAAACATGAATCATGAATTGAATCATGAGTCATGAATTGAATCATGAATCATGAATTGAATCATGAATCATGAATCATGAATCGAATCATGAATCATGAATTGAATCATGAATCATGAATCATGAATTGAATCATGAATCATGAGTTGAATCATGAGTCATGAATTGAATCAAGAATCATGAGTGATGAATCATGAATCATGAGTCATGAATTGAATCATGAATCATGAATCATGAATTGAATCATGAATCATGAATCATGAATTAAATCATGAATCATGAATTGAATCATGAATTGAATCATGAATCATGAATCAGGAATCATGAATTGAATCATGAATCATGAATTGAATCATGAATCATGAATTTGATTCATGAATCATGAATCATGAATCGAATTATGAATCATGAATCATGAATCGAATCATGATTCATGAATCATGAATCATGAATCGAATCATGAATCATGAATCATGAATCGAATCATGAATCATGAATCGAATCATAAATCATGAATTGAATCATAAATCATGAATCATTAAATGAATCATGATTCATGAATCATGAATCATGAATCGAATCATGATTCATGAATCATGAATCATGAATCGAATCATGATTCATGAATCACGAATTATGGATCGAATCATGATTCATGAATCATGAATCATGAATCGAATCATGATTCATGAATCACGAATTATGGATCGAAACATGATTCATGAATCATGATTCATGATTCATGAATCATGAATCATGAATCGAATCATGATTCATGAATCATGAATCATGAATCGAATCATGATTCATGAATCATGAATCATGAATCGAATCATGATTCATGAATCATGAATCATGAATTGAATCATGATTCATAAATCATGAATCATGAATCGAATCATGATTCATGAATCAAATCATGATTCATAAATCGAATCATGATTCATGAATCACGAATCATGAATTGAATCATGATTCATGAATCATGAATCATGAATCAAATGATAAATCATGAATTGAATCATAAATCATGAATCATTAAATGAATCATGAATTGAATCATGAATCATGAATCGAATCATGATTCATGAATCATGAATCATGAATCGAATCATGAATCATGAATCGAATCATGATTCATGAATCATGAATCATGAATTGAGTCATAAATCATGAATCATTAAATGAATCATGAATTGAATCATGAATCATGAATCGAATCATGATTCATGAATCATGAATCATGAATCGAATCATGATTCATAAATCATGAATCATAAATCATAAATCATGAATCATTAAATGAATCATGAATTGAATCATGAATCATGAATCGAATCATGAATTATGAATCATGAATCATGAATCGAATCATGATTCATAAATCATGAATCATAAATCGAATCATGAATTATGAATCATGAATCATGAATCGAATCATGATTCATAAATCATGAATCATGAATCGAATGATGATTCATGAATTGAATGATGATTCATGAATCTAATCATGATTCATGAATCACGAATCATGAATCGAATCATGATTCATGAATCGAATCATGATTCATGAATCATGAATCATGATTCATGAATCATGAATCATGAATCAAATCATGATTCATGAATCGAATCATAAATCATGAATTGAATCATAAATCATGAATCATTAAATGAATCATGAATTGAATCATGAATCATGAATTAAATCATGAATCATGAATTGAATCATGAATCATGAATTAAATCATGAATCATGAATTGTATCATGAATTGAATCATGAATCACGAATCATGAATTGAATCATGAATCATGAATTGAATCATGAATCATGAATTGAATCATGAATCATGAATTGAATCATGATTCATGAATTTAATCATGAATTGAATCATGAATCATGAATTGAATCATGATTAATGAATCATTAATCAAGAATTGAATCATAAATCATGAATTGAATCATGATTCATGAATCATGAATCGAATCATAAATCATGAATTGAATCATAAATCATGAATCATTAAATGAATCATGAATTAAATCATGAATCATAAATCATGAATCGAATCATGATTCATGAATCAAATCATGATTCATAAATCGAATCATGATTCATGAATCACGAATCATGAATCAATTCATGAATCATGAATCATGAATCATGAATCGAATCATAAATCATGAATTGAATCATAAATCATGAATCATTAAATGAATCATGAATTGAATCATGTATCATGAATCGAATCATGATTCATGAATCATGAATCATGAATCGAATCATGATTCATAAAGCATGAATCATAAATCATAAATCATGAATCATTAAATGAATCATGAATTGAATCATGAATCATGAATCGAATCATGATTCATGAATCATGAATCATGAATCGAATCATGATTCATAAATCATGATTCATGAATCGAATCATGATTCATAAATCATGATTCATGAATCGAATCATGATTCATGAATCGAATCAGGATTCATGAATCGAATCATGATTCATGAATCACGAATCATGAATCGAATCATTATTCATGAATCGAATCATGATTCATGAATCATGAATCATGATTCATGAATCATGAATCATGAATCAAATCATGATTCATGAATCATGAATCATGAATCGAATCATAAATCATGAATTGAATCATAAATCATGAATCATGATTCATGAATCATGAATCATGAATCAAATCATGATTCATGAATCATGAATCGAATCATAAATCATGAATTGAATCATAAATCATGAATCATTAAATGAATCATGAATTGAATCATGAATCATGAATCGAATCATGATTCATGAATCATTAAATGAATCATGAATTGAATCATGAATCATGAATCGAATCATGATTCATGAATCATGAATCATGAATCGAATCATGATTCATAAATCATGAATCATAAATCATAATCATGAATCATTAAATGAATCATGAATTGAATCATGAATCATGAATCGAATCATGATTCATGAATCATGAATCATGAATCGAATCATGATTCATAAATCATGAATCATGAATCAAATCATGATTCATGAATCGAATCATGATTCATGAATCACGAATCATGAATCGAATCATGATTCATGAATCGAATCATGATTAATGAATCATGAATCATGATTCATGAATCATGAATCAAATCATTATTCATGAATCATGAATCATGAATCGAATCATAAATCATGAATTGAATCATAAATCATGAATCATTATTCATGAATCATAAATCATGAATCGAATCATAAATCATGAATTGAATCATAAATCATGAATCATTAAATGAATCATGAATTGAATCATGAATCATGAATTAAATCATGAATCATGAATTGAATCATGAATCATGAATTGAATCATGAATCATGAATTGAATCATGAATTGAATCATGAATCACGAATCATGAATTGAATTATCAATCATGAATTGAATCATGAATCATGAATTGAATCATGAATCATGAATTGAATCATGATTCATGAATTTAATCATGAATTGAATCATGAATCATGAATTGAATCATGATTAATGAATCATTAATCAAGATTTGAATCATGATTCATGAATCATGAATCATGAATCGAATCATAAATCATGAATTGAATCATGATTCATGAATCATTAATCGAATCATAAATCATGAATTGAATCATAAATCATGAATCATTAAATGAATCATGAATTAAATCATGAATCATAAATCATGAATCAGGAATCATGATTTGAATCATGAATCATGAATTAAATCATAAATCATGAATTGAATCATGAATCATGAATCATGAATCATGAATTGAATCATGAGTCATGAATCATGAATTGAATCATGAATCATGAATTGAATCATGAATTGAGTCATGAATCATGAATTGAATCTTGAATCATGAATCATGAATCATGAATCAGGAATCAGGAATCAGGAATTGAATCATGAATCATGAATTTGATTCATGAATCATGAATCATGAATCATGAATCAAATAATGAATCTTGAATCATGAATTGAATCATGATTCATGAATCATGAATCATGAATCGAATCATGAATCATGAATTTGATTCATGAATCGAATCATGAATCATGAATTTGATTCATGAATCTTGAATCATGAATCATGAATCGAATCATGAATTATGAATCATGAATCATGAATCGAATCATGATTCATGAATCACGAATCATGAATCAAATCATGAATCATGATTCATGAATCATGAATCATGAATCATGAATCGAATCATAAATCATGAATTGAATCATAAATCATGAATCATGATTCATGAATCATGAATCATGAATCAAATCATGATTCATGAATCATGAATCATGAATCGAATCATAAATCATGAATTGAATCATAAATCATGAATCATTAAATGAATCATGAATTGAATCATGAATCGAATCATGATTCATAAATCATGAATCATAAATCATAATCATGAATCATTAAATGAATCATGAATTGAATCATGAATCATGAACCGAATCATGATTCATGAATCATGAATCATGAATCGAATCATGATTCATAAATCATGAATCATGAATCGAATCATGATTCATGAATCGAATCATGATTCATGAATCACGAATCATGAATCGAATCATGATTCATAATTCGAATCATGATTCATGAATCATGAATCAAATCATTATTCATGAATCATGAATCATGAATCGAATCATAAATCATGAATTGAATCATAAATCATGAATCATGATCCATTAATTATGAATCATGAATCAAATCATGATTCATGAATCATGAATCATGAATCGAATCATAAATCATGAATTGAATCATAAATCATGAATCATTAAATGAATCATGAATTGAATCATGAATCATAAATTAAATCATGAATCATGAATTGAATCATGAATCATGAATTGAATCATGAATCATGAATTGAATCATGAATTGAATCATGAATCACGAATCATGAATTGAATCATGAATCATGAATTGAATCATGAATCATGAATTGAATCATGAATCATGAATTGAATCATGATTCATGAATTTAATCATGAATTGAATCATGAATCATGAATTGAATCATGATTAATGAATCATGAATCATGAATTGAATCATGAATTGAGTCATGAATCATGAATTAAATCATGAATCATGAATCAGGAATCAGGAATCAGGAATTGAATCATGAATCATGAATTTGATTCATGATTCATGAATCATGAATCATGAATCGAATCATGAATCATGAATTTGATTCATGAATCATGAATCATGAATCATGAATCAAATAATGAATCTTGAATCATGAATTTAATCATGATTCATGAATCATAAATCATGAATCGAATCATGAATTATGAATCATGAATCATGAATCATGAATCGAATCATGATTCATGAACCACAAATCATGAATCCAATCATGATTCATGAATCATGAATCATGAATCAAATCATAAATCATGAATTGAATCATAAATCATAAATCATTAAATGAATCATGATTCATGAATCATGAATCATGAATCGAATCATGATTCATAAATCATGAATCATGAATCGAATCATGATTCATGAATCAAATCATGATTCATAAATCGAATCATGATTCATGAATCACGAATCATGAATCGAATCATGATTCATGAATCATGAATCATGAATCAAATCATAAATCATGAATTGAATCATAAATCATGAATCATTAAATGAATCATGAATTGAATCATGAATCATGAATCGAATAATGATTCATGAATCATGAATCATGAATCGAATCATGATTCATGAATCATGAATCATGAATCGAATCATAAATCATGAATTGAGTCATAAATCATGAATCATTAAATGAATCATGAATTGAATCATGAATCATGAATCGAATCATGATTCATGAATCATGAATCATGAATTGAATCATGATTCATAAATCATAAATCATGAATCATTAAATGAATCATGAATTGAATCATGAATCATGAATCGAATCATGATTCAAGAATCATTAATCATGAATCGAATCATGATTCATAAATCATAAATCATAAATCATAAATCATTAAATGAATCATGAATTGAATCATGAATCATGAATCGAATCATGATTCATGAATTATGAATCATGAATCGAATCATGATTCATAAATCATGAATCATGAATCGAATGATGATTCATGAATCGAATGATGATTCATGAATCGAATCATGATTCATGAATCATGAATCATGATTCATGAATCATGAATCATGAATCAAATCATGATTCATGAATCATGAATCATGAATCGAATCAAAAATCATGAATTGAATCATAAATCATGAATCATGAATTGAATCATGAATCATGAATTAAATCATGAATCATGAATTGAATCATGAATTGAATCATGAATCACGAATCATGAATTGAATCATGAATCATGAATTGAATCATGAATCATGAATTGAATCATGATTCATGAAGTTAATCATGAATTGAATCATGAATCATGAATTGAATCATGATTAATGAATCATTAATCAAGAATTGAATCATAATTCATGAATCATGAATCATGAATCGAATCATAAATCATGAATTGAATCATGATTCATGAATCATGAATCATGAATCGAATCATAAATCATGAATTGAATCATAAATCATGAATCATTAAATGAATCATGAATTAAATCATGAATCATAAATCATGAATCAGGAATCATGATTTGAATCATGAATCATGAATCATGAATTGAATCATGAATCATGAATTGAATCATGAATCATGAATCATGAATCATGAATCATGAATTGAATCATGAGTCATGAATCATGAATTGAATCATGAATCATGAATTGAATCATGAATTGAGTCATGAATCATGAATTAAATCATGAATCAGGAATCAGGAATCAGGAATCAGGAATTGAATCATGAATCATGAATTTGATTCATGATTCATGAATCATGAATCATGAATCGAATCATGAATCATGAATTTGATTCATGAATCATGAATCATGAATCAAATAATGAATCTTGAATCATGAATTTAATCATGATTCATGAATCATAAATCATGAATCGAATCATGAATTATGAATCATGAATCAAATCATGATTCATGAATCATGAATCATGAATCAAATCATGATTCATGAATCATGAATCATGAATCGAATCAAAAATCATGAATTGAATCATAAATCATGAATCATTAAATGAATCATGAATTGAATCATGAATCATGAATTAAATCATGAATCATGAATTGAATCATGAATCATGAATTGAATCATGATTCATGAAGTTAATCATGAATTGAATCATGAATCATGAATTGAATCATGATTAATGAATCATTAATCAAGAATTGAATCATAATTCATGAATCATGAATCATGAATCGAATCATAAATCATGAATTGAATCATGATTCATGAATCATGAATCATGAATCGAATCATAAATCATGAATTGAATCATAAATCATGAATCATTAAATGAATCATGAATTAAATCATGAATCATAAATCATGAATCGAATCATGATTCATGAATCAAATCATGATTCATAAATCGAATCATGATTCATGAATCACGAATCATGAATCGAATCATGATTCATGAATCATGAATCATGAATTGAATCATAAATCATGAATTAAATCATAAATCATGAATCATTAAATGAATCATGAATTGAATCATGAATCATGAATCGAATCATAATTTATGAATCATGAATCATGATTCATGAATCATGAATCATGAATCAAATCATTATTCATGAATCATGAATCATGAATCGAATCATAAATCATGAATTGAATCATAAATCATGAATCATGATTCATGAATCATGAATCATGAATCAAATCATGATTCATGAATCATGAATCATGAATCGAATCATGAATCAAATCATGATTCATGAATCATGAATCATGAATCGAATCATAAATCAAGAATTGAATCATAAATCATGAATCATTAAATGAATCATGAATTGAATCATGAATCATGAATTAAATCATGAATCATGAATTGAATCATGAATCATGAATTGAATCATGAATCATGAATTGAATCATGAATTGAATCATGAATCATGAATTGAATCATCAATCATGAATTGAATCATGATTCATGAATTGAATCATGAATTGAATCATGATTCATGAATTTATTCATGAATTGAATCATGAATCATGAATTGAATCATAAATCATGAATCATTAAATGAATCATGAATTGAATCATGAATCATGAATAAAATCATGAATCATGAATCATGAATTGAATCATGAATTGAATCATGAATCATGAATTGAATCATCAATCATGAATTGAATCATAAATCATGAATTGAATCATGATTCATGAATCATGAAATATGAATCGAATCATAAATCATGAATTGAATCATAAATCATGAATCATTAAATGAATCATGAATTAAATCATGAATCATAAATCATGAATCAGGAATCATGATTTGAATCATGAATCATGAATTGAATCATAAATCATGAATTGAATCATGAATCATGAATCATGAATTGAATCATGAGTCATGAATCATGAATTGAATCATGAATCATGAATTGAATCATGAATTGAGTCATGAATCATGAATTGAATCTTGAATCATGAATCAGGAATCAGGAATCAGGAATTGAATCATGAATCATGAATTTGATTCATGAATCATGAATCATGAATCAAATAATGAATCTTGATTCATGAATTGAATCATGATTCATGAATCATGAATCATGAATCGAATCATGAATCATGAATTTGATTCATGAATCGAATCATGAATCATGAATTTGATTCATGAATCTTGAATCATGAATTGAATCATGATTCATGAATCATGAATCATGAATCGAATCATAAATCATGAATTGAGTCATAAATCATGAATCATTAAATGAATCATGAATTGAATCATGAATCATGAATCGAATCATGATTCATGAATCATGAATCATGAATCGAATCATGATTCATAAATCATAAATCATGAATCATTAAATGAATCATGAATTGAATCATGAATCATGAATCGAATCATGATTCAAGAATCATTAATCATGAATCGAATCATGATTCATAAATCATAAATCATAAATCATGAATCATTAAATGAATCATGAATCATGAATCGAATCATGATTCATAAATCATGAATCATGAATCGAATGATGATTCATGAATCGAATGATGATTCATGAATTGAATCATGATTCATGAATCACGAATCATGAATCGAATCATGATTCATGAATCGAATCATGATTCATGAATCATGAATCATGATTCATGAATCATGAATCATGAATCAAATCATGATTCATGAATCATGAATCATGAATCGAATCAAAAATCATGAATTGAATCATAAATCATGAATCATTAAATGAATCATGAATTGAATCATGAATCATGAATTAAATCATGAATCATGAATTGAATCATGAATCATGAATTAAATCATGAATCATGAATTGAATCATGAATTGAATCATGAATCACGAATCATGAATTGAATCATGAATCATGAATTGAATCATGAATCATGAATTGAATCATGATTCATGAAGTTAATCATGAATTGAATCATGAATCATGAATTGAATCATGATTAATGAATCATTAATCAAGAATTGAATCATAATTCATGAATCATGAATCATGAATCGAATCATAAATCATGAATTGAATCATGATTCATGAATCATGAATCATGAATCGAATCATAAATCATGAATTGAATCATAAATCATGAATCATTAAATGAATCATGAATTAAATCATGAATCATAAATCATGAATCAGGAATCATGATTTGAATCATGAATCATGAATCATGAATTGAATCATGAATCATGAATTGAATCATGAATCATGAATCATGAATCATGAATCATGAATCATGAGTCATGAATCATGAATTGAATCATGTATCATGAATTGAATCATGAATTGAGTCATGAATCATGAATTAAATCATGAATCAGGAATCAGGAATCAGGAATCAGGAATTGAATCATGAATCATGAATTTGATTCATGATTCATGAATCATGAATCATGAATCAAATCATGAATCATGAATTTGATTCATGAATCATGAATCATGAATCATGAATCAAATAATGAATCTTGAATCATGAATTTAATCATGATTCATGAATCATAAATCATGAATCCAATCATGAATTATGAATCATGAATCATGAATCGAATCATGATTCATGAACCACAAATCATGAATCCAATCATGATTCATGAATCATGAATCATGAATCGAATCATAAATCATGAATTGAATCATAAATCATGAATCATTAAATGAATCATGATTCATGAATCATGAATCATGAATCGAATCATGATTCATAAATCATGAATCATGAATCGAATCATGATTCATGAATCAAATCATGATTCATAAATCGAATCATGATTCATAAATCACGAATCATGAATCGAATCATGATTCATGAATCATGAATCGAATCATAAATCATGAATTGAGTCATAAATCATGAATCATTAAATGAATCATGAATTGAATCATGAATCATGAATCGAATCATGATTCATGAATCATGAATCATGAATCGAATCATGATTCATAAATCATAAATCATAAATCATGAATCATTAAATGAATCATGAATTGAATCATGAATCATGAATCGAATCATGATTCATGAATCATGAATCATGAATCGAATCATGATTCATAAATCATGAATCATGAATCGAATGATGATTCATGAATCGAATGATGATTCATGAATCGAATCATGATTCATGAATCACGAATCATGAATCGAATCATGATTCATGAATCGAATCATGATTCATGAATCATGAATCATGATTCATGAATCATGAATCATGATTCATGAATCATGAATCATGATTCATGAATCATGAATCATGAATCAAATCATGATTCATGAATCATGAATCATGAATCAAATCATGATTCATGAATCATGAATCATGAATCGAATCAAAAATCATGAATTGAATCATAAATCATGAATCATTAAATGAATCATGAATTGAATCATGAATCATGAATTAAATCATGAATCATGAATTGAATCATGAATCATGAATTGAATCATGATTCATGAAGTTAATCATGAATTGAATCATGAATCATGAATTGAATCATGATTAATGAATCATTAATCAAGAATTGAATCATAATTCATGAATCATGAATCATGAATCGAATCATAAATCATGAATTGAATCATAAATCATGAATCATTAAATGAATCATGAATTAAATCATGAATCATAAATCATGAATCGAATCATGATTCATGAATCAAATCATGATTCATAAATCGAATCATGATTCATGAATCACGAATCATGAATCGAATCATGATTCATGAATCATGAATCATGAATTGAATCATAAATCATGAATTAAATCATAAATCATGAATCATTAAATGAATCATGAATTGAATCATGAATCATGAATCGAATCATAATTTATGAATCATGAATCATGATTCATGAATCATGAATCATGAATCAAATCATTATTCATGAATCATGAATCATGAATCGAATCATAAATCATGAATTGAATCATAAATCATGAATCATGATTCATGAATCATGAATCATGAATCAAATCATGATTCATGAATCATGAATCATGAATCGAATCATGAATCAAATCATGATTCATGAATCATGAATCATGAATCGAATCATAAATCATGAATTGAATCATAAATCATGAATCATTAAATGAATCATGAATTGAATCATGAATCATGAATTAAATCATGAATCATGAATTGAATCATGAATCATGAATTGAATCATGAATCATGAATTGAATCATGAATTGAATCATGAATCATGAATTGAATCATCAATCATGAATTGAATCATGATTCATGAATTGAATCATGAATTGAATCATGATTCATGAATTTATTCATGAATTGAATCATGAATCATGAATTGAATCATAAATCATGAATCATTAAATGAATCATGAATTGAATCATGAATCATGAATTAAATCATGAATCATGAATTGAATCATGAATCATGAATTGAATCATGAATCATGAATTGAATCATGAATCATGAATTGAATCATGAATCATGAATTGAATCATAAATCATGAATTGAATCATGATTCATGAATCATGAAATATGAATCGAATCATAAATCATGAATTGAATCATAAATCATGAATCATTAAATGAATCATGAATTAAATCATGAATCATAAATCATGAATCAGGAATCATGATTTGAATCATGAATCATGAATCATGAATTGAATCATAAATCATGAATTGAATCATGAATCATGAATCATGAATCATGAATTGAATCATGAGTCATGAATCATGAATTGAATCATGAATCATGAATTGAATCATGAATTGAGTCATGAATCATGAATTGAATCATGAATCAGGAATCAGGAATCAGGAATTGAATCATGAATCATGAATTTGATTCATGAATCATGAATCATGAATCAAATAATGAATCTTGAATCATGAATTGAATCATGATTCATGAATCATGAATCATGAATCGAATCATGAATCATGAATTTGATTCATGAATCGAATCATGAATCATGAATTTGATTCATGAATCTTGAATCATGAATTGAATCATGATTCATGAATCATGAATCATGAATCGAATCATGAATTATGAATCATGAATTATGAATCATGAATCGAATCATGATTCATGAATCACGAATCATGAATCAAATCATGAATCATGATTCATGAATCATGAATCATGAATCATGAATCGAATCATAAATCATGAATTGAATCATAAATCATGAATCATGATTCATGAATCATGAATCATGAATCAAATCATGATTCATGAATCATGAATCATGAATCGAATCATAAATCATGAATTGAATCATAAATCATGAATCATTAAATTAATCATGAATTGAATCATGAATCGAATCATGATTCATGAATCATGAATCATGAATCGAATCATGATTCATGAATCATGAATCATGAATCGAATCATGATTCATAAATCATGAATCATAAATCATAATCATGAATCATTAAATGAATCATGAATTGAATCATGAATCATGAATCGAATCATGATTCATGAATCATGAATCATGAATCGAATCATGATTCATAAATCATGAATCATGAATCGAATCATGATTCATGAATCACGAATCATGAATCGAATCATGATTCATGAATCGAATCATGATTCATGAATCATGAATAATGAATCAAATCATTATTCATGAATCATGAATCATGAATCGAATCATAAATCATGAATTGAATCATAAATCATGAATCATGATCCATTAATTATGAATCATGAATCAAATCATGATTCATGAATCATGAATCATGAATCGAATCATAAATCATGAATTGAATCATAAATCATGAATCATTAAATGAATCATGAATTGAATCATGAATCATGAATTAAATCATGAATCATGAATTGAATCATGAATCATGAATTGAATCATGAATCATGAATTGAATCATGAATTGAATCATGAATCACGAATCATGAATTGAATCATGAATCATGAATTAAATCATAAATCATGAATTGAATCATGAATCATGAATTGAATCATGAATCATGAATTGAATCATGATTCATGAATTGAATCATGAATTGAATCATGAATCATGAATTGAATCATGATTAATGAATCATTAATCAAGAATTGAATCATGATTCATGAATCATGAATCATGAATCGAATCATAAATCATGAATTGAATCATGATTCATGAATCATGAATCATGAATCGAATCATAAATCATGAATTGAATCATAAATCATGAATCATTAAATGAATCATGAATTAAATCATGAATCATAAATCATGAATCAGGAATCATGATTTGAATCATGAATCATGAATCATGAATTGAATCATGAATCATGAATTGAATCATGAATCATGAATCATGAATCATGAATCATGAATTGAATCATGAGTCATGAATCATGAATTGAATCATGAATCATGAATTGAATCATGAATTGAGTCATGAATCATGAATTAAATCATGAATCATGAATCAGGAATCAGGAATTGAATCATGAATCATGAATTTGATTCATGATTCATGAATCATGAATCATGAATCGAATCATGAATCATGAATTTGATTCATGAATCATGAATCATGAATCATGAATCAAATAATGAATCTTGAATCATGAATTTAATCATGATTCATGAATCATGAATCATGAATCGAATCATGAATTATGAATCATGAATCATGAATCATGAATCGAATCATGATTCATGAACCACGAATCATGAATCGAATCATGATTCATGAATCATGAATCATGAATCGAATCATAAATCATGAATTGAATCATAAATCATGAATCATTAAATGAATCATGATTCATGAATCATGAATCATGAATCATGAATCGAATCATGATTCATAAATCATGAATCATGAATCGAATCATGATTCATGAATCAAATCATGATTCATAAATCGAATCATGATTCATGAATCACGAATCATGAATCGAATCATGATTCATGAATCATGAATCATGAATCAAATCATAAATCATGAATTGAATCATAAATCATGAATCATTAAATGAATCATGAATTGAATCATGAATCATGAATCGAATCATGATTCATGAATCATGAATCATGAATCGAATCATGATTCATAAATCATAAATCATAAATCATGAATCATTAAATGAATCATGAATTGAATCATGAATCATGAATCGAATCATGATTCATGAATCATGAATCATGAATCGAATCATGATTCATAAATCATAAATCATAAATCATGAATCTTTAAATGAATCATGAATCATGAATCATGAATCGAATCATGATTCATAAATCATAAATCATAAATCATGAATCATTAAATGAATCATGAATTGAATCATGAATCATGAATCGAATCATGATTCATGAATCATGAATCATGAATCGAATCATGATTCATAAATCATAAATCATAAATCATGAATCTTTAAATGAATCATGAATTAAATCATGAATCATGAATCGAATCATGATTCATGAATCATGAATCATGAATCGAATCATGATTCATAAATCATGAATCATGAATCGAATGATGATTCATGAATCGAATGATGATTCATGAATCGAATCATGATTCATGAATCACGAATCATGAATCGAATCATGATTCATGAATCGAATCATGATTCATGAATCATGAATCATGATTCATGAATCATGAATCAAGAATCAAATCATGATTCATGAATCATGAATCGAATCAAAAATCATGAATTGAATCATAAATCATGAATCATTAAATGAATCATGAATTGAATCATGAATCATGAATTAAATCATGAATCATGAATTGAATCATGAATCACGAATCATGAATTGAATCATAAATCATGAATTGAATCATGAATCATGAATTGAATCATGATTTATGAAGTTAATCATGAATTGAATCATGAATCATGAATTGAATCATGATTAATGAATCATTAATCAAGAATTGAATCATAATTCATGAATCATGAATCATGAATCGAATCATAAATCATGAATTGAATCATGATTCATGAATCATGAATCATGAATCGAATCATAAATCATGAATTGAATCATAAATCATGAATCATTAAATGAATCATGAATTAAATCATGAATCATAAATCATGAATCAGGAATCATGATTTGAATCATGAATCATGAATCATGAATTGAATCATGAATCATGAATTGAATCATGAATCATGAATCATGAATCATGAATCATGAATTGAATCATGAGTCATGAATCATGAATTGAATCATGTATCATGAATTGAATCATGAATTGAGTCATGAATCATGAATTAAATCATGAATCAGGAATCAGGAATCAGGAATCAGGAATTGAATCATGAATCATGAATTTGATTCATGATTCATGAATCATGAATCATGAATCGAATCATGAATCATGAATTTGATTCATGAATCATGAATCATGAATCATGAATCAAATAATGAATCTTGAATCATGAATTTAATCATGATTCATGAATCATAAATCATGAATCCAATCATGAATTATGAATCATGAATCATGAATCGAATCATGATTCATGAACCACAAATCATGAATCCAATCATGATTCATGAATCATGAATCATGAATCGAATCATAAATCATGAATTGAATCATAAATCATGAATCATTAAATGAATCATGATTCATGAATCATGAATCATGAATCGAATCATGATTCATAAATCATGAATCATGAATCGAATCATGATTCATGAATCAAATCATGATTCATAAATCGAATCATGATTCATAAATCACGAATCATGAATCGAATCATGATTCATGAATCATGAATCATGAATCGAATCATAAATCATGAATTGAGTCATAAATCATGAATCATTAAATGAATCATGAATTGAATCATGAATCATGAATCGAATCATGATTCATGAATCATGAATCATGAATCGAATCATGATTCATAAATCATAAATCATAAATCATGAATCATTAAATGAATCATGAATTGAATCATGAATCATGAATCGAATCATGATTCATGAATCATGAATCATGAATCGAATCATGATTCATAAATCATGAATCATGAATCGAATGATGATTCATGAATCGAATGATGATTCATGAATCGAATCATGATTCATGAATCACGAATCATGAATCGAATCATGATTCATGAATCGAATCATGATTCATGAATCATGAATCATGATTCATGAATCATGAATCATGATTCATGAATCATGAATCATGATTCATGAATCATGAATCATGATTCATGAATCATGAATCATGAATCAAATCATGATTCATGAATCATGAATCATGAATCAAATCATGATTCATGAATCATGAATCATGAATCGAATCAAAAATCATGAATTGAATCATAAATCATGAATCATTAAATGAATCATGAATTGAATCATGAATCATGAATTAAATCATGAATCATGAATTGAATCATGAATCATGAATTGAATCATGATTCATGAAGTTAATCATGAATTGAATCATGAATCATGAATTGAATCATGATTAATGAATCATTAATCAAGAATTGAATCATAATTCATGAATCATGAATCATGAATCGAATCATAAATCATGAATTGAATCATAAATCATGAATCATTAAATGAATCATGAATTAAATCATGAATCATAAATCATGAATCGAATCATGATTCATGAATCAAATCATGATTCATAAATCGAATCATGATTCATGAATCACGAATCATGAATCGAATCATGATTCATGAATCATGAATCATGAATTGAATCATAAATCATGAATTAAATCATAAATCATGAATCATTAAATGAATCATGAATTGAATCATGAATCATGAATCGAATCATAATTTATGAATCATGAATCATGATTCATGAATCATGAATCATGAATCAAATCATTATTCATGAATCATGAATCATGAATCGAATCATAAATCATGAATTGAATCATAAATCATGAATCATGATTCATGAATCATGAATCATGAATCAAATCATGATTCATGAATCATGAATCATGAATCGAATCATGAATCAAATCATGATTCATGAATCATGAATCATGAATCGAATCATAAATCATGAATTGAATCATAAATCATGAATCATTAAATGAATCATGAATTGAATCATGAATCATGAATTAAATCATGAATCATGAATTGAATCATGAATCATGAATTGAATCATGAATCATGAATTGAATCATGAATTGAATCATGAATCATGAATTGAATCATCAATCATGAATTGAATCATGATTCATGAATTGAATCATGAATTGAATCATGATTCATGAATTTATTCATGAATTGAATCATGAATCATGAATTGAATCATAAATCATGAATCATTAAATGAATCATGAATTGAATCATGAATCATGAATTAAATCATGAATCATGAATTGAATCATGAATCATGAATTGAATCATGAATCATGAATTGAATCATGAATTGAATCATGAATCATGAATTGAATCATCAATCATGAATTGAATCATAAATCATGAATTGAATCATGATTCATGAATCATGAAATATGAATCGAATCATAAATCATGAATTGAATCATAAATCATGAATCATTAAATGAATCATGAATTAAATCATGAATCATAAATCATGAATCAGGAATCATGATTTGAATCATGAATCATGAATCATGAATTGAATCATAAATCATGAATTGAATCATGAATCATGAATCATGAATCATGAATTGAATCATGAGTCATGAATCATGAATTGAATCATGAATCATGAATTGAATCATGAATTGAGTCATGAATCATGAATTGAATCATGAATCAGGAATCAGGAATCAGGAATTGAATCATGAATCATGAATTTGATTCATGAATCATGAATCATGAATCAAATAATGAATCTTGAATCATGAATTGAATCATGATTCATGAATCATGAATCATGAATCGAATCATGAATCATGAATTTGATTCATGAATCGAATCATGAATCATGAATTTGATTCATGAATCTTGAATCATGAATTGAATCATGATTCATGAATCATGAATCATGAATCGAATCATGAATTATGAATCATGAATTATGAATCATGAATCGAATCATGATTCATGAATCACGAATCATGAATCAAATCATGAATCATGATTCATGAATCATGAATCATGAATCATGAATCGAATCATAAATCATGAATTGAATCATAAATCATGAATCATGATTCATGAATCATGAATCATGAATCAAATCATGATTCATGAATCATGAATCATGAATCGAATCATAAATCATGAATTGAATCATAAATCATGAATCATTAAATTAATCATGAATTGAATCATGAATCGAATCATGATTCATGAATCATGAATCATGAATCGAATCATGATTCATGAATCATGAATCATGAATCGAATCATGATTCATAAATCATGAATCATAAATCATAATCATGAATCATTAAATGAATCATGAATTGAATCATGAATCATGAATCGAATCATGATTCATGAATCATGAATCATGAATCGAATCATGATTCATAAATCATGAATCATGAATCGAATCATGATTCATGAATCACGAATCATGAATCGAATCATGATTCATGAATCGAATCATGATTCATGAATCATGAATAATGAATCAAATCATTATTCATGAATCATGAATCATGAATCGAATCATAAATCATGAATTGAATCATAAATCATGAATCATGATCCATTAATTATGAATCATGAATCAAATCATGATTCATGAATCATGAATCATGAATCGAATCATAAATCATGAATTGAATCATAAATCATGAATCATTAAATGAATCATGAATTGAATCATGAATCATGAATTAAATCATGAATCATGAATTGAATCATGAATCATGAATTGAATCATGAATCATGAATTGAATCATGAATTGAATCATGAATCACGAATCATGAATTGAATCATGAATCATGAATTAAATCATAAATCATGAATTGAATCATGAATCATGAATTGAATCATGAATCATGAATTGAATCATGATTCATGAATTGAATCATGAATTGAATCATGAATCATGAATTGAATCATGATTAATGAATCATTAATCAAGAATTGAATCATGATTCATGAATCATGAATCATGAATTGAATCATAAATCATGAATTGAATCATGATTCATGAATCATGAATCATGAATCGAATCATAAATCATGAATTGAATCATAAATCATGAATCATTAAATGAATCATGAATTAAATCATGAATCATAAATCATGAATCAGGAATCATGATTTGAATCATGAATCATGAATCATGAATTGAATCATGAATCATGAATTGAATCATGAATCATGAATCATGAATCATGAATCATGAATTGAATCATGAGTCATGAATCATGAATTGAATCATGAATCATGAATTGAATCATGAATTGAGTCATGAATCATGAATTAAATCATGAATCATGAATCAGGAATCAGGAATTGAATCATGAATCATGAATTTGATTCATGATTCATGAATCATGAATCATGAATCGAATCATGAATCATGAATTTGATTCATGAATCATGAATCATGAATCATGAATCAAATAATGAATCTTGAATCATGAATTTAATCATGATTCATGAATCATGAATCATGAATCGAATCATGAATTATGAATCATGAATCATGAATCATGAATCGAATCATGATTCATGAACCACGAATCATGAATCGAATCATGATTCATGAATCATGAATCATGAATCGAATCATAAATCATGAATTGAATCATAAATCATGAATCATTAAATGAATCATGATTCATGAATCATGAATCATGAATCATGAATCATGAATCGAATCATGATTCATAAATCATGAATCATGAATCGAATCATGATTCATGAATCAAATCATGATTCATAAATCGAATCATGATTCATGAATCACGAATCATGAATCGAATCATGATTCATGAATCATGAATCATGAATCAAATCATAAATCATGAATTGAATCATAAATCATGAATCATTAAATGAATCATGAATTGAATCATGAATCATGAATCGAATCATGATTCATGAATCATGAATCATGAATCGAATCATGATTCATAAATCATAAATCATAAATCATGAATCATTAAATGAATCATGAATTGAATCATGAATCATGAATCGAATCATGATTCATGAATCATGAATCATGAATCGAATCATGATTCATAAATCATAAATCATAAATCATGAATCTTTAAATGAATCATGAATCATGAATCATGAATCGAATCATGATTCATAAATCATAAATCATAAATCATGAATCATTAAATGAATCATGAATTGAATCATGAATCATGAATCGAATCATGATTCATGAATCATGAATCATGAATCGAATCATGATTCATAAATCATAAATCATAAATCATGAATCTTTAAATGAATCATGAATTAAATCATGAATCATGAATCGAATCATGATTCATGAATCATGAATCATGAATCGAATCATGATTCATGAATCATGAATCATGAATCGAATCATGATTCATAAATCATGAATCATGAATCGAATGATGATTCATGAATCGAATGATGATTCATGAATCATGAATCATGATTCATGAATCATGAATCAAGAATCAAATCATGATTCATGAATCATGAATCATGAATCGAATCAAAAATCATGAATTGAATCATACATCATGAATCATTAAATGAATCATGAATTGAATCATGAATCATGAATTAAATCATGAATCATGAATTGAATCATGAATCACGAATCATGAATTGAATCATAAATCATGAATTGAATCATGAATCATGAATTGAATCATGATTTATGAAGTTAATCATGAATTGAATCATGAATCATGAATTGAATCATGATTAATGAATCATTAATCAAGAATTGAATCATAATTCATGAATCATGAATCATGAATCGAATCATAAATCATGAATTGAATCATGATTCATGAATCATGAATCATGAATCGAATCATAAATCATGAATTGAATCATAAATCATGAATCATTAAATGAATCATGAATTAAATCATGAATCATAAATCATGATTCGAATCATGATTCATGAATCAAATCATGATTCATAAATCGAATCATGATTCCTGAATCACGAATCATGAATCGAATCATGATTCATGAATCATGAATCATGAATTGAATCATAAATCATGAATTGAATCATAAATCATGAATCATTAAATGAATCATGAATTGAATCATGAATCATGAATCGAATCATGATTCATGAAACATGAATCATGAATCGAATCATAAATCATGAATTGAATCATGAATCATGAATCATGAATCATGAATCATGAATTGAATCATGAGTCATGAATCATGAATTGAATCATGAATCATGAATTGAATCATGAATTGAGTCATGAATCATGAATTAAATCATGAATCATGAATCATGAATCAGGAATCAGGAATTGAATCATGAATCATGAATTTGATTCATGATTCATGAATCATGAATCATGAATCGAATCATGAATCATGAATTTGATTCATGAATCATGAATCATGAATCATGAATCAAATAATGAATCTTGAATCATGAATTTAATCATGATTCATGAATCATGAATCATGAATCGAATCATGAATTATGAATCATAAATCATGAATCATGAATCGATTCATGATTCATGAACCACGAATCATGAATCGAATCATGATTCATGAATCATGAATCATGAATCGAATCATAAATCATGAATTGAATCATAAATCATGAATCATTAAATGAATCATGATTCATGAATCATGAATCATGAATCGAATCATGATTCATAAATCATGAATCATGAATCGAATCATGATTCATGAATCAAATCATGATTCATAAATCGAATCATGATTCATGAATCACGAATCATGAATCGAATCATGATTCATGAATCATGAATCATGAATCAAATCATAAATCATGAATTGAATCATAAATCATGAATCATTAAATGAATCATGAATTGAATCATGAATCATGAATCGAATCATGATTCATGAATCATGAATCATGAATCGAATCATGATTCATAAATCATAAATCATAAATCATGAATCATTAAATGAATCATGAATTGAATCATGAATCATGAATCGAATCATGATTCATGAATCATGAATCGAATCATGATTCATAAATCATAAATCATAAATCATGAATCTTTAAATGAATCATGAATCATGAATCATGAATCGAATCATGATTCATAAATCATAAATCATAAATCATGAATCATTAAATGAATCATGAATTGAATCATGAATCATGAATCGAATCATGATTCATGAATCATGAATCATGAATCGAATCATGATTCATAAATCATAAATCATAAATCATGAATCTTTAAATGAATCATGAATTAAATCATGAATCATGAATCGAATCATGATTCATGAATCATGAATCATGAATCGAATCATGATTCATAAATCATGAATCATGAATCGAATGATGATTCATGAATCGAATGATGATTCATGAATCGAATCATGATTCATGAATCACGAATCATGAATCGAATCATGATTCATGAATCGAATCATGATTCATGAATCATGAATCATGATTCATGAATCATGAATCAAGAATCAAATCATGATTCATGAATCATGAATCATGAATCGAATCAAAAATCATGAATTGAATCATAAATCATGAATCATTAAATGAATCATGAATTGAATCATGAATCATGAATTAAATCATGAATCATGAATTGAATCATGAATCACGAATCATGAATTGAATCATAAATCATGAATTGAATCATGAATCATGAATTGAATCATGATTCATGAAGTTAATCATGAATTGAATCATGAATCATGAATTGAATCATGATTAATGAATCATTAATCAAGAATTGAATCATAATTCATGAATCATGAATCATGAATCGAATCATAAATCATGAATTGAATCATGATTCATGAATCATGAATCATGAATCGAATCATAAATCATGAATTGAATCATAAATCATGAATCATTAAATGAATCATGAATTAAATCATGAATCATAAATCATGAATCGAATCATGATTCATGAATCAAATCATGATTCATAAATCGAATCATGATTCCTGAATCACGAATCATGAATCGAATCATGATTCATGAATCATGAATCATGAATTGAATCATAAATCATGAATTGAATCATAAATCATGAATCATTAAATGAATCATGAATTGAATCATGAATCATGAATCGAATCATGATTCATGAAACATGAATCATGAATCGAATCATAAATCATGAATTGAATCATAAATCATGAATCATTAAATGAATCATGAATCGAATCATAAATCATGAATTGAATCATAAATCATGAATTGAATCATAAATCATGAATCATTAAATGAATCATGAATTGAATCATGAATCATGAATCGAATCATGATTAATGAATCATGAATCATGAATCGAATCAGGATTCATAAATCATGAATCATGAATCGAATCATGATTCATGAATCGAATCAGGATTCATGAATCGAATCAGGATTCATGAATCACGAATCATGAATCGAATCATTATTCATGAATCGAATCATGATTCATGAATCATGAATCATGATTCGTGAATCATGAATCATGAATCATGATTCATGAATCATGAATCATGAATCAAATCATGATTCATGAATCATGAATCATGAATCGAATCATAAATCATGAATTGAATCATAAATCATGAATCATGATTCATGAATCATGAATCATGAATCAAATCATGATTCATGAATCATGAATCATGAATCTAATCATAAATCATGAATTGAATCATAAA
This sequence comes from Mixophyes australis, assembly GCA_036250195.1. NCBI lineage: Eukaryota > Metazoa > Chordata > Amphibia > Anura > Limnodynastidae > Mixophyes > Mixophyes australis. The sequence goes on from JAVHZZ010000078.1 coordinate 127,120, forward strand.
TCATGAATCATTAAATGAATCATGAATTGAATCATGAAATATGAATCGATTCATGATTCATGAAACATGAATCATGAATCGAATCATGATTCATAAATCATGAATCTTAAATCATAATCATGAATCATTAAATGAATCATGAATTGAATCATGAATCATGAATCGAATCATGATTCATGAATCATGAATCATGAATTGAATCATGATTCATAAATCATAAATCATGAATCAAATCATAATTCATGAATCGAATCATGATTCATGAATCACGAATCATGAATCGAATCATGATTCATGAATCGAATCATGATTTATGAATCATGAATCATGAATCGAATCAAAAATCATGAATTGAATCATAAATCATGAATCATTAAATGAATCATGAATTGAATCATGAATCATGAATTAAATCATGAATCATGAATTGAATCATGAATCACGAATCATGAATTGAATCATAAATCATGAATTGAATCATGAATCATGAATTGAATCATGATTCATGAAGTTAATCATGAATTGAATCATGAATCATGAATTGAATCATGATTAATGAATCATGAATCATGAATCGAATCATAAATCATGAATTGAATCATAAATCATGAATCATTAAATGAATCATGAATTAAATCATGAATCATAAATCATGAATCGAATCATGATTCATGAATCAAATCATGATTCATAAATCGAATCATGATTCCTGAATCACGAATCATGAATCGAATCATGAATCATGAATTGAATCATGATTCATAAATCATAAATCATGAATCAAATCATAATTCATGAATCGAATCATGATTCATGAATCACGAATCATGAATCGAATCATGATTCATGAATCGAATCATGATTTATGAATCATGAATCATGAATCGAATCATAAATCATGAATTGAATCATAAATCATGAATCATGAATCATGAATCAAATCATTATTCATGAATCATGAATCATGAATCGAATCATAAATCATGAATTGAATCATAAATCATGAATCATGATTCATATATCATGAATCATGAATCAAATCATGATTCATGAATCATGAATCATGAATCGAATCATGAATCAAATCATGATTCATGAATCATGAATCATGAATCGAATCATAAATCATGAATTGAATCATAAATCATGAATCATTAAATGAATCATGAATTGAATCATGAATCATGAATTAAATCATGAATCATGAATTGAATCATGAATCATGAATTGAATCATGAATCATGAATTGAATCATGAATTGAATCATGAATCATGAATTGAATCATCAATCATGAATTGAATCATGAATCATGAATTGAATCATGAATCATGAATTGAATCATGATTCATGAATTTATTCATGAATTGAATCATGAATCATGAATTGAATCATGATTAATGAATCATTAATCAAGAATTCAATCATGATTCATGAATCATGAATCATGAATCGAATCATAAATCATGAATTGAATCATGATTCATGAATCATGAATCATGAATCGAATCATAAATCATGAATTGAATCATAAATCATGAATCATTAAATGAATCATCAATTAAATCATGAATCATAAATCATGATTTAGGAATCATGATTTGAATCATGAATCATGAATCATGAATTGAATCATGAGTCATGAATCATGAATTGAATCATGAATCATGAATTGAATCATGAATTGAGTCATGAATCATGAATTGAATCTTGAATCATGAATCATGAATCAGGAATCAGGAATCATGAATTGAATCATGAATCATGAATTTGATTCATGAATCATGAATCATGAATCAAATAATGAATCTTGAATTATGAATTAAATCATGATTCATGAATCATGAATCGAATCATCAATCATGAATTTGATTCATGAATCATGAATCATGAATCATGAATCAAATAATGAATCTTGAATCATGAATTGAATCATGATTTATGAATCATGAATCATGAATCGAATCATGAATTATGAATCATGAATCATGAATCGAATCATGATTCATGAATCATGAATCATGAATCGAATCATGAATCCGGAATCGAATCATAAATCATGAATTGAATCATAAATCATGAATCATTAAATGAATCATGATTCATGAATCATGAATCATGAATCAAATCATAAATCATGAATCATGAATCATAAATCGAATCATAATTCATGAATCATGAATCATGAATCGAATCATGATTCATGAATCATGAATCATGAATCGAATCATAAATAATGAATTGAATTATAAATCATGAATCATTAAATGAATCATGATTCATGACTCATGAATCATGAATCGAATCATGATTCATGAATCATGAATCATGAATCGAATCATGATTCATAAATCATGAATCATGAATCGAATCATAATTCATGAATCGAATCATAAATCATGAATCATTAAATGAATCATGAATTGAATCATGAATCATGAATCAAATCATGATTCATGAATCATGAATCATGAATCGAATCATGATTCATGAATCATGAATCATGAATCGAATCATGATTCATAAATCATGAATCATAAATCATAATCATGAATCATTAAATGAATCATGAATTGAATCATGAATCATGAATCGATTCATGAATCATGAATCATGAATCGAATCATGATTCATAAATCATGAATCATGAATCGAATCATGATTCATGAATCGAATCATGATTCATGAATCACGAATCATGAATCGAATCATGATTCATGAATCGAATCATGATTAATGAATCATGAATCATGAATCAAATCATAAATCATGAATTGAATCATAAATCATGAATCATGATTCATGAATTATGAATCATGAATCAAATCATGATTCATGAATCATGAATCATGAATCGAATCATAAATCATGAATTGAATCATAAATCATGAATCATTAAATGAATCATGAATTGAATCATGAATCATGAATTAAATCATGAATCATGAATTGAATCATGAATCATGAATTGAATCATGAATCATGAATTGAATCATGAATTGAATCATGAATCACGAATCATGAATTGAATCATGAATCATGAATTGAATCATGAATCATGAATTGAATCATGAATCATGAATTGAATCATGATTCATGAATTGAATCATGATTCATGAATTTAATCATGAATTGAATCATGAATCATGAATTGAATCATGATTAATGAATCATTAATCAAGAATTGAATCATGATTCATGAATCATGAATCATGAATCGAATCATAAATCATGAATTGAATCATGATTCATGAATCATGAATCATGAATCGAATCATAAATCATGAATTGAATCATAAATCATGAATCATTAAATGAATCATGAATTAAATCATGAATCATAAATCATGAATCAGGAATCATGATTTGAATCATGAATCATGAATCATGAATTGAATCATGAATCATGAATTGAATCATGAATCATGAATCATGAATCATGAATTGAATCATGAGTCATGAATCATGAATTGAATCATGAATCATGAATTGAATCATGAATTGAGTCATGAATCATGAATTAAATCATGAATCATGAATCAGGAATCAGGAATTGAATCATGAATCATGAATTTGATTCATGATTCATGATTCATGAATCATGAATCAAATAATGAATCTTGAATCATGAATTTGATTCATGAATCATGAATCATGAATCATGAATCAAATAATGAATCTTGAATCATGAATTTAATCATGATTCATGAATCATGAATCATGAATCGAATCATGAATTATGAATCATGAATCATGAATCATGAATCGAATCATGATTCATGAATCACGAATCATGAATCGAATCATGATTCATGAATCATGAATCATGAATCGAATCATAAATCATGAATTGAATCATAAATCATGAATCATTAAATGAATCATGATTTATGAATCATGAATCGAATCATGATTCATAAATCATGAATCATGAATCGAATCATGATTCATGAATCAAATCATGATTCATAAATCGAATCATGATTCATGAATCACGAATCATGAATCGAATCATGATTCATGAATCATGAATCATGAATCAAATCATAAATCATGAATTGAATCATAAATCATGAATCATTAAATGAATCATGAATTGAATCATGAATCATGAATCGAATCATGATTCATGAATCATGAATCATGAATCGAATCATGAATCATGAATCGAATCATGATTCATGAATCACGAATCATGAATCGAATCATGATTCATGAATCATGAATCATGAATTGAGTCATAAATCATGAATTGAATCATAAATCATGAATCATTAAATGAATCATGAATTGAATCATGAATCATGAATCGAATCATGATTTATGAATCATGAATCATGATTCATGAATCATGAATCATGATTCATGAATCATGAATCATGAATCAAATCATTATTCATGAATCATGAATCATGAATCGAATCATAAATCATGAATTGAATCATAAATCATGAATCATGATTCATGAATCATGAATCATGAATCAAATCATGATTCATGAATCATGAATCATGAATTGAATCATAAATCATGAATTGAATCATAAATCATGAATCATTAAATGAATCATGAATTGAATCATGAATCATGAATTAAATCATGAATCATGAATTGAATCATGAATCATGAATTGAATCATGAATTGAATCATGAATCATGAATTGAATCATGAATCATGAATTGAATCATCAATCATGAATTGAATCATCAATCATGAATTGAATCATGAATTGAATCATGATTCATGAATTTATTCATGAATTGAATCATGAATCATGAATTGAATCATAAATCATGAATCATTAAATGAATCATGAATTGAATCATGAATCATGAATTAAATCATGAATCATGAATTGAATCATGAATCATGAATTGAATCATGAATCATGAATTGAATCATGAATTGAATCATGAATCATGAATTGAATCATCAATCATGAATTGAATCATAAATCATGAATTGAATCATGATTCATGAATCATGAAACGAATCATAAATCATGAATTGAATCATAAATCATGAATCATTAAATGAATCATGAATTAAATCATGAATCATAAATCATGAATCAGGAATCATGATTTGAATCATGAATCATGAATCATGAATTGAATCATAAATCATGAATTGAATCATGAATCATGAATCATGAATTGAATCATGAGTCATGAATCATGAATTGAATCATGAATCATGAATTGAATCATGAATTGAGTCATGAATCATGAATTGAATCTTGAATCATGAATCATGAATCATGAATCAGGAATCAGGAATCAGGAATTGAATCATGAATCATGAATTTGATTCATGAATCATGAATCATGAATCATGAATCAAATAATGAATCTTGAATCATGAATTGAATCATGATTCATGAATCATGAATCATGAATCGAATCATGAATCATGAATTTGATTCATGAATCGAATCATGAATCATGAATTTGATTCATGAATCTTGAATCATGAATTGAATCATGATTCATGAATCATGAATCATGAATCGAATCATGAATTATGAATCATGAATCATGAATCATGAATTGAATCATGAATCATGATTCATGAATCATGAATCATGAATCATGAATCGAATCATAAATCATGAATTGAATCATAAATCATGAATCATGATTCATGAATCATGAATCATGAATCAAATCATGATTCATGAATCATGAATCATGAATCGAATCATAAATCATGAATTGAATCATAAATCATGAATCATTAAATTAATCATGAATTGAATCATGAATCGAATCATGATTCATGAATCATGAATCATGAATCGAATCATGATTCATAAATCATGAATCATAAATCATAATCATGAATCATTAAATGAATCATGAATTGAATCATGAATCATGAATCGAATCATGATTCATGAATCATGAATCATGAATCGAATCATGATTCATAAATCATGAATCATGAATCGAATCATGATTCATGAATCGAATCATGATTCATGAATCACGAATCATGAATCGAATCATGATTCATGAATCGAATCATGATTCATGAATCATGAATAATGAATCAAATCATTATTCATGAATCATGAATCATGAATCGAATCATTAATCATGAATTGAATCATAAATCATGAATCATGATCCATTAATTATGAATCATGAATCAAATCATGATTCATGAATCATGAATCATGAATCGAATCATAAATCATGAATTGAATCATAAATAATGAATCATTAAATGAATCATGAATTGAATCATGAATCATGAATTAAATCATGAATCATGAATTGAATCATGAATCATGAATTGAATCATGAATCATGAATTGAATCATGAATTGAATCATGAATCACGAATCATGAATTGAATCATGAATCATGAATTGAATCATGAATCATGAATTGAATCATGAATCATGAATTGAATCATGAATCATGAATTGAATCATGATTCATGAATTGAATCATGAATTGAATCATGAATCATGAATTGAATCATGATTAATGAATCATTAATCAAGAATTGAATCATGATTCATGAATCATGAATCATGAATCGAATCATAAATCATGAATTGAATCATGATTCATGAATCATGAATCATGAATCGAATCATAAATCATGAATTGAATCATAAATCATGAATCATTAAATGAATCATGAATTAAATCATGAATCATAAATCATGAATCAGGAATCATGATTTGAATCATGAATCATGAATCATGAATTGAATCATGAATCATGAATTGAATCATGAATCATGAATCATGAATCATGAATCATGAATTGAATCATGAATCATGAATCATGAATCAAATCATGATTCATGAATCGAATCATGATTCATGAATCATGAATCATGAATCGAATCATGATTCATGAATCGAATCATGATTAATGAATCATGAATCATGAATCAAATCATTATTCATGAATCATGAATCATGAATCGAATCATAAATCATGAATTGAATCATAAATCATGAATCATGATTCATGAATTATGAATCATGAATCAAATCATGATTCATGAATCATGAATCATGAATCGAATCATAAATCATGAATTGAATCATAAATCATGAATCATTAAATGAATCATGAATTGAATCATGAATCATGAATTAAATCATGAATCATGAATTGAATCATGAATCATGAATTGAATCATGAATTGAATCATGAATCACGAATCATGAATTAAATCATGAATCATGAATTGAATCATGAATCATGAATTGAATCATGAATCATGAATTGAATCATGATTCATGAATTGAATCATGATTCATGAATTTAATCATGAATTGAATCATGAATCATGAATTGAATCATGATTAATGAATCATTAATCAAGAATTGAATCATGATTCATGAATCATGAATCATGAATCGAATCATAAATCATGAATTGAATCATGATTCATGAATCATGAATCATGAATCGAATCATAAATCATGAATTGAATCATAAATCATGAATCATTAAATGAATCATGAATTAAATCATGAATCATAAATCATGAATCAGGAATCATGATTTGAATCATGAATCATGAATCATGAATTGAATCATGAATCATGAATTGAATCATGAATCATGAATCATGAATCATGAATTGAATCATGAGTCATGAATCATGAATTGAATCATGAATCATGAATTGAATCATGAATTGAGTCATGAATCATGAATTAAATCATGAATCATGAATCAGGAATCAGGAATCAGGAATTGAATCATGAATCATGAATTTGATTCATGATTCATGAATCATGAATCATGAATCAAATAATGAATCTTGAATCATGAATTTAATCATGATTCATGAATCATGAATCATGAATCGAATCATGAATTATGAATCATGAATCATGAATCATGAATCGAATCATGATTCATGAATCACGAATCATGAATCGAATCATGATTCATGAATCATGAATCATGAATCGAATCATAAATCATGAATTGAATCATAAATCATGAATCATTAAATGAATCATGATTCATGAATCATGAATCGAATCATGATTCATAAATCATGAATCATGAATCGAATCATGATTCATGAATCAAATCATGATTCATAAATCGAATCATGATTCATGAATCACGAATCATGAATCGAATCATGATTCATGAATCATGAATCATGAATCAAATCATAAATCATGAATTGAATCATGATTCATGAATCATTAAATGAATCATGAATTGAATCATGAATCATGAATCGAATCATGATTCATGAATCATGAATCATGAATCGAATCATGAATCATGAATCGAATCATGATTCATGAATCATGAATCATGAATCGAATCATAAATCATGAATTGAGTCATAAATCATGAATCATTAAATGAATCATGAATTGAATCATGAATCATGAATCGAATCATGATTCATGAATCATGAATCATGAATCGAATCATGATTCATAAATCATGAATCATAAATCATAAATCTTGAATCATTAAATGAATCATGAATTGAATCATGAATCATGAATCGAATCATTATTCATGTATCATGAATCATGAATCGAATCATGATTCATAAATCATGAATCATGAATCGAATGATGATTCATGAATCGAATCATGATTCATGAATCGAATCATGATTCATGAATCACGAATCATGAATCGAATCATGATTCATGAATCGAATCATGATTCATGAATCATGAATCATGATTCATGAATCATGAATCATGAATCAAATCATGATTCATGAATCATGAATCATGAATCGAATCATAAATCATGAATTGAATCATAAATCATGAATCATTAAATGAATCATGAATTGAATCATGAATCATGAATTAAATCATGAATCATGAATTGAATCATGAATCATGAATTAAATCATGAATCATGAATTGAATCATGAATTGAATCATGAATCACGAATCATGAATTGAATCATGAATCATGAATTGAATCATGAATCATGAATTGAATCATTGACAACAATTCAAAAGGCGCGACTCTAGAGGAAGTCTGAGATGCTGCTCAAAGTGGCAGGGGATGCCCCACCCCTACAAAGCACAATATACACAAAAGCCACTGGCGCAAAACAAGACTAAGATGTTGGAAATAGGTTGATGGAAATGAAAAATAAAATAAAAAATGGACAATAAAAAAGGAAACATAAATGGATAAAAATATATATAATAAACAGCTAAAAAATTACATACATACAATAACCAGTGCACTGGTGCATATCAAAATAATCGAAATTGCCAATCATGAAACAAAAAAACAATAAAATGTTAGTAGACTAATAAGATGGTTATAACCAAGCTGTGGCAAGTTATCCTGTTCGTTAGGAGTGCATGCAAATCGATAGCAGAACCTTAATGGTATACATCAAAAAATGAAGGATAAGAGAATGTTCTCTATAACATGTAGGTAATCATTCCGTGAATGGATATAAAAACATTCCAAGGAGTGGCTGGTATAAACCAGATGAGGATAGAATATTTATAAGCAGATAAATGGAACAACAGCGTGGTGTTGCCTAAATACTGCTCTGATTAGCATAAAATAAATATCATCCAGAAAAATATATAAATATGAAAAAATAAATAGAAAAATATCAATTGTTGTTAATCCAAACAGTCAGTTAGTAATGTGTTAAACGGGGGACAATGTCAATAATGCGCCAGCATTTTGTGGCGCTATCCCGCTTGTTAACTGATTTGTAGATACAGTGGCGGTGGTGGTGTTTCGCCTATTTGTTGAATGTCCAATACATATATCCCCACTATCAACAGTATATTGAAGGAAGATCTTACCAATAGTATGCCTGTGTCCGCTATTGATGTACCGCTGTGCTCGTACTAACCAGTGCACCAGTGTCCAATATGCTGTGCACTGTAGTCTGTCTCTGAGCTTCTCAGTGGGCGGATGTGCATCACGATCTTCTCAGTAGTATACTGGTGTTCGTTATTGGCATTCCGCTGTGCTCATACTATCCAGTATGTCATGCACTATAGATTGTCTCTGAGCTTCTCAGTGGGCGGATGTGCGTCACAATCTTTCTCTGTAGTTGCGCATGCGTAGATGGTGCTTGTTAAAATAGATGTAGTAAACGAGCTCGTTCATACAGAAAGTATGTGTATAAAACAAAAATTGATGTAAAAAAAAAAAAAAAATATGAAGCTTATAGCCAACGCGTTTCACCCGTCTTGCGGGCTTCCTCAGGGCAGTATGATAGTATTCACCATTCAGGTTCTGTTTATGAATTGAATCATGAATCATGAATTGAATCATGATTCATGAAGTTAATCATGAATTGAATCATGAATCATGAATTGAATCATGATTAATGAATCATTAATCAAGAATTGAATCATAATTCATGAATCATGAATCATGAATCGAATCATAAATCATGAATTGAATCATGATTCATGAATCATGAATCATGAATCGAATCATAAATCATGAATTGAATCATAAATCATGAATCACTAAATGAATCATGAATTAAATCATGAATCATAAATCATGAATCGAATCATGATTCATGAATCAAATCATGATTCATAAATCGAATCATGATTCATGAATCACGAATCATGAATCGAATCATGATTCATGAATCATGAATCATGAATTGAATCATAAATCATGAATTGAATCATAAATCATGAATCATTAAATGAATCATGAATTGAATCATGAATCATGAATCGAATCATGATTCATGAAACATGAATCATGAATCGAATAATGAATCATGAATCGATTCATGATTCATGAATCATGAATCATGAATCGAATCATAAATCATGAATTGAATCATAAATCATGAATCATTAAATGAATCATGAATTGAATCATGAATCATGAATCGAATCATGATTCATGAATCATGAATCATGAATCGAATCATGATTCATAAATCATAAATCATAAATTATAAATCATGAATCATTAAATGAATCATGAATTGAATCATGAATCATGAATCGAATCATGATTCATGAATCATGAATCATGAATCGAATCATGATTCATAAATCATGAATCATGAATCGAATCATGATTCATGAATCGAATCAGGATTCATGAATCGAATCATGATTCAAGAATCACGAATCATGAATCGAATCATTATTCATGAATCGAATCATGAATTATGAATCATGAATCATGATTCGTGAATCATGAATCATGAATCATGATTCGTGAATCATGAATCATGAATCATGATTCATGAATCATGAATCATGAATCAAATCATGATTCATGAATCATGAATCATGAATCGAATCATAAATCATGAATTGAATCATAAATCATGAATCATTAAATGAATCATGAATTGAATCATAAATCATGAATCATTAAATGAATCATGAATTGAATCATGAATCATGAATCGATTCATGATTCATGAATCATGAATCATGAATCGAATCATGATTCATAAATCATGAATCATAAATCATAATCATGAATCATTAAATGAATCATGAATTGAATCATGAATCATGAATCGAATCATGATTCATGAATCATGAATCATGAATTGAATCATGATTCATAAATCATGAATCATGAATATATCATGATTCATGAATCGAATCATGATTCATGAATCACGAATCATGAATCGAATCATGATTCATGAATCGAATCATGATTAATGAATCATGAATCATGATTCATGAATCATGAATCATGAATCAAATCATTATTCATGAATCATGAATCATGAATCGAATCATAAATCATGAATTGAATCATAAATCATGAATCATGATTCATGAATCATGAATCATGAATCAAATCATGATTCATGAATCATGAATCATGAATCGAATCATAAATCATGAATTGAATCATAAATCATGAATCATTAAATGAATTATGAATTGAATCATGAATCATGAATTAAATCATGAATCATGAATTGAATCATGAATCATGAATTGAATCATGAATCATGAATTGAATCATGAATTGAATCATGAATCATGAATTGAATCATCAATCATGAATTGAATCATGAATCATGAATTGAATCATGAATCATGAATTGAATCATGATTCATGAATTTATTCATGAATTGAATCATGAATCATGAATTGAATCATGATTCATGAATCATGAATCATGAATCGAATCATAAATCATGAATTGAATCATGATTCATGAATCATGAATCATGAATCGAATCATGAATCATGAATTTAATCATGATTAATGAATTATTAATCAAGAATTGAATCATGATTCATGAATCATGAATCATGAATCGAATCATAAATCATGAATTGAATCATGATTCATGAATCATGAATCATGAATCGAATCATAAATCATGAATTGAATCATAAATCATGAATCATTAAATGAATCATGAATTAAATCATGAATCATAAATCATGAATCAGGAATCATGATTTGAATCATGAATCATGAATCATGAATTGAATCATGAATCATGAATTGAATCATGAATCATGAATCATGAATCATGAATTGAATCATGAGTCATGAATCATGAATTGAATCATGAATCATGAATTGAATCATGAATTGAGTCATGAATCATGAATTGAATCTTGAATCATGAATCATGAATTGAATCATGAATCATGAATTGAATCATGAATCATGAATCATGAATCATGAATTGAATCATGAGTCATGAATCATGAATTGAATCATGAATCATGAATTGAATCATGAATTTAGTCATGAATCATGAATTGAATCTTGAATCATGAATCATGAATCAGGAATCAGGAATCAGGAATTGAATCATGAATCATGAATTTGATTCATGAATCATGAATCATGAATCAAATAATGAATCTTGAATCATGAATTGAATCATGATTCATGAATCATGAATCATGAATCGAATCATGAATCATGAATTTGATTCATGGATCATGAATCATGAATCAAATAATGAATCTTGAATCTTGAATTGAATCATGATTTATGAATCATGAATCATGAATCGAATCATAAATCATGAATTGAATCATAAATCATGAATCATTAAATGAATCATGAATTGAATCATAAATCATGAATCATTAAATGAATCATGAATTGAATCATGAATCATGAATCGATTCATGAATCATGAATCATGAATCGAATCATGATTCATAAATCATGAATCATAAATCATAATCATGAATCATTAAATGAATCATGAATTGAATCATGAATCATGAATCGAATCATGATTCATGAATCATGAATCATGAATTGAATCATGATTCATAAATCATGAATCATGAATATATCATGATTCATGAATCGAATCATGATTCATGAATCACGAATCATGAATCGAATCATGATTCATGAATCGAATCATGATTAATGAATCATGAATCATGATTCATGAATCATGAATCATGAATCAAATCATTATTCATGAATCATGAATCATGAATCGAATCATAAATCATGAATTGAATCATAAATCATGAATCATGATTCATGAATCATGAATCATGAATCAAATCATGATTCATGAATCATGAATCATGAATCGAATCATAAATCATGAATTGAATCATAAATCATGAATCATTAAATGAATTATGAATTGAATCATGAATCATGAATTAAATCATGAATCATGAATTGAATCATGAATCATGAATTGAATCATGAATCATGAATTGAATCATGAATTGAATCATGAATCATGAATTGAATCATCAATCATGAATTGAATCATGAATCATGAATTGAATCATGAATCATGAATTGAATCATGATTCATGAATTTATTCATGAATTGAATCATGAATCATGAATTGAATCATGATTCATGAATCATGAATCATGAATCGAATCATAAATCATGAATTGAATCATGATTCATGAATCATGAATCATGAATCGAATCATGAATCATGAATTTAATCATGATTAATGAATTATTAATCAAGAATTGAATCATGATTCATGAATCATGAATCATGAATCGAATCATAAATCATGAATTGAATCATGATTCATGAATCATGAATCATGAATCGAATCATAAATCATGAATTGAATCATAAATCATGAATCATTAAATGAATCATGAATTAAATCATGAATCATAAATCATGAATCAGGAATCATGATTTGAATCATGAATCATGAATCATGAATTGAATCATGAATCATGAATTGAATCATGAATCATGAATCATGAATCATGAATTGAATCATGAGTCATGAATCATGAATTGAATCATGAATCATGAATTGAATCATGAATTGAGTCATGAATCATGAATTGAATCTTGAATCATGAATCATGAATTGAATCATGAATCATGAATTGAATCATGAATCATGAATCATGAATCATGAATTGAATCATGAGTCATGAATCATGAATTGAATCATGAATCATGAATTGAATCATGAATTTAGTCATGAATCATGAATTGAATCTTGAATCATGAATCATGAATCATGAATCAGGAATCAGGAATCAGGAATTGAATCATGATTTATGAATTTGATTCATGAATCATGAATCATGAATCAAATAATGAATCTTGAATCATGAATTGAATCATGATTCATGAATCATGAATCATGAATCGAATCATGAATCATGAATTTGATTCATGGATCATGAATCATGAATCAAATAATGAATCTTGAATCTTGAATTGAATCATGATTTATGAATCATGAATCATGAATCGAATCATGAATTATGAATCATGAATCATGAATCGAATCATGATTCATGAATCATGAATCATGATTCATGAATCATGAATCATGAATCGAATCATAAATCCGGAATCGAATCATAAATCATGAATTGAATCATAAATCATGAATCATTAAATGAATCATGATTCATGAATCATGAATCATGAATCGAATCATAATTCATGAATCGAATCATGATTCATAAATCGAATCATGATTCATGAATCACGAATCATGAATCGAATCATGATTCATGAATCATGAATCATGAATCGAATAATGATTCATGAATCATGAATCATGAATCGAATCATAAATCATGAATTGAATCATAATTAATGAATCATTAAATGAATCATGAATTGAATCATGAGTCATGAATCGAATCATGATTCATGAATCATGAATCATGAATCGAATCATGATTCATAAATCATGAATCATGAATCGAATCATGATTCATAAATCGAATCATGATTCATGAATCGAATCATGATTCATGAATCACGAATCATGAATCGAATCATGATTCATGGATCGAATCATGAATCGAATCATAAATCATGAATCGAATCATGATTCATGAATCATGAATCATGGATCGAATCATGAATCGAATCATGATTCATGAATCATGAATCATGAATCGAATCATAAATCATGAATTGAATCATAAATCATGAATTATGAATCATGAATCGAATCATAAATCATGAATTGAATCATAAATCATGAATCATTAAATGAATCATGAATTCAATCATGAATCATGAATCGAATCATGATTCATGAATCATGAATCATGAATCGAATCATGATTCATGAATCACGAATCATGGATCGAATCATGATTCATGAATCGAATCATGATTCATGAATCATGAATCATGGATCGAATCATGAATCATGAATCGAATCATGATTCATGAATCATGAATCGAATCATAAATCATGAATTGAATCATAAATCATGAATCATTAAATGAATCATGAATTGAATCATGAATCATGAATCGAATCATGATTCATGAATCGAATCATGATTCATGAATCGAATCATGATTCATGAATCATGAACCATGAATCAAATCATGATTCATGAATCATGAATCATGAATCGAATCATGATTCATGAATCGAATCATGATTCATGAATCATGGATCGAATCATAAATCATGAATTGAATCATAAATCATGAATCATTAAATGAATCATGAATTGAATCATGAATCATGAATCGAATAATCATAAATTGAATCATGAATTGAGTCATGAATCATGAATTAAATCTTGAATCATGAATCATGAATCATGAATCAGGAATCAGGAATCATGAATTGAATCATGAATTTGATTCATGAATCATGAATCATGAATCATGAATCAAATAATGAATCTTGAATCATGAATTGAATCATGATTCATGAATCATGAATCATGAATCGAATCATGAATCATGAATTTGATTCATGAATCATGAATCATGAATCATGAATCAAATAATGAATCTTGAATCATGAATTGAATCATGATTTATGAATCATGAATCATGAATCGAATCATGAATTATGAATCATGATTCATGAATCGAATCATGATTCATGAATCATGAATCATGAATCGAATCATGAATCCGGAATCGAATCATAAATTATGAATTGAATCATAAATCATGAATCATTAAATGAATCATGATTCATGAATCATGAATCATGAATCAAATCATGATTCATGAATCATGAATCATAAATCGAATCATGATTCATGAATCATGAATCATGAATCGAATCATGATTCATGAATCATGAATCATGAATCGAATCATGATTCATGAATCATTAATCATGAATCGAATCATGATTCATGAATCATGAATCATGAATCGAATCATGATTCATGAATTGAATCATGATTCATGAATCACGAATCATGGATCGAATCATGATTCATGAATCGAATCATGATTCATGAATCATGATTCATGATTCATGAATCATAAATCATGAATCGAATCATGATTCATGAATCATGAATCATGAATCGAATCATAAATAATGAATTGAATTATAAATCATGAATCATTAAATGAATCATGATTCATGACTCATGAATCATGAATCGAATCATGATTCATGAATCATGAATCATGAATAGAATCATGATTCATAAATCATGAATCATGAATCGAATTATAATTCATGAATCGAATCATGATTCATAAATCGAATCATGATTCATGAATCACGAATCATGAATTGAATCATGATTCATGAATCATGAATCATGAATCGAATAATGATTCATGAATCATGAATCGAATAATGATTCATGAATCATGAATCATGAATCGAATCATAAATCATGAATTGAATCATAATTAATGAATCATTAAATGAATCATGAATTGAATCATGAGTCATGAATCGAATCATGATTCATGAATCATGAATC
Source organism: Mixophyes australis (assembly GCA_036250195.1). NCBI lineage: Eukaryota > Metazoa > Chordata > Amphibia > Anura > Limnodynastidae > Mixophyes > Mixophyes australis. The sequence goes on from JAVHZZ010000078.1 coordinate 144,285, forward strand.
ATGAATCGAATCATGATTCATGAATCAGGAATCATGAATCGAATCATGATTCATGGATCGAATCATGAATCATGAATCAAATCATGATTCATGAATCACGAATCATGAATCGAATCATGATTCATGGATCGAATCATGAATCGAATCATAAATCATGAATTGAATCATAAATCATGAATCATTAAATGAATCATGAATTGAATCATGAATCATGAATTAAATCATGAATCATGAATTGAATCATGAATCATGAATTGAATCATGAATCATGAATTGAATCATGAATTGAATCATGAATCATGAATTGAATCATGAATCATGAATTGAATCATGAATCATGAATTGAATCATGAATCATGAATCATGAATTGAATCATGAATTATGAATCATGAAATGAATCATGAATCATGAATCAAATCATGATTCATGAATTTAATCATGAATCGAATCATGATTCATGAATCATGAATCATGAATCGAATCATGAATCTTGAATCATGAATTGAATCATGATTCATGAATCATGAATCATGAATCGAATCATGAATTATGAATCATGAATCATGAATCGAATCATGATTCATGAATCATGAATCATGAATCGAATCATGAATCATGAATCGAATCATAAATTATGAATTGAATCATAAATCATGAATCATTAAATGAATCATGAATTGAATCACGAATCATGAATCATGATTCATGAATCATGAATCATGAATCGAATCATGATTCATGAATCACGAATCATGAATCGAATCATGATTCATGAATCATGAATCATGAATCGAATCATGATTCATGAATCACGAATCATGAATCGAATCATGATTCATGAATCATGAATCGAATCATAAATCATGAATTGAATCATAAATCATGAATCGAATCATGATTCATGAATCATGAATCATGAATCAAATCATGATTCATAAATCATGAAACATGAATCGAATCATGATTCATAAATCGAATCATGATTCATGAATCGAATCATGATTCATGAATCATGAACCATGAATCAAATCATGATTCATGAATCATGAATCATGAATCGAATCATGATTCATGAATCGAATCATGATTCATGAATCATGATTCATAAATCGAATCATGATTCATGAATCGAATCATGATTCATGAATCATGAACCATGAATCAAATCATGATTCATGAATCATGAATCATGAATCGAATCATGATTCATGAATCGAATCATGATTCATGAATCATGAATCATGGATCGAATTATGAATCATGAATCGAATCATGATTCATGAATCATGAATCGAATCATAAATCATGAATTGAATCATAAATCATGAATCATGAATCATGAATCGAATCATAAATCATGAATTGAATCATAAATCATGAATCATTAAATGAATCATGAATTGAATCATGAATCATGAATCGAATAATGATTCATGAATCATGAATCATGAATCGAATCATGATTCAAGAATCACGAATCATGAATCGAATCATGATTCATGAATCGAATTATGATTCATGAATCATGAATCATGAATCAAATCATGATTCATGAATCATGAATCATGAATCAAATCATGATTTATGAATCATGAATCATGAATCGAATCATAAATCATGAATCGAATCATGAATCATGAATCAATAAATGAATCGTGAATTGAATCATGAATCATGAATCATGAATCATGAATCTTGAATCATGAATCTTGAATCATGAATCATGAAACATGAATTCAATCATAAATCATTAATCAAATCATGAATCATGAATCATAAATTGAATCATGATTCATGAATCATGAATCGAATCATGATTCATGAATCGAATCATGATTCATGAATCGAATCATGATTCATGAATCATGAATCATGAATCGAATCATGATTCATGATTAAAATCATGATTCGTGAATCATGAATCATGAATCGAATCATGATTCATGAATCGAATCATGATTCATGAATCATGAATCATGATTCATGAATCATGAATCATGATTCATGAATCATGAATCATGATTCATGAATCATGAATCATGAATCGAATCATGATTCATGAATCATGAATCATGAATCGAATCATGATTCATGAATCATGAATCATGAATCGAATCATGATTCATGAATCATGAATCATGAATCGAATCATGATTCATGAATCATGAATCGAATCATGATTCATGAATCATGAATCGAATCATGAATTATGAATCGAATCATAAATCATGAATTGAATCATAAATCATGAATCATTAAATGAATCATGATTCATGAATCATGAATCATGAATCGAATCATGATTCATGAATCATGAATCATGAATCGAATCATGATTCATGAATCACGAATCATGGATCGAATCATGATTCATGAATCGAATCATGATTCATAAATCATGAATCATGGATCGAATCATGAATCATGAATCGAATCATGATTCATGAATCATGAATCGAATCATGATTCATGAATCATGAATCGAATCATAAATCATGAATTGAATCATAAATCATGAATAATTAAATGAATCATGAATTGAATCATGAATCATGAATCAAATCATGATTCATAAATCATGAATCATGAATCGAATCATGATTCATAAATCATGAATCATGATTCATAATTCGAATCATGATTCATGAATCATGAATCATGAATTGAATCATAAATCATGAATTGAATCATAAATCATGAATCATGAATCGAATCATAAATCATGAATTGAATCATAAATCATGAATCATTAAATGAATCATGGATCGAATCATGAATCATGAATCGAATCATGATTCATGAATCATGAATCGAATCATAAATCATGAATTGAATCATAAATCATGAATCACTAAATGAATCATGAATTGAATCATGAATCATGATTCATGAATCGAATCATAAATCATGAATTGAATCATAAATCATGAATCATTAAATGAATCATGAATTGAATCATGAATCATGAATCGAATCATGATTCATGAATCATGAATCATGAATCGAATCATGATTCATAAATCACGAATCATGAATTGAATCATGATTCATGAATCATGAATCATGAATCGAATCATGATTCATGAATCACGAATCATGGATCGAATCATGATTCATGAATCGAATCATGATTCATGAATCATGAATCATGGATCGAATCATGAATCATGAATCGAATCATGATTCATGAATCATGAATCGAATCATAAATCATGAATTGAATCATAAATCATGAATCACTAAATGAATCATGAATTGAATCATGAATCATAAATCGAATCATGATTCATGAATCGAATCATGATTCATGAATCATGAACCATGAATCGAATCATGATTCATGAATCATGAATCATGGATCGAATCATGATTCATGAATCGAATCATGATTCATGAATCATGAATCATGGATCGAATCATGAATCATGAATCGAATCATGATTCATGAATCATGAATCGAATCATAAATCATGAATTGAATCATAAATCATGAATCATGAATCATGAATCGAATCATAAATCATGAATTGAATCATAAATCATGAATCATTAAATGAATCATGAATTGAATCATGAATCATGAATCGAATCATGATTCATGAATCATGAATCATGAATCGAATCATGATTCAAGAATCACGAATCATGAATCGAATCATGATTCATGAATCAAATCATGATTCATGAATCATGAATCATGATTCATGAATCATGAACCATGAATCAAATCATGATTTATGAATCATGAATCATGAATCAAATCATGATTTATGAATCATGAATCATGAATCGAATCATGATTCATGAATCATGAATCATGAATCGAATCATGATTGAATCGAATCATGATTCATGAATCATGAATCATGAATCGAATCATGATTCATGAATCATGAATCATAATTCGAATCATGATTCATGAATCATAAATCATGAATCGAATCATGAATTATGAATCATGAATCATGAATCGAATCATGATTCATGAATCACGAATCATGAATCGAATCATGATTCATGAATCATGAATCATGAATCGAATCATAAATCATGAATCATGAATCGAATCATGATTCATGAATCGAATCATGATTCATGAATCATGAATCATGATTCGATTCATGATTTATGATTCATGAATCATGATTCGATTCATGATTCATGATTCATGAATCATGAATCATGAATCGAATCATGATTCATGAATCACGAATCATGAATTAAATCATGATTCATGAATCATGAATCATGAATCGAATCATGATTGAATCGAATCATGATTCATGAATCATGAATCATGAATCGAATCATGATTCATGAATCATGAATCATGAATCGAATCATGATTCATGAATCATAAATCATGAATCGAATCATGAATTATGAATCATGAATCATGAATCGAATCATAAATCATGAATCATGAATCATGAATCGAATCATGATTCATGAATCGAATCATGATTCATGAATCATGAATCATGAATCGAATCATGATTCATGAATCATGAATCATGAATCGAATCATGATTAATAAATCATGAATCATGAATTGAATCATGATTCATGAATCGAATCATGATTCATAAATCGAATCATGATTCATGAATCACGAATCATGAATCAAATCATGATTCATGAATCATGAATCATGAATCGAATCATGATTCATGAATCATGAATCGAATCATAAATCATGAATTGAATCATAAATCATGAATCATTAAATGGATCATGAATTGAATCATGAATCATGAATCGAATCATGATTCATGAATCATGAATCATGAATCAAATCATGATTCATAAATCATGAATCAAATCATGATTCATAAATCATGAATCATGAATCGAATCATGATTCATGAATCGAATCATGATTCATGAATCATGAACCATGAATCAAATCATGATTCATGAATCATGAATCATGAATCAAATCATGATTCATGAATCGAATCATGATTCATGAATCATGAATCATGAATCGAATCATGAATCATGAATCGAATCATGATTCATGAATCATGAATCATGAATCGAATCATAAATCATGAATTGAATCATAAATCATGAATCATGAATCATGAATCGAATCATAAATCATGAATTGAATCATAAATCATGAATCATTAAATGAATCATGAATTGAATCATGAATCATGAATCGAATCATGATTCATGAATCATGAATCATGAATCGAATCATGATTCATAAATCACGAATCATGAATTGAATCATGATTCATGAATCATGAATCATGAATCGAATCATGATTCATGAATCACGAATCATGGATCGAATCATGATTCATGAATCGAATCATGATTCATGAATCATGAATCATGGATCGAATCATGAATCATGAATCGAATCATGATTCATGAATCATGAATCGAATCATAAATCATGAATTGAATCATAAATCATGAATCACTAAATGAATCATGAATTGAATCATGAATCATGAATCGAATCATGATTCATGAATCGAATCATAAATCATGAATTGAATCATAAATCCTGAATCATGAATTGAATCATGATTCATGAATCATGAATCATGAATCGAATCATGATTCATAAATCATGAAACATGAATCGAATCATGATTCATAAATCGAATCATGATTCATGAATCGAATCATGATTCATGAATCATGAACCATGAATCGAATCATGATTCATGAATCATGAATCATGGATCGAATCATGATTCATGAATCGAATCATGATTCATGAATCATGAATCATGGATCGAATCATGAATCATGAATCGAATCATGATTCATGAATCATGAATCGAATCATAAATCATGAATTGAATCATAAATCATGAATCATGAATCATGAATCGAATCATAAATCATGAATTGAATCATAAATCATGAATCATTAAATGAATCATGAATTGAATCATGAATCATGAATCGAATCATGATTCATGAATCATGAATCATGAATCGAATCATGATTCAAGAATCACGAATCATGAATCGAATCATGATTCATGAATCAAATCATGATTCATGAATCATGAATCATGATTCATGAATCATGAACCATGAATCAAATCATGATTTATGAATCATGAATCATGAATCAAATCATGATTTATGAATCATGAATCATGAATCGAATCATAAATCATGAATCGAATCATGAATCATGAATCATTAAATGAATCGTGAATTGAATCATGAATCATGAATCATGAATCGAATCATGATTCATGATTAAAATCATGATTCGTGAATCATGATTCATGAATCGAATCATGATTCATGAATCGAATCATGATTCATGAATCATGAATCATGATTCATGAATCATGAATCATGATTCATGAATCATGAATCATGATTCATGAATCATGAATCATGATTCATGAATCATGAATCGAATCATGATTCATGAATCATGAATCATGAATCGAATCATGATTCATGAATCATGAATCATGAATCGAATCATGATTCATGAATCATGAATCATGAATCGAATCATGATTCATGAATCATGAATCGAATCATGATTCATGAATCATGAATCATGAATCGAATCATGAATTATGAATCGAATCATAAATCATGAATTGAATCATAAATCATGAATCATTAAATGAATCATGAATTAAATCACGAATCATGAATCGAATCATGATTCATGAATCATGAATCATGAATCGAATCATGATTCATGAATCATGAATCATGAATCGAATCATGATTCATGAATCGAATCATGATTCATGAATCATGAATCATGAATCGAATCATGATTCATGAATCATGAATCATGGATCGAATCATGATTCATGAATCGAATCATGATTCATGAATCATGAATCATGAATCGAATCATGAATCATGAATCGAATCATGATTCATGAATCATGAATCGAATCATGATTCATGAATCATGAATCGAATCATGATTCATGAATCATGAATCGAATCATAAATCATGAATTGAATCATAAATCATGAATCATTAAATGAATCATGAATCGAATCATAAATCATGAATTGAATCATAAATCATGAATCATTAAATGAATCATGAATTGAATCATGAATCATGAATCGAATCATGATTCATGAATCATGAATCATGAATCAAATCATGATTCATAAATCATGAATCATGAATCGAATCATGATTCATAAATCATGAATCATGATTCATGAATCAAATCATGATTCATGAATCATGAATCATGAATCGAATCATAAATCATGAATTGAATCATAAATCATGAATCATGAATCATGAATCGAATCATAAATCTTGAATTGAATCATAAATCATGAATCATTAAATGAATAATGAATTGAATCATGAATCATGAATCGAATCATGATTCATGAATCACGAATCATGGATCGAATCATGATTCATGAATCGAATCATGATTCATGAATCATGAATCATGAATCGAATCATGAATCATGAATCGAATCATGATTCATGAATCATGAATCGAATCATGATTCATGAATCATGAATCGAATCATAAATCATGAATTGAATCATAAATCATGAATCATTAAATGAATCATGAATTGAATCATGAATCATGAATCGAATCATGATTCATGAATCATGAATCATGAATCAAATCATGATTCATAAATCATGAATCATGAATCGAATCATGATTCATAAATCATGAATCATGATTCATGAATCAAATCATGATTCATGAATCATGAATCATGAATCGAATCATAAATCATGAATTGAATCATAAATCATGAATCATGAATCATGAATCGAATCATAAATCATGAATTGAATCATAAATCATGAATCATTAAATGAATAATGAATTGAATCATGAATCATGAATCGAATCATGATTCATGAATCATGAATCATGAATCAAATCATGATTCATAAATCATGAATCATGAATCGAGTCATGATTCATGAATCGAATCATGATTCATGAATCATGATTCATGAATCAAATCATGAACCATGAATCAAATCATGATTCACGAATCATGAATCATGAATCGAATCATAAATCATGAATTGAATCATAAATCATGAATCATTAAATGAATCGTGAATTGAATCATGAATCATGAATCATGAATCTTGAATCATGAATCATGAATCATGAATCTTGAATCATGATTCTTGAATCATGAATCATGAAACATGAATTCAATCATAAATAATGAATCGAATCATGAATCATGAATCATAAATTAAATCATGATTCATGAATCATGAATCGAATCATGATTCATGAATCGAATCATGATTCATGAATCATGAATCATGAATCGAATCATGATTTATGAATTATGAATCATGAATCGAATCATGAATCTTGAATCATGAATCATGAATCTTGAATCATGATTCTTGAATCATGAATCATGAAACATGAATTCAATCATAAATAATGAATCGAATCATGAATCATGAATCATAAATTGAATCATGATTCATGAATCATGAATCGAATCATGATTCATGAATCGAATCATGATTCATGAATCATGAATCATGAATCGAATCATGATTTATGAATTATGAATCATGAATCGAATCATGAATCATGAATCATGAATCATGAATCGAATCATGATTCATGAATCATGAATCGAATCATGAATCATGAATCATGAATCGAATCATGATTCATGAATCATGAATCATGAATCGAATCATGATTCATGAATCATGAATCATGATTCGTGAATCACGAATCATGAATCGAATCATGAATCATGAATCGAATCATGATTCATGAATCATGAATCATGAATCGAATCATGATTCATGAATCGAATCATGATTCATGAATCATGAATCATGAATCGAATCATGATTCATGAATCCTGAATCATGATTCATGAATCATGAATCGAATCATGATTCATGAATCATGAATCATGAATCGAATCATGATTCATGAATCGAATCATGAATCATGAATCATGAATCGAATCATGATTCATGAATCATGAATCATGAATCGAATCATGATTCATGAATCATGAATCATGAATCGAATCATGATTCATGAATCATGAATCATGAATCGAATCATGATTCATGAATCATGAATCATGAATCGAATCATGATTCATGAATCATGAATCATGATTCGTGAATCACGAATCATGAATCGAATCATGATTCATGAATCATAAATCATGAATCGAATCATGAATTATGAATCATGAATCATGAATCGAATCATGATTCATGAATCATGAATCATGGATCGAATCATGATTCATGAATCATGATTAATGGATCGAATCATGAATCGAATCATGATTCATGAATCATGAATCGAATCATAAATCATGAATTGAATCATAAATCATGAATCATGAATCATGAATCGAATCATAAATCATGAATTGAATCATAAATCATGAATCATTAAATGAATAATGAATTGAATCATGAATCATGAATCATGAAACATGAATCTTGAATCATGAATCTTGAATCATGAATCATGAATCATGAATCTTGAATCATGAATCTTGAATCATGAATCATGAAACATGAATTCAATCATAAATAATGAATCGAATCATGAATCATGAATCATAAATTGAATCATGATTCATGAATCATGAATCGAATCATGATTCATGAATCGAATCATGATTCATGAATCATGAATCATGAATCGAATCATAAATCATGAATTGAATCATAAATCATGAATCATGAATCATGAATCGAATCATAAATCATGAATTGAATCATAAATCATGAATCATTAAATGAATAATGAATTGAATCATGAATCATGAATCGAATCATGATTCATGAATCATGAATCATGAATCAAATCATGATTCATAAATCATGAATCATGAATCGAGTCATGATTCATGAATCGAATCATGATTCATGAATCATGATTCATGAATCAAATCATGAACCATGAATCAAATCATGATTCACGAATCATGAATCATGAATCGAATCATAAATCATGAATTGAATCATAAATCATGAATCATTAAATGAATCGTGAATTGAATCATGAATCATGAATCATGAATCTTGAATCATGAATCATGAATCATGAATCTTGAATCATGATTCTTGAATCATGAATCATGAAACATGAATTCAATCATAAATAATGAATCGAATCATGAATCATGAATCATAAATTAAATCATGATTCATGAATCATGAATCGAATCATGATTCATGAATCGAATCATGATTCATGAATCATGAATCATGAATCGAATCATGATTTATGAATTATGAATCATGAATCGAATCATGAATCTTGAATCATGAATCATGAATCATGAATCGAATCATAAATCATGAATTGAATCATAAATCATGAATCATTAAATGAATAATGAATTGAATCATGAATCATGAATCGAATCATGATTCATGAATCATGAATCATGAATCAAATCATGATTCATAAATCATGAATCATGAATCGAGTCATGATTCATGAATCGAATCATGATTCATGAATCATGATTCATGAATCAAATCATGAACCATGAATCAAATCATGATTCACGAATCATGAATCATGAATCGAATCATAAATCATGAATTGAATCATAAATCATGAATCATTAAATGAATCGTGAATTGAATCATGAATCATGAATCATGAATCTTGAATCATGAATCATGAATCATGAATCTTGAATCATGATTCTTGAATCATGAATCATGAAACATGAATTCAATCATAAATAATGAATCGAATCATGAATCATGAATCATAAATTAAATCATGATTCATGAATCATGAATCGAATCATGATTCATGAATCGAATCATGATTCATGAATCATGAATCATGAATCGAATCATGATTTATGAATTATGAATCATGAATCGAATCATGAATCTTGAATCATGAATCATGAATCATGAATCTTGAATCATGATTCTTGAATCATGAATCATGAAACATGAATTCAATCATAAATAATGAATCGAATCATGAATCATGAATCATAAATTGAATCATGATTCATGAATCATGAATCGAATCATGATTCATGAATCGAATCATGATTCATGAATCATGAATCATGAATCGAATCATGATTCATGAATCCTGAATCATGATTCATGAATCATGAATCGAATCATGATTCATGAATCATGAATCATGAATCGAATCATGATTCATGAATCGAATCATGATTCATGAATCATGAATCGAATCATGATTCATGATTCATGATTCGATTCATGAATCATGATTCGATTCATGATTCATGATTCATGAATCATGATTCGATTCATGAATCATGAATCATGAATCGAATCATGATTCATGAATCGAATCATGATTCATGAATCATGAATCATGAATCGAATCATGATTCATGAATCCTGAATCATGATTCATGAATCATGAATCGAATCATGATTCATGAATCATGAATCATGAATCGAATCATGATTCATGAATCGAATCATGAATCATGAATCATGAATCGAATCATGATTCATGAATCATGAATCATGAATCGAATCATGATTCATGAATCATGAATCATGAATCGAATCATGATTCATGAATCATGAATCATGAATCGAATCATGATTCATGAATCATGAATCATGATTCGTGAATCACGAATCATGAATCGAATCATGATTCATGAATCATAAATCATGAATCGAATCATGAATTATGAATCATGAATCATGAATCGAATCATGATTCATGAATCATGAATCATGGATCGAATCATGATTCATGAATCATGATTAATGGATCGAATCATGAATCGAATCATGATTCATGAATCATGAATCGAATCATAAATCATGAATTGAATCATAAATCATGAATCATGAATCATGAATCGAATCATAAATCATGAATTGAATCATAAATCATGAATCATTAAATGAATAATGAATTGAATCATGAATCATGAATCATGAAACATGAATCTTGAATCATGAATCTTGAATCATGAATCATGAATCATGAATCTTGAATCATGAATCTTGAATCATGAATCATGAAACATGAATTCAATCATAAATAATGAATCGAATCATGAATCATGAATCATAAATTGAATCATGATTCATGAATCATGAATCGAATCATGAATCATGAATCGAATCATGATTTATGAATTATGAATCATGAATCGAATCATGATTCATGAATCATGAATCGAATCATGATTCATGAATCATGAATCGAATCATGAATCATGAATCATGAATCGAATCATGATTCATGAATCATGAATCATGAATCGAATCATGATTCATGAATCATGAATCATGATTCGTGAATCACGAATCATGAATCGAATCATGAATCATGAATCGAATCATGATTCATGAATCATGAATCATGAATCGAATCATGATTCATGAATCCTGAATCATGATTCATGAATCATGAATCGAATCATGATTCATGAATCATGAATCATGAATCGAATCATGATTTATGAATTATGAATCATGAATCGAATCATGAATCTTAAATCATGAATCATGAATCATGAATCTTGAATCATGATTCTTGAATCATGAATCATGAAACATGAATTCAATCATAAATAATGAATCGAATCATGAATCATGAATCATAAATTGAATCATGATTCATGAATCATGAATCGAATCATGATTCATGAATCGAATCATGATTCATGAATCATGAATCATGAATCGAATCATAAATCATGAATTGAATCATAAATCATGAATCATGAATCATGAATCGAATCATAAATCATGAATTGAATCATAAATCATGAATCATTAAATGAATAATGAATTGAATCATGAATCATGAATCGAATCATGATTCATGAATCATGAATCATGAATCAAATCATGATTCATAAATCATGAATCATGAATCGAGTCATGATTCATGAATCGAATCATGATTCATGAATCATGATTCATGAATCAAATCATGAACCATGAATCAAATCATGATTCACGAATCATGAATCATGAATCGAATCATAAATCATGAATTGAATCATAAATCATGAATCATTAAATGAATCGTGAATTGAATCATGAATCATGAATCATGAATCTTGAATCATGAATCATGAATCATGAATCTTGAATCATGATTCTTGAATCATGAATCATGAAACATGAATTCAATCATAAATAATGAATCGAATCATGAATCATGAATCATAAATTAAATCATGATTCATGAATCATGAATCGAATCATGATTCATGAATCGAATCATGATTCATGAATCATGAATCATGAATCGAATCATGATTTATGAATTATGAATCATGAATCGAATCATGAATCTTGAATCATGAATCATGAATCATGAATCTTGAATCATGATTCTTGAATCATGAATCATGAAACATGAATTCAATCATAAATAATGAATCGAATCATGAATCATGAATCATAAATTGAATCATGATTCATGAATCATGAATCGAATCATGATTCATGAATCGAATCATGATTCATGAATCATGAATCATGAATCGAATCATGATTTATGAATTATGAATCATGAATCGAATCATGAATCATGAATCATGAATCATGAATCGAATCATGATTCATGAATCATGAATCGAATCATGAATCATGAATCATGAATCGAATCATGATTCATGAATCATGAATCATGAATCGAATCATGATTCATGAATCATGAATCATGATTCGTGAATCACGAATCATGAATCGAATCATGAATCATGAATCGAATCATGATTCATGAATCATGAATCATGAATCGAATCATGATTCATGAATCGAATCATGAATCGAATCATGATTCATGAATCGAATCATGATTCATGAATCATGAATCATGAATCGAATCATGATTCATGAATCCTGAATCATGATTCATGAATCATGAATCGAATCATGATTCATGAATCATGAATCATGAATCGAATCATGATTCATGAATCGAATCATGAATCATGAATCATGAATCGAATCATGATTCATGAATCATGAATCATGAATCGAATCATGATTCATGAATCATGAATCATGAATCGAATCATGATTCATGAATCATGAATCATGAATCGAATCATGATTCATGAATCATGAATCATGATTCGTGAATCACGAATCATGAATCGAATCATGATTCATGAATCATAAATCATGAATCGAATCATGATTCATAAATCATGAATCATGAATCGAGTCATGATTCATGAATCGAATCATGATTCATGAATCATGATTCATGAATCAAATCATGAACCATGAATCAAATCATGATTCACGAATCATGAATCATGAATCGAATCATAAATCATGAATTGAATCATAAATCATGAATCATTAAATGAATCGTGAATTGAATCATGAATCATGAATCATGAATCTTGAATCATGAATCATGAATCATGAATCTTGAATCATGATTCTTGAATCATGAATCATGAAACATGAATTCAATCATAAATAATGAATCGAATCATGAATCATGAATCATAAATTAAATCATGATTCATGAATCATGAATCGAATCATGATTCATGAATCGAATCATGATTCATGAATCATGAATCATGAATCGAATCATGATTTATGAATTATGAATCATGAATCGAATCATGAATCTTGAATCATGAATCATGAATCATGAATCTTGAATCATGATTCTTGAATCATGAATCATGAAACATGAATTCAATCATAAATAATGAATCGAATCATGAATCATGAATCATAAATTGAATCATGATTCATGAATCATGAATCGAATCATGATTCATGAATCGAATCATGATTCATGAATCATGAATCATGAATCGAATCATGATTTATGAATTATGAATCATGAATCGAATCATGAATCATGAATCATGAATCATGAATCGAATCATGATTCATGAATCATGAATCGAATCATGAATCATGAATCATGAATCGAATCATGATTCATGAATCATGAATCATGAATCGAATCATGATTCATGAATCATGAATCATGATTCGTGAATCACGAATCATGAATCGAATCATGAATCATGAATCGAATCATGATTCATGAATCATGAATCATGAATCGAATCATGATTCATGAATCGAATCATGATTCATGAATCATGAATCATGAATCGAATCATGATTCATGAATCCTGAATCATGATTCATGAATCATGAATCGAATCATGATTCATGAATCATGAATCATGAATCGAATCATGATTCATGAATCGAATCATGAATCATGAATCATGAATCGAATCATGATTCATGAATCATGAATCATGAATCGAATCATGATTCATGAATCATGAATCATGAATCGAATCATGATTCATGAATCATGAATCATGAATCGAATCATGATTCATGAATCATGAATCATGATTCGTGAATCACGAATCATGAATCGAATCATGATTCATGAATCATAAATCATGAATCGAATCATGAATTATGAATCATGAATCATGAATCGAATCATGATTCATGAATCATGAATCATGGATCGAATCATGATTCATGAATCATGATTAATGGATCGAATCATGAATCGAATCATGATTCATGAATCATGAATCGAATCATAAATCATGAATTGAATCATAAATCATGAATCATGAATCATGAATCGAATCATAAATCATGAATTGAATCATAAATCATGAATCATTAAATGAATCGTGAATTGAATCATGAATCATGAATCATGAATCTTGAATCATGAATCATGAATCATGAATCTTGAATCATGATTCTTGAATCATGAATCATGAAACATGAATTCAATCATAAATAATGAATCGAATCATGAATCATGAATCATAAATTAAATCATGATTCATGAATCATGAATCGAATCATGATTCATGAATCGAATCATGATTCATGAATCATGAATCATGAATCGAATCATGATTTATGAATTATGAATCATGAATCGAATCATGAATCTTGAATCATGAATCATGAATCATGAATCTTGAATCATGATTCTTGAATCATGAATCATGAAACATGAATTCAATCATAAATAATGAATCGAATCATGAATCATGAATCATAAATTGAATCATGATTCATGAATCATGAATCGAATCATGATTCATGAATCGAATCATGATTCATGAATCATGAATCATGAATCGAATCATGATTTATGAATTATGAATCATGAATCGAATCATGATTCATGAATCATGAATCGAATCATGATTCATGAATCATGAATCGAATCATGAATCATGAATCATGAATCGAATCATGATTCATGAATCATGAATCATGAATCGAATCATGATTCATGAATCATGAATCATGATTCGTGAATCACGAATCATGAATCGAATCATGAATCATGAATCGAATCATGATTCATGAATCATGAATCATGAATCGAATCATGATTCATGAATCCTGAATCATAAATCATGAATCATTAAATGAATCATGAATTGAATCATGAATCATGAATCGAATCATGATTCATGAATCATGAATCATGAATCAAATCATGATTCATAAATCATGAATCATGAATCGAATCATGATTCATAAATCATGAATCATGATTCATGAATCAAATGATGATTCATGAATCATGAATCATGAATCGAATCATAAATCATGAATTGAATCATAAATCATGAATCATGAATCATGAATCGAATCATAAATCTTGAATTGAATCATAAATCATGAATCATTAAATGAATAATGAATTGAATCATGAATCATGAATCGAATCATGATTCATGAATCACGAATCATGGATCGAATCATGATTCATGAATCGAATCATGATTCATGAATCATGAATCATGAATCGAATCATGAATCATGAATCGAATCATGATTCATGAATCATGAATCGAATCATGATTCATGAATCATGAATCGAATCATAAATCATGAATTGAATCATAAATCATGAATCATTAAATGAATCATGAATTGAATCATGAATCATGAATCGAATCATGATTCATGAATCATGAATCATGAATCAAATCATGATTCATAAATCATGAATCATGAATCGAATCATGATTCATAAATCATGAATCATGATTCATGAATCAAATCATGATTCATGAATCATGAATCATGAATCGAATCATAAATCATGATTCGATTCATGATTCATGAATCATGATTCGATTCATGAATCATGAATCGAATCATGATTCATGAATCATGAATCATGGATCGAATCATGATTCATGAATCATGATTAATGGATCGAATCATGAATCGAATCATGATTCATGAATCATGAATCGAATCATAAATCATGAATTGAATCATAAATCATGAATCATGAATCATGAATCGAATCATAAATCATGAATTGAATCATAAATCATGAATCATTAAATGAATAATGAATTGAATCATGAATCATGAATCATGAAACATGAATCTTGAATCATGAATCTTGAATCATGAATCATGAATCATGAATCTTGAATCATGAATCTTGAATCATGAATCATGAAACATGAATTCAATCATAAATAATGAATCGAATCATGAATCATGAATCATAAATTGAATCATGATTCATGAATCATGAATCGAATCATGATTCATGAATCGAATCATGATTCATGAATCATGAATCATGAATCGAATCATAAATCATGAATTGAATCATAAATCATGAATCATGAATCATGAATCGAATCATAAATCATGAATTGAATCATAAATCATGAATCATTAAATGAATAATGAATTGAATCATGAATCATGAATCGAATCATGATTCATGAATCATGAATCATGAATCAAATCATGATTCATAAATCATGAATCATGAATCGAGTCATGATTCATGAATCGAATCATGATTCATGAATCATGATTCATGAATCAAATCATGAACCATGAATCAAATCATGATTCACGAATCATGAATCATGAATCGAATCATAAATCATGAATTGAATCATAAATCATGAATCATTAAATGAATCGTGAATTGAATCATGAATCATGAATCATGAATCTTGAATCATGAATCATGAATCATGAATCTTGAATCATGATTCTTGAATCATGAATCATGAAACATGAATTCAATCATAAATAATGAATCGAATCATGAATCATGAATCATAAATTAAATCATGATTCATGAATCATGAATCGAATCATGATTCATGAATCGAATCATGATTCATGAATCATGAATCATGAATCGAATCATGATTTATGAATTATGAATCATGAATCGAATCATGAATCTTGAATCATGAATCATGAATCATGAATCGAATCATAAATCATGAATTGAATCATAAATCATGAATCATTAAATGAATAATGAATTGAATCATGAATCATGAATCGAATCATGATTCATGAATCATGAATCATGAATCAAATCATGATTCATAAATCATGAATCATGAATCGAGTCATGATTCATGAATCGAATCATGATTCATGAATCATGATTCATGAATCAAATCATGAACCATGAATCAAATCATGATTCACGAATCATGAATCATGAATCGAATCATAAATCATGAATTGAATCATAAATCATGAATCATTAAATGAATCGTGAATTGAATCATGAATCATGAATCATGAATCTTGAATCATGAATCATGAATCATGAATCTTGAATCATGATTCTTGAATCATGAATCATGAAACATGAATTCAATCATAAATAATGAATCGAATCATGAATCATGAATCATAAATTAAATCATGATTCATGAATCATGAATCGAATCATGATTCATGAATCGAATCATGATTCATGAATCATGAATCATGAATCGAATCATGATTTATGAATTATGAATCATGAATCGAATCATGAATCTTGAATCATGAATCATGAATCATGAATCTTGAATCATGATTCTTGAATCATAAATCATGAAACATGAATTCAATCATAAATAATGAATCGAATCATGAATCATGAATCATAAATTAAATCATGATTCATGAATCATGAATCGAATCATGATTCATGAATCGAATCATGATTCATGAATCATGAATCATGAATCGAATCATGATTTATGAATTATGAATCATGAATCGAATCATGAATCTTGAATCATGAATCATGAATCATGAATCTTGAATCATGATTCTTGAATCATGAATCATGAAACATGAATTCAATCATAAATAATGAATCGAATCATGAATCATGAATCATAAATTGAATCATGATTCATGAATCATGAATCGAATCATGATTCATGAATCGAATCATGATTCATGAATCATGAATCATGAATCGAATCATGATTTATGAATTATGAATCATGAATCGAATCATGAATCATGAATCATGAATCATGAATCGAATCATGATTCATGAATCATGAATCGAATCATGAATCATGAATCATGAATCGAATCATGATTCATGAATCATGAATCATGAATCGAATCATGATTCATGAATCATGAATCATGATTCGTGAATCACGAATCATGAATCGAATCATGAATCATGAATCGAATCATGATTCATGAATCATGAATCATGAATCGAATCATGATTCATGAATCGAATCATGATTCATGGATCATGAATCATGAATCGAATCATGATTCATGAATCCTGAATCATGATTCATGAATCATGAATCGAATCATGATTCATGAATCATGAATCATGAATCGAATCATGATTCATGAATCGAATCATGAATCATGAATCATGAATCGAATCATGATTCATGAATCATGAATCATGAATCGAATCATGATTCATGAATCATGAATCATGAATCGAATCATGATTCATGAATCATGAATCATGAATCGAATCATGATTCATGAATCATGAATCATGATTCGTGAATCACGAATCATGAATCGAATCATGATTCATGAATCATAAATCATGAATCGAATCATGAATTATGAATCATGAATCATGAATCGAATCATGATTCATGAATCATGAATCATGGATCGAATCATGATTCATGAATCATGATTAATGGATCGAATCATGAATCGAATCATGATTCATGAATCATGAATCGAATCATAAATCATGAATTGAATCATAAATCATGAATCATGAATCATGAATCGAATCATAAATCATGAATTGAATCATAAATCATGAATCATTAAATGAATAATGAATTGAATCATGAATCATGAATCATGAAACATGAATCTTGAATCATGAATCTTGAATCATGAATCATGAATCATGAATCTTGAATCATGAATCTTGAATCATGAATCATGAAACATGAATTCAATCATAAATAATGAATCGAATCATGAATCATGAATCATAAATTGAATCATGATTCATGAATCATGAATCGAATCATGATTCATGAATCGAATCATGATTCATGAATCATGAATCATGAATCGAATCATAAATCATGAATTGAATCATAAATCATGAATCATGAATCATGAATCGAATCATAAATCATGAATTGAATCATAAATCATGAATCATTAAATGAATAATGAATTGAATCATGAATCATGAATCGAATCATGATTCATGAATCATGAATCATGAATCAAATCATGATTCATAAATCATGAATCATGAATCGAGTCATGATTCATGAATCGAATCATGATTCATGAATCATGATTCATGAATCAAATCATGAACCATGAATCAAATCATGATTCACGAATCATGAATCATGAATCGAATCATAAATCATGAATTGAATCATAAATCATGAATCATTAAATGAATCGTGAATTGAATCATGAATCATGAATCATGAATCTTGAATCATGAATCATGAATCATGAATCTTGAATCATGATTCTTGAATCATGAATCATGAAACATGAATTCAATCATAAATAATGAATCGAATCATGAATCATGAATCATAAATTAAATCATGATTCATGAATCATGAATCGAATCATGATTCATGAATCGAATCATGATTCATGAATCATGAATCATGAATCGAATCATGATTTATGAATTATGAATCATGAATCGAATCATGAATCTTGAATCATGAATCATGAATCATGAATCTTGAATCATGATTCTTGAATCATGAATCATGAAACATGAATTCAATCATAAATAATGAATCGAATCATGAATCATGAATCATAAATTGAATCATGATTCATGAATCATGAATCGAATCATGATTCATGAATCGAATCATGATTCATGAATCATGAATCATGAATCGAATCATAAATCATGAATTGAATCATAAATCATGAATCATGAATCATGAATCGAATCATAAATCATGAATTGAATCATAAATCATGAATCATTAAATGAATAATGAATTGAATCATGAATCATGAATCGAATCATGATTCATGAATCATGAATCATGAATCAAATCATGATTCATAAATCATGAATCATGAATCGAGTCATGATTCATGAATCGAATCATGATTCATGAATCATGATTCATGAATCAAATCATGAACCATGAATCAAATCATGATTCACGAATCATGAATCATGAATCGAATCATAAATCATGAATTGAATCATAAATCATGAATCATTAAATGAATCGTGAATTGAATCATGAATCATGAATCATGAATCTTGAATCATGAATCATGAATCATGAATCTTGAATCATGATTCTTGAATCATGAATCATGAAACATGAATTCAATCATAAATAATGAATCGAATCATGAATCATGAATCATAAATTAAATCATGATTCATGAATCATGAATCGAATCATGATTCATGAATCGAATCATGATTCATGAATCATGAATCATGAATCGAATCATGATTTATGAATTATGAATCATGAATCGAATCATGAATCTTGAATCATGAATCATGAATCATGAATCTTGAATCATGATTCTTGAATCATGAATCATGAAACATGAATTCAATCATAAATAATGAATCGAATCATGAATCATGAATCATAAATTGAATCATGATTCATGAATCATGAATCGAATCATGATTCATGAATCGAATCATGATTCATGAATCATGAATCGAATCATGATTCATGAATCGAATCATGATTCATGAATCATGAATCATGAATCGAATCATGATTTATGAATTATGAATCATGAATCGAATCATGAATCATGAATCATGAATCGAATCATGATTCATGAATCATGAATCGAATCATGAATCATGAATCATGAATCGAATCATGATTCATGAATCATGAATCATGAATCATGAATCATGAATCGAATCATGATTCATGAATCATGAATCATGATTCGTGAATCACGAATCATGAATCGAATCATGAATCATGAATCGAATCATGATTCATGAATCATGAATCATGAATCGAATCATGATTCATGAATCGAATCATGATTCATGAATCATGAATCATGAATCGAATCATGATTCATG
The DNA here is from genome assembly GCA_036250195.1 of Mixophyes australis. Classification (NCBI taxonomy): domain Eukaryota; kingdom Metazoa; phylum Chordata; class Amphibia; order Anura; family Limnodynastidae; genus Mixophyes; species Mixophyes australis. The sequence continues at coordinate 166,647 of JAVHZZ010000078.1, forward strand.
AATCCTGAATCATGATTCATGAATCATGAATCGAATCATGATTCATGAATCATGAATCATGAATCGAATCATGATTCATGAATCGAATCATGATTCATGAATCATGAATCATGAATCGAATCATGATTCATGAATCATGAATCATGATTCGTGAATCACGAATCATGAATCGAATCATGATTCATGAATCATAAATCATGAATCGAATCATGAATTATGAATCATGAATCATGAATCGAATCATGATTCATGAATCATGAATCATGGATCGAATCATGATTCATGAATCATGATTAATGGATCGAATCATGAATCGAATCATGATTCATGAATCATGAATCGAATCATAAATCATGAATTGAATCATAAATCATGAATCATGAATCATGAATCGAATCATAAATCATGAATTGAATCATAAATCATGAATCATTAAATGAATAATGAATTGAATGATGAATCATGAATCATGAATCATGAATCATGAAACATGAATCTTGAATCATGAATCTTGAATCATGAATCATGAATCATGAATCTTGAATCATGAATCTTGAATCATGAATCATGAAACATGAATTCAATCATAAATAATGAATCGAATCATGAATCATGAATCATAAATTGAATCATGATTCATGAATCATGAATCGAATCATGATTCATGAATCGAATCATGATTCATGAATCATGAATCATGAATCGAATCATGATTCATGAATCGAATCATGATTCATGAATCGAATCATGATTCATGAATCAAATCATGAACCATGAATCAAATCATGATTCACGAATCATGAATCATGAATCGAATCATAAATCATGAATTGAATCATAAATCATGAATCATGAATCATGAATCGAATCATAAATCTTGAATTGAATCATAAATCATGAATCATTAAATGAATAATGAATTGAATCATGAATCATGAATCGAATCATGATTCATGAATCACGAATCATGGATCGAATCATGATTCATGAATCGAATCATGATTCATGAATCATGAATCATGAATCGAATCATGAATCATGAATCGAATCATGATTCATGAATCATGAATCGAATCATGATTCATGAATCATGAATCGAATCATAAATCATGAATTGAATCATAAATCATGAATCATTAAATGAATCATGAATTGAATCATGAATCATGAATCGAATCATGATTCATGAATCATGAATCATGAATCAAATCATGATTCATAAATCATGAATCATGAATCGAATCATGATTCATAAATCATGAATCATGAATCGAATCATAAATCATGAATTGAATCATAAATCATGAATCATGAATCATGAATCGAATCATAAATCATGAATTGAATCATAAATCATGAATCATTAAATGAATAATGAATTGAATCATGAATCATGAATCGAATCATGATTCATGAATCATGAATCATGAATCAAATCATGATTCATAAATCATGAATCATGAATCGAGTCATGATTCATGAATCGAATCATGATTCATGAATCATGATTCATGAATCAAATCATGAACCATGAATCAAATCATGATTCACGAATCATGAATCATGAATCGAATCATAAATCATGAATTGAATCATAAATCATGAATTGAATCATAAATCATGAATCATTAAATGAATCGTGAATTGAATCATGAATCATGAATCATGAATCTTGAATCATGAATCATGAATCATGAATCTTGAATCATGATTCTTGAATCATGAATCATGAAACATGAATTCAATCATAAATAATGAATCGAATCATGAATCATGAATCATAAATTGAATCATGATTCATGAATCATGAATCGAATCATGATTCATGAATCGAATCATGATTCATGAATCATGAATCATGAATCGAATCATGATTTATGAATTATGAATCATGAATCGAATCATGAATCATGAATCATGAATCATGAATCGAATCATGATTCATGAATCATGAATCGAATCATGAATCATGAATCATGAATCGAATCATGATTCATGAATCATGAATCATGAATCGAATCATGATTCATGAATCATGAATCATGATTCGTGAATCACGAATCATGAATCGAATCATGAATCATGAATCGAATCATGATTCATGAATCATGAATCATGAATCGAATCATGATTCATGAATCGAATCATGATTCATGGATCATGAATCATGAATCGAATCATGATTCATGAATCCTGAATCATGATTCATGAATCATGAATCGAATCATGATTCATGAATCATGAATCATGAATCGAATCATGATTCATGAATCGAATCATGAATCATGAATCATGAATCGAATCATGATTCATGAATCATGAATCATGAATCGAATCATGATTCATGAATCATGAATCATGAATCGAATCATGATTCATGAATCATGAATCATGAATCGAATCATGATTCATGAATCATGAATCATGAATCGAATCATGATTCATGAATCATGAATCATGATTCGTGAATCACGAATCATGAATCGAATCATGATTCATGAATCATAAATCATGAATCGAATCATGAATTATGAATCATGAATCATGAATCGAATCATGATTCATGAATCATGAATCATGGATCGAATCATGATTCATGAATCATGATTAATGGATCGAATCATGAATCGAATCATGATTCATGAATCATGAATCGAATCATAAATCATGAATTGAATCATAAATCATGAATCATGAATCATGAATCGAATCATAAATCATGAATTGAATCATAAATCATGAATCATTAAATGAATAATGAATTGAATCATGAATCATGAATCATGAAACATGAATCTTGAATCATGAATCTTGAATCATGAATCATGAATCATGAATCTTGAATCATGAATCTTGAATCATGAATCATGAAACATGAATTCAATCATAAATAATGAATCGAATCATGAATCATGAATCATAAATTGAATCATGATTCATGAATCATGAATCGAATCATGATTCATGAATCGAATCATGATTCATGAATCATGAATCATGAATCGAATCATAAATCATGAATTGAATCATAAATCATGAATCATGAATCATGAATCGAATCATAAATCATGAATTGAATCATAAATCATGAATCATTAAATGAATAATGAATTGAATCATGAATCATGAATCGAATCATGATTCATGAATCATGAATCATGAATCAAATCATGATTCATAAATCATGAATCATGAATCGAGTCATGATTCATGAATCGAATCATGATTCATGAATCATGATTCATGAATCAAATCATGAACCATGAATCAAATCATGATTCACGAATCATGAATCATGAATCGAATCATAAATCATGAATTGAATCATAAATCATGAATCATTAAATGAATCGTGAATTGAATCATGAATCATGAATCATGAATCTTGAATCATGAATCATGAATCATGAATCTTGAATCATGATTCTTGAATCATGAATCATGAAACATGAATTCAATCATAAATAATGAATCGAATCATGAATCATGAATCATAAATTAAATCATGATTCATGAATCATGAATCGAATCATGATTCATGAATCGAATCATGATTCATGAATCATGAATCATGAATCGAATCATGATTTATGAATTATGAATCATGAATCGAATCATGAATCTTGAATCATGAATCATGAATCATGAATCTTGAATCATGATTCTTGAATCATGAATCATGAAACATGAATTCAATCATAAATAATGAATCGAATCATGAATCATGAATCATAAATTGAATCATGATTCATGAATCATGAATCGAATCATGATTCATGAATCGAATCATGATTCATGAATCATGAATCATGAATCGAATCATAAATCATGAATTGAATCATAAATCATGAATCATGAATCGAATCATAAATCATGAATTGAATCATAAATCATGAATCATTAAATGAATAATGAATTGAATCATGAATCATGAATCGAATCATGATTCATGAATCATGAATCATGAATCAAATCATGATTCATAAATCATGAATCATGAATCGAGTCATGATTCATGAATCGAATCATGATTCATGAATCATGATTCATGAATCAAATCATGAACCATGAATCAAATCATGATTCACGAATCATGAATCATGAATCGAATCATAAATCATGAATTGAATCATAAATCATGAATCATTAAATGAATCGTGAATTGAATCATGAATCATGAATCATGAATCTTGAATCATGAATCATGAATCATGAATCTTGAATCATGATTCTTGAATCATGAATCATGAAACATGAATTCAATCATAAATAATGAATCGAATCATGAATCATGAATCATAAATTGAATCATGATTCATGAATCATGAATCGAATCATGATTCATGAATCGAATCATGATTCATGAATCATGAATCATGAATCGAATCATGATTTATGAATTATGAATCATGAATCGAATCATGAATCATGAATCATGAATCGAATCATGATTCATGAATCATGAATCGAATCATGAATCATGAATCATGAATCGAATCATGATTCATGAATCATGAATCATGAATCGAATCATGATTCATGAATCATGAATCATGATTCGTGAATCACGAATCATGAATCGAATCATGAATCATGAATCGAATCATGATTCATGAATCATGAATCATGAATCGAATCATGATTCATGAATCGAATCATGATTCATGAATCATGAATCATGAATCGAATCATGATTCATGAATCCTGAATCATGATTCATGAATCATGAATCGAATCATGATTCATGAATCATGAATCATGAATCGAATCATGATTCATGAATCGAATCATGATTCATGAATCATGAATCATGAATCGAATCATGATTCATGAATCATGAATCATGATTCGTGAATCACGAATCATGAATCGAATCATGATTCATGAATCATAAATCATGAATCGAATCATGAATTATGAATCATGAATCATGAATCGAATCATGATTCATGAATCATGAATCATGGATCGAATCATGATTCATGAATCATGATTAATGGATCGAATCATGAATCGAATCATGATTCATGAATCATGAATCGAATCATAAATCATGAATTGAATCATAAATCATGAATCATGAATCATGAATCGAATCATAAATCATGAATTGAATCATAAATCATGAATCATTAAATGAATAATGAATTGAATCATGAATCATGAATCATGAATCATGAAACATGAATCTTGAATCATGAATCTTAAATCATGAATCATGAATCATGAATCTTGAATCATGAATCTTGAATCATGAATCATGAAACATGAATTCAATCATAAATAATGAATCGAATCATGAATCATGAATCATAAATTGAATCATGATTCATGAATCATGAATCGAATCATGATTCATGAATCGAATCATGATTCATGAATCATGAATCATGAATCGAATCATGATTCATGAATCGAATCATGATTCATGAATCGAATCATGATTCATGAATCGAATCATGATTCATGAATCAAATCATGAACCATGAATCAAATCATGATTCACGAATCATGAATCATGAATCGAATCATAAATCATGAATTGAATCATAAATCATGAATCATTAAATGAATCGTGAATTGAATCATGAATCATGAATCATGAATCTTGAATCATGAATCATGAATCATGAATCTTGAATCATGATTCTTGAATCATGAATCATGAAACATGAATTCAATCATAAATAATGAATCGAATCATGAATCATGAATCATAAATTAAATCATGATTCATGAATCATGAATCGAATCATGATTCATGAATCGAATCATGATTCATGAATCATGAATCATGAATCGAATCATGATTTATGAATTATGAATCATGAATCGAATCATGAATCTTGAATCATGAATCATGAATCATGAATCTTGAATCATGATTCTTGAATCATGAATCATGAAACATGAATTCAATCATAAATAATGAATCGAATCATGAATCATGAATCATAAATTGAATCATGATTCATGAATCATGAATCGAATCATGATTCATGAATCGAATCATGATTCATGAATCATGAATCATGAATCGAATCATGATTTATGAATTATGAATCATGAATCGAATCATGATTCATGAATCATGAATCGAATCATGATTCATGAATCATGAATCGAATCATGAATCATGAATCATGAATCGAATCATGATTCATGAATCATGAATCATGAATCGAATCATGATTCATGAATCATGAATCATGATTCGTGAATCACGAATCATGAATCGAATCATGAATCATGAATCGAATCATGATTCATGAATCATGAATCATGAATCGAATCATGATTCATGAATCCTGAATCATGATTCATGAATCATGAATCGAATCATGATTCATGAATCATGAATCATGAATCGAATCATGATTTATGAATTATGAATCATGAATCGAATCATGAATCTTGAATCATGAATCATGAATCATGAATCTTGAATCATGATTCTTGAATCATGAATCATGAAACATGAATTCAATCATAAATAATGAATCGAATCATGAATCATGAATCATAAATTGAATCATGATTCATGAATCATGAATCGAATCATGATTCATGAATCGAATCATGATTCATGAATCATGAATCATGAATCGAATCATAAATCATGAATTGAATCATAAATCATGAATCATGAATCATGAATCGAATCATAAATCATGAATTGAATCATAAATCATGAATCATTAAATGAATAATGAATTGAATCATGAATCATGAATCGAATCATGATTCATGAATCATGAATCATGAATCAAATCATGATTCATAAATCATGAATCATGAATCGAGTCATGATTCATGAATCGAATCATGATTCATGAATCATGATTCATGAATCAAATCATGAACCATGAATCAAATCATGATTCACGAATCATGAATCATGAATCGAATCATAAATCATGAATTGAATCATAAATCATGAATCATTAAATGAATCGTGAATTGAATCATGAATCATGAATCATGAATCTTGAATCATGAATCATGAATCATGAATCTTGAATCATGATTCTTGAATCATGAATCATGAAACATGAATTCAATCATAAATAATGAATCGAATCATGAATCATGAATCATAAATTAAATCATGATTCATGAATCATGAATCGAATCATGATTCATGAATCGAATCATGATTCATGAATCATGAATCATGAATCGAATCATGATTTATGAATTATGAATCATGAATCGAATCATGAATCTTGAATCATGAATCATGAATCATGAATCTTGAATCATGATTCTTGAATCATGAATCATGAAACATGAATTCAATCATAAATAATGAATCGAATCATGAATCATGAATCATAAATTGAATCATGATTCATGAATCATGAATCGAATCATGATTCATGAATCGAATCATGATTCATGAATCATGAATCATGAATCGAATCATGATTTATGAATTATGAATCATGAATCGAATCATGAATCATGAATCATGAATCATGAATCGAATCATGATTCATGAATCATGAATCGAATCATGAATCATGAATCATGAATCGAATCATGATTCATGAATCATGAATCGAATCATGATTCATGAATCATGAATCATGATTCGTGAATCACGAATCATGAATCGAATCATGAATCATGAATCCTGAATCATGATTCATGAATCATGAATCGAATCATGATTCATGAATCATGAATCATGAATCGAATCATGATTCATGAATCGAATCATGAATCATGAATCATGAATCGAATCATGATTCATGAATCATGAATCATGAATCGAATCATGATTCATGAATCATGAATCATGAATCGAATCATGATTCATGAATCATGAATCATGAATCGAATCATGATTCATGAATCATGAATCATGATTCGTGAATCACGAATCATGAATCGAATCATGATTCATGAATCATAAATCATGAATCGAATCATGAATTATGAATCATGAATCATGAATCGAATCATGATTCATGAATCATGAATCATGGATCGAATCATGATTCATGAATCATGATTAATGGATCGAATCATGAATCGAATCATGATTCATGAATCATGAATCGAATCATAAATCATGAATTGAATCATAAATCATGAATCATGAATCATGAATCGAATCATAAATCATGAATTGAATCATAAATCATGAATCATTAAATGAATAATGAATTGAATCATGAATCATGAATCATGAAACATGAATCTTGAATCATGAATCTTGAATCATGAATCATGAATCATGATTCGTGAATCACGAATCATGAATCGAATCATGAATCATGAATCGAATCATGATTCATGAATCATGAATCATGAATCGAATCATGATTCATGAATCGAATCATGATTCATGAATCATGAATCATGAATCGAATCATGATTCATGAATCCTGAATCATGATTCATGAATCATGAATCGAATCATGATTCATGAATCATGAATCATGAATCGAATCATGATTCATGAATCGAATCATGATTCATGAATCATGAATCATGAATCGAATCATGATTCATGAATCATGAATCATGATTCGTGAATCACGAATCATGAATCGAATCATGATTCATGAATCATAAATCATGAATCGAATCATGAATTATGAATCATGAATCATGAATCGAATCATGATTCATGAATCATGAATCATGGATCGAATCATGATTCATGAATCATGATTAATGGATCGAATCATGAATCGAATCATGATTCATGAATCATGAATCGAATCATAAATCATGAATTGAATCATAAATCATGAATCATGAATCATGAATCGAATCATAAATCATGAATTGAATCATAAATCATGAATCATTAAATGAATAATGAATTGAATCATGAATCATGAATCATGAATCATGAAACATGAATCTTGAATCATGAATCTTAAATCATGAATCATGAATCATGAATCTTGAATCATGAATCTTGAATCATGAATCATGAAACATGAATTCAATCATAAATAATGAATCGAATCATGAATCATGAATCATAAATTGAATCATGATTCATGAATCATGAATCGAATCATGATTCATGAATCGAATCATGATTCATGAATCATGAATCATGAATCGAATCATGATTCATGAATCGAATCATGATTCATGAATCGAATCATGATTCATGAATCGAATCATGATTCATGAATCAAATCATGAACCATGAATCAAATCATGATTCACGAATCATGAATCATGAATCGAATCATAAATCATGAATTGAATCATAAATCATGAATCATTAAATGAATCGTGAATTGAATCATGAATCATGAATCATGAATCTTGAATCATGAATCATGAATCATGAATCTTGAATCATGATTCTTGAATCATGAATCATGAAACATGAATTCAATCATAAATAATGAATCGAATCATGAATCATGAATCATAAATTAAATCATGATTCATGAATCATGAATCGAATCATGATTCATGAATCGAATCATGATTCATGAATCATGAATCATGAATCGAATCATGATTTATGAATTATGAATCATGAATCGAATCATGAATCTTGAATCATGAATCATGAATCATGAATCTTGAATCATGATTCTTGAATCATGAATCATGAAACATGAATTCAATCATAAATAATGAATCGAATCATGAATCATGAATCATAAATTGAATCATGATTCATGAATCATGAATCGAATCATGATTCATGAATCGAATCATGATTCATGAATCATGAATCATGAATCGAATCATGATTTATGAATTATGAATCATGAATCGAATCATGATTCATGAATCATGAATCGAATCATGATTCATGAATCATGAATCGAATCATGAATCATGAATCATGAATCGAATCATGATTCATGAATCATGAATCATGAATCGAATCATGATTCATGAATCATGAATCATGATTCGTGAATCACGAATCATGAATCGAATCATGAATCATGAATCGAATCATGATTCATGAATCATGAATCATGAATCGAATCATGATTCATGAATCCTGAATCATGATTCATGAATCATGAATCGAATCATGATTCATGAATCATGAATCATGAATCGAATCATGATTTATGAATTATGAATCATGAATCGAATCATGAATCTTGAATCATGAATCATGAATCATGAATCTTGAATCATGATTCTTGAATCATGAATCATGAAACATGAATTCAATCATAAATAATGAATCGAATCATGAATCATGAATCATAAATTGAATCATGATTCATGAATCATGAATCGAATCATGATTCATGAATCGAATCATGATTCATGAATCATGAATCATGAATCGAATCATAAATCATGAATTGAATCATAAATCATGAATCATGAATCATGAATCGAATCATAAATCATGAATTGAATCATAAATCATGAATCATTAAATGAATAATGAATTGAATCATGAATCATGAATCGAATCATGATTCATGAATCATGAATCATGAATCAAATCATGATTCATAAATCATGAATCATGAATCGAGTCATGATTCATGAATCGAATCATGATTCATGAATCATGATTCATGAATCAAATCATGAACCATGAATCAAATCATGATTCACGAATCATGAATCATGAATCGAATCATAAATCATGAATTGAATCATAAATCATGAATCATTAAATGAATCGTGAATTGAATCATGAATCATGAATCATGAATCTTGAATCATGAATCATGAATCATGAATCTTGAATCATGATTCTTGAATCATGAATCATGAAACATGAATTCAATCATAAATAATGAATCGAATCATGAATCATGAATCATAAATTAAATCATGATTCATGAATCATGAATCGAATCATGATTCATGAATCGAATCATGATTCATGAATCATGAATCATGAATCGAATCATGATTTATGAATTATGAATCATGAATCGAATCATGAATCTTGAATCATGAATCATGAATCATGAATCTTGAATCATGATTCTTGAATCATGAATCATGAAACATGAATTCAATCATAAATAATGAATCGAATCATGAATCATGAATCATAAATTGAATCATGATTCATGAATCATGAATCGAATCATGATTCATGAATCGAATCATGATTCATGAATCATGAATCATGAATCGAATCATGATTTATGAATTATGAATCATGAATCGAATCATGATTCATGAATCATGAATCGAATCATGATTCATGAATCATGAATCGAATCATGAATCATGAATCATGAATCGAATCATGATTCATGAATCATGAATCATGAATCGAATCATGATTCATGAATCATGAATCATGATTCGTGAATCACGAATCATGAATCGAATCATGAATCATGAATCGAATCATGAATCGAATCATGAATCATGAATCGAATCATGATTCATGAATCATGATTCATGAATCCTGAATCATGATTCATGAATCCTGAATCATGATTCATGAATCATGAATCGAATCATGATTCATGAATCATGAATCATGAATCGAATCATGATTCATGAATCGAATCATGAATCATGAATCATGAATCGAATCATGATTCATGAATCATGAATCATGAATCGAATCATGATTCATGAATCATGAATCATGAATCGAATCATGATTCATGAATCATGAATCATGAATCGAATCATGATTCATGAATCATGAATCATGAATCGAATCATGATTCATGAATCATGATTCATGATTCGTGAATCACGAATCATGAATCGAATCATGATTCATGAATCATGATTCATGATTCGTGAATCACGAATCATGAATCGAATCATGATTCATGAATCATAAATCATGAATCGAATCATGAATTATGAATCATGAATCATGAATCGAATCATGATTCATGAATCATGAATCATGGATCGAATCATGATTCATGAATCATGATTAATGGATCGAATCATGAATCGAATCATGATTCATGAATCATGAATCGAATCATAAATCATGAATTGAATCATAAATCATGAATCATGAATCATGAATCGAATCATAAATCATGAATTGAATCATAAATCATGAATCATTAAATGAATAATGAATTGAATCATGAATCATGAATCATGAAACATGAATCTTGAATCATGAATCTTGAATCATGAATCATGAATCATGAATCTTGAATCATGAATCTTGAATCATGAATCATGAAACATGAATTCAATCATAAATAATGAATCGAATCATGAATCATGAATCATAAATTGAATCATGATTCATGAATCATGAATCGAATCATGATTCATGAATCGAATCATGATTCATGAATCATGAATCATGAATCGAATCATGATTCATGAATCGAATCATGATTCATGAATCGAATCATGATTCATGAATCATGAATCATGGATCGAATCATGAATCATGAATCGAATCATGATTCATGAATCATGAATCATGAATCGAATCATAAATCATGAATTGAATCATAAATCATGAATCATGAATCATGAATCGAATCATAAATCATGAATTGAATCATAAATCATGAATCATTAAATGAATAATGAATTGAATCATGAATCATGAATCGAATCATGATTAATGAATCATGAATCATGAATCAAATCATGATTCATAAATCATGAATCATGAATCGAGTCATGATTCATGATTCGAATCATGATTCATGAATCATGATTCATGAATCAAATCATGATTCATGAATCGAATCATGATTCATGAATCATGAATCATGATTTATGAATCATAAACCATGAATCAAAGCATGATTCATGAATCATGAATCATGAATCGAATCATAAATCATGAATTGAATCATAAATCATGAATCATTAAATGAATCGTGAATTGAATCATGAATCATGAATCATGAATCATGAATCATGAATCTTTAATCATGAATCTTGAATCATGAATCATGAAACATGAATTCAATCATAAATAATGAATCGAATCATGAATCATGAATCATAAATTGAATCATGATTCATGAATCATGAATCGAATCATGATTCATGAATCGAATCATGATTCATGAATCATGAATCATGAATCGAATCATGATTCATGAATCATGAATCATGAATCGAATCATGATTCATGAATCATGAATCATGAATCGAATCATGATTCATAAATCATGAATCATGATTCGTGAATCACGAATCATGAATCGAATCATGATTCATGAATCATGAATCATGAATCGAATCATGAATTATGAATCATGAATCATGAATCGACTCATGATTCATGAATCATGAATCATGAATCGAATCATGAATCATGAATCGAATCATAAATCATGAATTGAATCATAAATCATGAATCATTAAATGAATCATGATTCATGAATCATGAATCATGAATCGAATCATGATTCATGAATCATGAATCATGAATCGAATCATGATTCATGAATCACGAATCATGGATCGAATCATGATTCATGAATCGAATCATGATTCATGAATCAAATCATGATTCATGAATCATGAATCATGGATCGAATCATGAATCATGAATCGAATCATGATTCATGAATCATGAATCATGAATCGAATCATAAATCATGAATTGAATCATAAATCATGAATCATGAATCGAATCATGATTCATAAATCATGAATCATGATTCGTGAATCACGAATCATGAATCGAATCATGATTCATGAATCATGAATCATGAATCGAATCATGATTCATGAATCATGAATCATGATTCGTGAATCACGAATCATGAATCGAATCATGAATCATGAATCGAATCATAAATCATGAATTGAATCATAAATCATGAATCTTTAAATGAATCATGATTCATGAATCATGAATCATGAATCGAATCATGATTCATGAATCATGAATCATGAATCGAATCATGATTCATGAATCATGAATCATGGATCGAATCATGATTCATGAATCGAATCATGATTCATGAATCGAATCATAAATCATGAATCATTAAATGAATCATGAATTGAATCATGAATCATGAATTGAATCATGATTCATGAATCATGAATCATGAATCAAATCATGATTCATAAATCATGAATCTTGAATCGAATCATGATTCATAAATCATGAATCATGATTCATGAATCGAATCATGATTCATGAATCATGAACCATGAATCAAATCATGATTCATAAATCATGAATCATGAATCGAATCATGATTCATGAATCGAATCATGATTCATGAATCATGAATCATGGATCGAATCATGAATCATGAATCGAATCATGATTCATGAATCATGAATCATGAATCGAATCATAAATCATGAATTGAATCATAAATCATGAATCATGAATCATGAATCGAATCATAAATCATGAATTGAATCATAAATCATGAATCATTAAATGAATAATGAATTGAATCATGAATCATGAATCGAATCATGATTCATGAATCATGAATCATGAATCAAATCATGATTCATAAATCATGAATCATGAATCGAGTCATGATTCATGAATCGAATCATGATTCATGAATCATGATTCATGAATCAAATCATGATTCATGAATCGAATCATGATTCATGAATCATGAATCATGATTCATGAATCATAAACCATGAATCAAATCATGATTCATGAATCATGAATCATGAATCAAATCATAAATCATGAATTGAATCATAAATCATGAATCATTAAATGAATCGTGAATTGAATCATGAATCATGAATCATGAATCATGAATCTTGAATCATGAATCTTGAATCGTGAATCATGAAACATGAATTCAATCATAAATAATGAATCGAATCATGAATCATGAATCATAAATTGAATCATGATTCATGAATCATGAATCGAATCATGATTCATGAATCGAATCATGATTCATGAATCATGAATCATGAATCGAATCATGATTCATGAATCATGAATCATGATTCGTGAATCACGAATCATGAATCGAATCATGATTCATGAATCATGAATCATGAATCGAATCATGAATTATGAATCATGAATCATGAATCGAATCATGATTCATGAATCATGAATCATGAATCGAATCATAAATCATGAATTGAATCATAAATCATGAATCATTAAATGAATCATGATTCATGAATCATGAATCATGAATCGAATCATGATTCATGAATCATGAATCATGAATCGAATCATGATTCATGAATCACGAATCATGGATCGAATCATGATTCATGAATCGAATCATGATTCATGAATCGAATCATGATTCATGAATCATGAATCGAATCATGATTCATGAATCATGAATCGAATCATAAATCATGAATTGAATTATAAATCATGAATCATTAAATGAATCATGAATTGAATCATGAATCATGAATCGAATCATGATTCATGAATCATGAATCATGAATCAAATCATGATTCATAAATCATGAATCATGATTCATGAATCGAATCATGATTCATGAATCATGAACCATGAATCAAATCATGATTCATGAATCATGAATCATGAATCGAATCATGATTCATGAATCGAATCATGATTCATGAATCGAATCATTAATCATGAATCATGAATCATGGATCGAATCATGAATCATGAATCGAATCATGATTCATGAATCATGAATCATGAATCGAATCATAAATCATGAATTGAATCATAAATCATGAATCATGAATCATGAATCGAATCATAAATCATGAATTGAATCATAAATCATGAATCATTAAATGAATAATGAATTGAATCATGAATCATGAATCGAATCATGATTCATGAATCATGAATCATGAATCAAATCATGATTCATAAATCATGAATCGAGTCATGATTCATGAATCGAATCATGATTCATGAATCATGAATCATGAATCAAATCATGATTCATGAATCGAATCATGATTCATGAATCATGAATCATGATTCATGAATCATAAACCATGAATCAAATCATGATTCATGAATCATGAATCATGAATCGAATCATAAGTCATGAATTGAATCATAAATCATGAATCATTAAATGAATCGTGAATTGAATCATGAATCATGAATCATGAATCATGAATCATGAATCTTGAATCATGAATCTTGAATCATGAATCATGAATCATGAATCTTGAATCATGAATCTTGAATCATGAATCATGAAACATGAATTCAATCATAAATAATGAATCGAATCATGAATCATGAATCATAAATTGAATCATGATTCATGAATCATGAATCGAATCATGATTCATGAATCGAATCATGATTCATGAATCATGAATCATGAATCAAATCATGATTCATGAATCATGAATCATGAATCGAATCATGATTCATGAATCATGAATCATTAATCGAATCATGATTCATGAATCATGAATCGAATCATGATTCATGAATCATGAATCATTAATCGAATCATGAATTATGAATCATGAATCATGAATCGAATCATGATTCATGAATCATGAATCGAATCATGAATCATGAATCGAATCATAAATCATGAATTGAATCATAAATCATGAATCATTAAATGAATCATGAATCGAATCATGAATCATGAATCGAATCATGATTCATGAATCATGAATCATGAATCAAATCATGATTCATAAATCATGAATCATTAATCGAATCATGATTCATAAATCATGAATCATGATTCATGAATCAAATCATGATTCATGAATCATGAATCATGAATCGAATCATAAATCATGAATTGAATCATAAATCATGAATCATGAATCATGAATCGAATCATAAATCATGAATTGAATCATAAATCATGAATCATTAAATGAATAATGAATTGAATCATGAATCATGAATCGAATCATGATTCATGAATCATGAATCATGAATCAAATCATGATTCATAAATCATGAATCATGAATCGAGTCATGATTCATGAATCGAATCATGATTCATGAATCATGATTCATGAATCAAATCATGAACCATGAATCAAATCATGATTCACGAATCATGAATCATGAATCGAATCATAAATCATGAATTGAATCATAAATCATGAATCATTAAATGAATCGTGAATTGAATCATGAATCATGAATCATGAATCTTGAATCATGAATCATGAATCATGAATCTTGAATCATGATTCTTGAATCATGAATCATGAAACATGAATTCAATCATAAATAATGAATCGAATCATGAATCATGAATCATAAATTAAATCATGATTCATGAATCATGAATCGAATCATGATTCATGAATCGAATCATGATTCATGAATCATGAATCATGAATCGAATCATGATTTATGAATTATGAATCATGAATCGAATCATGAATCTTAAATCATGAATCATGAATCATGAATCTTGAATCATGATTCTTGAATCATGAATCATGAAACATGAATTCAATCATAAATAATGAATCGAATCATGAATCATGAATCATAAATTGAATCATGATTCATGAATCATGAATCGAATCATGATTCATGAATCGAATCATGATTCATGAATCATGAATCATGAATCGAATCATGATTTATGAATTATGAATCATGAATCGAATCATGATTTATGAATTATGAATCATGAATCGAATCATGATTCATGAATCATGAATCATGAATCGAATCATGATTCATGAATCATGAATCGAATCATGAATCATGAATCATGAATCGAATCATGATTCATGAATCATGAATCATGAATCGAATCATGATTCATGAATCATGAATCATGATTCGTGAATCACGAATCATGAATCGAATCATGAATCATGAATCATGAATCGAATCATGATTCATGAATCATGAATCATGAATCGAATCATGATTCATGAATCCTGAATCATGATTCATGAATCATGAATCATGAATCGAATCATGATTCATGAATCATGAATCATGAATCGAATCATGATTCATGAATCATGAATCATGAATCGAATCATGATTCATGAATCATGAATCATGAATCGAATCATGATTCATGAATCGAATCATGATTCATGAATCATGATTCATGAATCAAATCATGAACCATGAATCAAATCATGATTCACGAATCATGAATCATGAATCGAATCATAAATCATGAATTGAATCATAAATCATGAATCATTAAATGAATCGTGAATTGAATCATGAATCATGAATCATGAATCTTGAATCATGAATCATGAATCATGAATCTTGAATCATGATTCTTGAATCATGAATCATGAAACATGAATTCAATCATAAATAATGAATCGAATCATGAATCATAAATTAAATCATGATTCATGAATCATGAATCGAATCATGATTCATGAATCGAATCATGATTCATGAATCATGAATCATGAATCGAATCATGATTTATGAATTATGAATCATGAATCGAATCATGAATCTTGAATCATGAATCATGAATCATGAATCTTGAATCATGATTCTTGAATCATGAATCATGAAACATGAATTCAATCATAAATAATGAATCGAATCATGAATCATGAATCATAAATTGAATCATGATTCATGAATCATGAATCGAATCATGATTCATGAATCGAATCATGATTCATGAATCATGAATCATGAATCGAATCATGATTTATGAATTATGAATCATGAATCGAATCATGAATCATGAATCATGAATCATGAATCGAATCATGATTCATGAATCATGAATCGAATCATGAATCATGAATCATGAATCGAATCATGATTCATGAATCATGAATCATGAATCGAATCATGATTCATGAATCATGAATCATGATTCGTGAATCACGAATCATGAATCGAATCATGAATCATGAATCGAATCATGATTCATGAATCATGAATCATGAATCGAATCATGATTCATGAATCGAATCATGATTCATGAATCATGAATCATGAATCGAATCATGATTCATGAATCCTGAATCATGATTCATGAATCATGAATCGAATCATAAATCATGAATTGAATCATAAATCATGAATCATTAAATGAATCATGAATCGAATCATGAATCATGAATCGAATCATGATTCATGAATCATGAATCATGAATCAAATCATGATTCATAAATCATGAATCATTAATCGAATCATGATTCATAAATCATGAATCATGATTCATGAATCAAATCATGATTCATGAATCATGAATCATGAATCGAATCATAAATCATGAATTGAATCATAAATCATGAATCATGAATCATGAATCGAATCATAAATCATGAATTGAATCATAAATCATGAATCATTAAATGAATAATGAATTGAATCATGAATCATGAATCGAATCATGATTCATGAATCATGAATCATGAATCAAATCATGATTCATAAATCATGAATCATGAATCGAATCATGATTCATGAATCGAATCATGATTCATGAATCATGATTCATGAATCAAATCATGAACCATGAATCAAATCATGATTCACGAATCATGAATCATGAATCGAATCATAAATCATGAATTGAATCATAAATCATGAATCATTAAATGAATCGTGAATTGAATCATGAATCATGAATCATGAATCTTGAATCATGAATCATGAATCATGAATCTTGAATCATGATTCTTGAATCATGAATCATGAAACATGAATTCAATCATAAATAATGAATCGAATCATGAATCATGAATCATAAATTAAATCATGATTCATGAATCATGAATCGAATCATGATTCATGAATCGAATCATGATTCATGAATCATGAATCATGAATCGAATCATGATTTATGAATTATGAATCATGAATCGAATCATGAATCTTAAATCATGAATCATGAATCATGAATCTTGAATCATGATTCTTGAATCATGAATCATGAAACATGAATTCAATCATAAATAATGAATCGAATCATGAATCATGAATCATAAATTGAATCATGATTCATGAATCATGAATCGAATCATGATTCATGAATCGAATCATGATTCATGAATCATGAATCATGAATCGAATCATGATTTATGAATTATGAATCATGAATCGAATCATGATTTATGAATTATGAATCATGAATCGAATCATGATTCATGAATCATGAATCATGAATCGAATCATGATTCATGAATCATGAATCGAATCATGAATCATGAATCATGAATCGAATCATGATTCATGAATCATGAATCATGAATCGAATCATGATTCATGAATCATGAATCATGATTCGTGAATCACGAATCATGAATCGAATCATGAATCATGAATCATGAATCGAATCATGATTCATGAATCATGAATCATGAATCGAATCATGATTCATGAATCCTGAATCATGATTCATGAATCATGAATCATGAATCGAATCATGATTCATGAATCATGAATCATGAATCGAATCATGATTCATGAATCATGAATCATGAATCGAATCATGATTCATGAATCATGAATCATGAATCGAATCATGATTCATGAATCGAATCATGATTCATGAATCATGATTCATGAATCAAATCATGAACCATGAATCAAATCATGATTCACGAATCATGAATCATGAATCGAATCATAAATCATGAATTGAATCATAAATCATGAATCATTAAATGAATCGTGAATTGAATCATGAATCATGAATCATGAATCTTGAATCATGAATCATGAATCATGAATCTTGAATCATGATTCTTGAATCATGAATCATGAAACATGAATTCAATCATAAATAATGAATCGAATCATGAATCATGAATCATAAATTAAATCATGATTCATGAATCATGAATCAATCATGATTCATGAATCGAATCATGATTCATGAATCATGAATCATGAATCGAATCATGATTTATGAATTATGAATCATGAATCGAATCATGAATCTTGAATCATGAATCATGAATCATGAATCTTGAATCATGATTCTTGAATCATGAATCATGAAACATGAATTCAATCATAAATAATGAATCGAATCATGAATCATGAATCATAAATTGAATCATGATTCATGAATCATGAATCGAATCATGATTCATGAATCGAATCATGATTCATGAATCATGAATCATGAATCGAATCATGATTTATGAATTATGAATCATGAATCGAATCATGAATCATGAATCATGAATCATGAATCGAATCATGATTCATGAATCATGAATCGAATCATGAATCATGAATCATGAATCGAATCATGATTCATGAATCATGAATCATGAATCGAATCATGATTCATGAATCATGAATCATGATTCGTGAATCACGAATCATGAATCGAATCATGAATCATGAATCGAATCATGATTCATGAATCATGAATCATGAATCGAATCATGATTCATGAATCGAATCATGATTCATGAATCATGAATCATGAATCGAATCATGATTCATGAATCCTGAATCATGATTCATGAATCATGAATCGAATCATGATTCATGAATCATGAATCATGAATCGAATCATGATTCATGAATCGAATCATGAATCATGAATCATGAATCGAATCATGATTCATGAATCATGAATCATGAATCGAATCATGATTCATGAATCATGAATCATGAATCGAATCATGATTCATGAATCATGAATCATGAATCGAATCATGATTCATGAATCATGAATCATGATTCGTGAATCACGAATCATGAATCGAATCATGATTCATGAATCATAAATCATGAATCGAATCATGAATTATGAATCATGAATCATGAATCGAATCATGATTCATGAATCATGAATCATGGATCGAATCATGATTCATGAATCATGATTAATGGATCGAATCATGAATCGAATCATGATTCATGAATCATGAATCGAATCATAAATCATGAATTGAATCATAAATCATGAATCATGAATCATGAATCGAATCATAAATCATGAATTGAATCATAAATCATGAATCATTAAATGAATAATGAATTGAATCATGAATCATGAATCATGAAACATGAATCTTGAATCATGAATCTTGAATCATGAATCATGAATCATGAATCTTGAATCATGAATCTTGAATCATGAATCATGAAACATGAATTCAATCATAAATAATGAATCGAATCATGAATCATGAATCATAAATTGAATCATGATTCATGAATCATGAATCGAATCATGATTCATGAATCGAATCATGATTCATGAATCATGAATCATGAATCGAATCATGATTCATGAATCGAATCATGATTCATGAATCGAATCATGATTCATGAATCAAATCATGAACCATGAATCAAATCATGATTCACGAATCATGAATCATGAATCGAATCATAAATCATGAATTGAATCATAAATCATGAATCATTAAATGAATCGTGAATTGAATCATGAATCATGAATCATGAATCTTGAATCATGAATCATGAATCATGAATCTTGAATCATGATTCTTGAATCATGAATCATGAAACATGAATTCAATCATAAATAATGAATCGAATCATGAATCATGAATCATAAATTAAATCATGATTCATGAATCATGAATCGAATCATGATTCATGAATCGAATCATGATTCATGAATCATGAATCATGAATCGAATCATGATTTATGAATTATGAATCATGAATCGAATCATGAATCTTGAATCATGAATCATGAATCATGAATCTTGAATCATGATTCTTGAATCATGAATCATGAAACATGAATTCAATCATAAATAATGAATCGAATCATGAATCATGAATCATAAATTGAATCATGATTCATGAATCATGAATCATAAATTAAATCATGATTCATGAATCATGAATCGAATCATGATTCATGAATCGAATCATGATTCATGAATCATGAATCATGAATCGAATCATGATTTATGAATTATGAATCATGAATCGAATCATGAATCTTGAATCATGAATCATGAATCATGAATCTTGAATCATGATTCTTGAATCATGAATCATGAAACATGAATTCAATCATAAATAATGAATCGAATCATGAATCATGAATCATAAATTGAATCATGATTCATGAATCATGAATCGAATCATGATTCATGAATCGAATCATGATTCATGAATCATGAATCATGAATCGAATCATGATTTATGAATTATGAATCATGAATCGAATCATGATTCATGAATCATGAATCGAATCATGATTCATGAATCATGAATCGAATCATGAATCATGAATCATGAATCGAATCATGATTCATGAATCATGAATCATGAATCGAATCATGATTCATGAATCATGAATCATGATTCGTGAATCACGAATCATGAATCGAATCATGAATCATGAATCGAATCATGATTCATGAATCATGAATCATGAATCGAATCATGATTCATGAATCCTGAATCATGATTCATGAATCATGAATCGAATCATGATTCATGAATCATGAATCATGAATCGAATCATGATTCATGAATCGAATCATGAATCATGAATCATGAATCGAATCATGATTCATGAATCATGAATCATGAATCGAATCATGATTCATGAATCATGAATCATGAATCGAATCATGATTCATGAATCATGAATCATGAATCGAATCATGATTCATGAATCGAATCATGATTCATGAATCATGAATCATGAATCGAATCATGATTTATGAATTATGAATCATGAATCGAATCATGATTTATGAATTATGAATCATGAATCGAATCATGATTCATGAATCATGAATCATGAATCGAATCATGATTCATGAATCATGAATCGAATCATGAATCATGAATCATGAATCGAATCATGATTCATGAATCATGAATCATGAATCGAATCATGATTCATGAATCATGAATCATGATTCGTGAATCACGAATCATGAATCGAATCATGAATCATGAATCATGAATCGAATCATGATTCATGAATCATGAATCATGAATCGAATCATGATTCATGAATCCTGAATCATGATTCATGAATCATGAATCATGAATCGAATCATGATTCATGAATCATGAATCATGAATCGAATCATGATTCATGAATCATGAATCATGAATCGAATCATGATTCATGAATCATGAATCATGAATCGAATCATGATTCATGAATCGAATCATGATTCATGAATCATGATTCATGAATCAAATCATGAACCATGAATCAAATCATGATTCACGAATCATGAATCATGAATCGAATCATAAATCATGAATTGAATCATAAATCATGAATCATTAAATGAATCGTGAATTGAATCATGAATCATGAATCATGAATCTTGAATCATGAATCATGAATCATGAATCTTGAATCATGATTCTTGAATCATGAATCATGAAACATGAATTCAATCATAAATAATGAATCGAATCATGAATCATGAATCATAAATTAAATCATGATTCATGAATCATGAATCGAATCATGATTCATGAATCGAATCATGATTCATGAATCATGAATCATGAATCGAATCATGATTTATGAATTATGAATCATGAATCGAATCATGAATCTTGAATCATGAATCATGAATCATGAATCTTGAATCATGATTCTTGAATCATGAATCATGAAACATGAATTCAATCATAAATAATGAATCGAATCATGAATCATGAATCATAAATTGAATCATGATTCATGAATCATGAATCGAATCATGATTCATGAATCGAATCATGATTCATGAATCATGAATCATGAATCGAATCATGATTTATGAATTATGAATCATGAATCGAATCATGAATCATGAATCATGAATCATGAATCGAATCATGATTCATGAATCATGAATCGAATCATGAATCATGAATCATGAATCGAATCATGATTCATGAATCATGAATCATGAATCGAATCATGATTCATGAATCATGAATCATGATTCGTGAATCACGAATCATGAATCGAATCATGAATCATGAATCGAATCATGATTCATGAATCATGAATCATGAATCGAATCATGATTCATGAATCGAATCATGATTCATGAATCATGAATCATGAATCGAATCATGATTCATGAATCCTGAATCATGATTCATGAATCATGAATCGAATCATGATTCATGAATCATGAATCATGAATCGAATCATGATTCATGAATCGAATCATGAATCATGAATCATGAATCGAATCATGATTCATGAATCATGAATCATGAATCGAATCATGATTCATGAATCATGAATCATGAATCGAATCATGATTCATGAATCATGAATCATGAATCGAATCATGATTCATGAATCATGAATCATGATTCGTGAATCACGAATCATGAATCGAATCATGATTCATGAATCATAAATCATGAATCGAATCATGAATTATGAATCATGAATCATGAATCGAATCATGATTCATGAATCATGAATCATGGATCGAATCATGATTCATGAATCATGATTAATGGATCGAATCATGAATCGAATCATGATTCATGAATCATGAATCGAATCATAAATCATGAATTGAATCATAAATCATGAATCATGAATCATGAATCGAATCATAAATCATGAATTGAATCATAAATCATGAATCATTAAATGAATAATGAATTGAATCATGAATCATGAATCATGAAACATGAATCTTGAATCATGAATCTTGAATCATGAATCATGAATCATGAATCTTGAATCATGAATCTTGAATCATGAATCATGAAACATGAATTCAATCATAAATAATGAATCGAATCATGAATCATGAATCATAAATTGAATCATGATTCATGAATCATGAATCGAATCATGATTCATGAATCGAATCATGATTCATGAATCATGAATCATGAATCGAATCATGATTCATGAATCGAATCATGATTCATGAATCGAATCATGATTCATGAATCAAATCATGAACCATGAATCAAATCATGATTCACGAATCATGAATCATGAATCGAATCATAAATCATGAATTGAATCATAAATCATGAATCATTAAATGAATCGTGAATTGAATCATGAATCATGAATCATGAATCTTGAATCATGAATCATGAATCATGAATCTTGAATCATGATTCTTGAATCATGAATCATGAAACATGAATTCAATCATAAATAATGAATCGAATCATGAATCATGAATCATAAATTAAATCATGATTCATGAATCATGAATCGAATCATGATTCATGAATCGAATCATGATTCATGAATCATGAATCATGAATCGAATCATGATTTATGAATTATGAATCATGAATCGAATCATGAATCTTGAATCATGAATCATGAATCATGAATCTTGAATCATGATTCTTGAATCATGAATCATGAAACATGAATTCAATCATAAATAATGAATCGAATCATGAATCATGAATCATAAATTGAATCATGATTCATGAATCATGAATCATAAATTAAATCATGATTCATGAATCATGAATCGAATCATGATTCATGAATCGAATCATGATTCATGAATCATGAATCATGAATCGAATCATGATTTATGAATTATGAATCATGAATCGAATCATGAATCTTGAATCATGAATCATGAATCATGAATCTTGAATCATGATTCTTGAATCATGAATCATGAAACATGAATTCAATCATAAATAATGAATCGAATCATGAATCATGAATCATAAATTGAATCATGATTCATGAATCATGAATCGAATCATGATTCATGAATCGAATCATGATTCATGAATCATGAATCATGAATCGAATCATGATTTATGAATTATGAATCATGAATCGAATCATGATTCATGAATCATGAATCGAATCATGATTCATGAATCATGAATCATGAATCGAATCATGATTCATGAATCCTGAATCATGATTCATGAATCATGAATCGAATCATGATTCATGAATCATGAATCATGAATCGAATCATGATTCATGAATCGAATCATGAATCATGAATCATGAATCGAATCATGATTCATGAATCATGAATCATGAATCGAATCATGATTCATGAATCATGAATCATGAATCGAATCATGATTCATGAATCACGAATCATGAATCGAATCATGATTCATGAATCATAAATCATGAATCGAATCATGAATTATGAATCATGAATCATGAATCGAATCATGATTCATGAATCATGAATCATGGATCGAATCATGATTCATGAATCATGATTAATGGATCGAATCATGAATCGAATCATGATTCATGAATCATGAATCGAATCATAAATCATGAATTGAATCATAAATCATGAATCATGAATCATGAATCGAATCATAAATCATGAATTGAATCATAAATCATGAATCATTAAATGAATAATGAATTGAATCATGAATCATGAATCATGAAACATGAATCTTGAATCATGAATCTTGAATCATGAATCATGAATCATGAATCTTGAATCATGAATCTTGAATCATGAATCATGAAACATGAATTCAATCATAAATAATGAATCGAATCATGAATCATGAATCATAAATTGAATCATGATTCATGAATCATGAATCGAATCATGATTCATGAATCGAATCATGATTCATGAATCATGAATCATGAATCGAATCATGATTCATGAATCGAATCATGATTCATGAATCGAATCATGATTCATGAATCATGAATCATGGATCGAATCATGAATCATGAATCGAATCATGATTCATGAATCATGAATCATGAATCGAATCATAAATCATGAATTGAATCATAAATCATGAATCATGAATCATGAATCGAATCATAAATCATGAATTGAATCATAAATCATGAATCATTAAATGAATAATGAATTGAATCATGAATCATGAATCGAATCATGATTAATGAATCATGAATCATGAATCAAATCATGATTCATAAATCATGAATCATGAATCGAGTCATGATTCATGATTCGAATCATGATTCATGAATCATGATTCATGAATCAAATCATGATTCATGAATCGAATCATGATTCATGAATCATGAATCATGATTTATGAATCATAAACCATGAATCAAAGCATGATTCATGAATCATGAATCATGAATCGAATCATAAATCATGAATTGAATCATAAATCATGAATCATTAAATGAATCGTGAATTGAATCATGAATCATGAATCATGAATCATGAATCATGAATCTTTAATCATGAATCTTGAATCATGAATCATGAAACATGAATTCAATCATAAATAATGAATCGAATCATGAATCATGAATCATAAATTGAATCATGATTCATGAATCATGAATCGAATCATGATTCATGAATCGAATCATGATTCATGAATCATGAATCATGAATCGAATCATGATTCATGAATCATGAATCATGAATCGAATCATGATTCATGAATCATGAATCATGAATCGAATCATGATTCATAAATCATGAATCATGATTCGTGAATCACGAATCATGAATCGAATCATGATTCATGAATCATGAATCATGAATCGAATCATGAATTATGAATCATGAATCATGAATCGACTCATGATTCATGAATCATGAATCATGAATCGAATCATGAATCATGAATCGAATCATAAATCATGAATTGAATCATAAATCATGAATCATTAAATGAATCATGATTCATGAATCATGAATCATGAATCGAATCATGATTCATGAATCATGAATCATGAATCGAATCATGATTCATGAATCACGAATCATGGATCGAATCATGATTCATGAATCGAATCATGATTCATGAATCAAATCATGATTCATGAATCATGAATCATGGATCGAATCATGAATCATGAATCGAATCATGATTCATGAATCATGAATCATGAATCGAATCATAAATCATGAATTGAATCATAAATCATGAATCATGAATCGAATCATGATTCATAAATCATGAATCATGATTCGTGAATCACGAATCATGAATCGAATCATGATTCATGAATCATGAATCATGAATCGAATCATGATTCATGAATCATGAATCATGATTCGTGAATCACGAATCATGAATCGAATCATGAATCATGAATCGAATCATAAATCATGAATTGAATCATAAATCATGAATCATTAAATGAATCATGATTCATGAATCATGAATCATGAATCGAATCATGATTCATGAATCATGAATCATGAATCGAATCATGATTCATGAATCATGAATCATGGATCGAATCATGATTCATGAATCGAATCATGATTCATGAATCATGAATCATGGATCGAATCATGAATCATGAATCGAATCATAAATCATGAATCATTAAATGAATCATGAATTGAATCATGAATCATGAATTGAATCATGATTCATGAATCATGAATCATGAATCAAATCATGATTCATAAATCATGAATCTTGAATCGAATCATGATTCATAAATCATGAATCATGATTCATGAATCGAATCATGATTCATGAATCATGAACCATGAATCAAATCATGATTCATAAATCATGAATCATGAATCGAATCATGATTCATGAATCGAATCATGATTCATGAATCATGAATCATGGATCGAATCATGAATCATGAATCGAATCATGATTCATGAATCATGAATCATGAATCGAATCATAAATCATGAATTGAATCATAAATCATGAATCATGAATCATGAATCGAATCATAAATCATGAATTGAATCATAAATCATGAATCATTAAATGAATAATGAATTGAATCATGAATCATGAATCGAATCATGATTCATGAATCATGAATCATGAATCAAATCATGATTCATAAATCATGAATCATGAATCGAGTCATGATTCATGAATCGAATCATGATTCATGAATCATGATTCATGAATCAAATCATGATTCATGAATCGAATCATGATTCATGAATCATGAATCATGATTCATGAATCATAAACCATGAATCAAATCATGATTCATGAATCATGAATCATGAATCAAATCATAAATCATGAATTGAATCATAAATCATGAATCATTAAATGAATCGTGAATTGAATCATGAATCATGAATCATGAATCATGAATCTTGAATCATGAATCTTGAATCGTGAATCATGAAACATGAATTCAATCATAAATAATGAATCGAATCATGAATCATGAATCATAAATTGAATCATGATTCATGAATCATGAATCGAATCATGATTCATGAATCGAATCATGATTCATGAATCATGAATCATGAATCGAATCATGATTCATGAATCATGAATCATGATTCGTGAATCACGAATCATGAATCGAATCATGATTCATGAATCATGAATCATGAATCGAATCATGAATTATGAATCATGAATCATGAATCGAATCATGATTCATGAATCATGAATCATGAATCGAATCATAAATCATGAATTGAATCATAAATCATGAATCATTAAATGAATCATGATTCATGAATCATGAATCATGAATCGAATCATGATTCATGAATCATGAATCATGAATCGAATCATGATTCATGAATCACGAATCATGGATCGAATCATGATTCATGAATCGAATCATGATTCATGAATCGAATCATGATTCATGAATCATGAATCGAATCATGATTCATGAATCATGAATCGAATCATAAATCATGAATTGAATTATAAATCATGAATCATTAAATGAATCATGAATTGAATCATGAATCATGAATCGAATCATGATTCATGAATCATGAATCATGAATCAAATCATGATTCATAAATCATGAATCATGATTCATGAATCGAATCATGATTCATGAATCATGAACCATGAATCAAATCATGATTCATGAATCATGAATCATGAATCAAATCATGATTCATGAATCATGAATCATGAATCGAATCATGATTCATGAATCGAATCATGATTCATGAATCGAATCATTAATCATGAATCATGAATCATGGATCGAATCATGAATCATGAATCGAATCATGATTCATGAATCATGAATCATGAATCGAATCATAAATCATGAATTGAATCATAAATCATGAATCATGAATCATGAATCGAATCATAAATCATGAATTGAATCATAAATCATGAATCATTAAATGAATAATGAATTGAATCATGAATCATGAATCGAATCATGATTCATGAATCATGAATCATGAATCAAATCATGATTCATAAATCATGAATCATGAATCGAGTCATGAATCATGAATCGAATCATGATTCATGAATCATGAATCATGAATCAAATCATGATTCATGAATCGAATCATGATTCATGAATCATGAATCATGAATCGAATCATAAGTCATGAATTGAATCATAAATCATGAATCATTAAATGAATCGTGAATTGAATCATGAATCATGAATCATGAATCATGAATCATGAATCTTGAATCATGAATCTTGAATCATGAATCATGAATCATGAATCTTGAATCATGAATCTTGAATCATGAATCATGAAACATGAATTCAATCATAAATAATGAATCGAATCATGAATCATGAATCATAAATTGAATCATGATTCATGAATCATGAATCGAATCATGATTCATGAATCGAATCATGATTCATGAATCATGAATCATGAATCAAATCATGATTCATGAATCATGAATCATGAATCGAATCATGATTCATGAATCATGAATCATTAATCGAATCATGATTCATGAATCATGAATCGAATCATGATTCATGAATCATGAATCATTAATCGAATCATGAATTATGAATCATGAATCATGAATCGAATCATGATTCATGAATCATGAATCGAATCATGAATCATGAATCGAATCATAAATCATGAATTGAATCATAAATCATGAATCATTAAATGAATCATGAATCGAATCATGAATCATGAATCGAATCATGATTCATGAATCATGAATCATGAATCAAATCATGATTCATAAATCATGAATCATTAATCGAATCATGATTCATAAATCATGAATCATGATTCATGAATCAAATCATGATTCATGAATCATGAATCATGAATCGAATCATAAATCATGAATTGAATCATAAATCATGAATCATGAATCATGAATCGAATCATAAATCATGAATTGAATCATAAATCATGAATCATTAAATGAATAATGAATTGAATCATGAATCATGAATCGAATCATGATTCATGAATCATGAATCATGAATCAAATCATGATTCATAAATCATGAATCATGAATCGAGTCATGATTCATGAATCGAATCATGATTCATGAATCATGATTCATGAATCAAATCATGAACCATGAATCAAATCATGATTCACGAATCATGAATCAT
Organism: Mixophyes australis; assembly: GCA_036250195.1. Classification (NCBI taxonomy): domain Eukaryota; kingdom Metazoa; phylum Chordata; class Amphibia; order Anura; family Limnodynastidae; genus Mixophyes; species Mixophyes australis. The sequence continues at coordinate 198,708 of JAVHZZ010000078.1, forward strand.
GAATCGAATCATAAATCATGAATTGAATCATAAATCATGAATCATTAAATGAATCGTGAATTGAATCATGAATCATGAATCATGAATCTTGAATCATGAATCATGAATCATGAATCTTGAATCATGATTCTTGAATCATGAATCATGAAACATGAATTCAATCATAAATAATGAATCGAATCATGAATCATGAATCATAAATTAAATCATGATTCATGAATCATGAATCGAATCATGATTCATGAATCGAATCATGATTCATGAATCATGAATCATGAATCGAATCATGATTTATGAATTATGAATCATGAATCGAATCATGAATCTTAAATCATGAATCATGAATCATGAATCTTGAATCATGATTCTTGAATCATGAATCATGAAACATGAATTCAATCATAAATAATGAATCGAATCATGAATCATGAATCATAAATTGAATCATGATTCATGAATCATGAATCGAATCATGATTCATGAATCGAATCATGATTCATGAATCATGAATCATGAATCGAATCATGATTTATGAATTATGAATCATGAATCGAATCATGATTTATGAATTATGAATCATGAATCGAATCATGATTAATGAATCATGAATCATGAATCGAATCATGATTCATGAATCATGAATCGAATCATGAATCATGAATCATGAATCGAATCATGATTCATGAATCATGAATCATGAATCGAATCATGATTCATGAATCATGAATCATGATTCGTGAATCACGAATCATGAATCGAATCATGAATCATGAATCATGAATCGAATCATGATTCATGAATCATGAATCATGAATCGAATCATGATTCATGAATCCTGAATCATGATTCATGAATCATGAATCATGAATCGAATCATGATTCATGAATCATGAATCATGAATCGAATCATGATTCATGAATCATGAATCATGAATCGAATCATGATTCATGAATCATGAATCATGAATCGAATCATGATTCATGAATCATGAATCATGAATCGAATCATGATTCATGAATCATGAATCATGAATCGAATCATGAATTATGAATCATGAATCATGAATCGAATCATGATTCATGAATCATGAATCATGAATCGAATCATGAATCATGAATCGAATCATAAATCATGAATTGAATCATAAATCATGAATCATGAATCGAATCATGATTCATGAATCATGAATCATGAATCGAATCATGATTCATGAATCATGAATCATGAATCGAATTATGATTCATGAATCATGAATCATGAATCGAATCATGATTAAGAAATCATGAATCATGAATTGAATCATGATTCATGAATCGAATCATGATTCATAAATCGAATCATGATTCATGAATCACGAATCATGAATCAAATCATGATTCATGAATCATGAATCATGAATCAAATCATGATTCATGAATCATGAATCATGAATCGAATCATGATTCATGAATCATGAATTGAATCATAAATCATGAATTGAATCATAAATCATGAATCATTAAATGAATCATGAATTGAATCATGAATCATGAATCGAATCATGATTCATGAATCATGAATCATGAATCAAATCATGATTCATAAATCATGAATCAAATCATGATTCATAAATCATGAATCATGAATCGAATCATGATTCATGAATCGAATCATGATTCATGAATCATGAATCATGAATCAAATCATGATTCATAAATCATGAATCATGAATCGAATCATGATTCATGAATCATGAATCATGATTCATGAATCATGAACCATGAATCAAATCATGATTCATAAATCATGAATCATGAATCGAATCATGATTCATGAATCGAATCATGATTCATGAATCATGAATCATGAATCGAATAATGAATCATGAATCGAATCATGTTTCATGAATCATGAATCATGAATCGAATCATAAATCATGAATTAAATCATAAATCATGAATCATTAAATGAATCATGAATTGAATCATGAATCATGAATCATAAATTAAATCATGATTCATGAATCATGAATCGAATCATGATTCATGAATCGAATCATGATTCATGAATCATGAATCATGAATCGAATCATGATTTATGAATTATGAATCATGAATCGAATCATGAATCTTGAATCATGAATCATGAATCATGAATCTTGAATCATGATTCTTGAATCATGAATCATGAAACATGAATTCAATCATAAATAATGAATCGAATCATGAATCATGAATCATAAATTGAATCATGATTCATGAATCATGAATCGAATCATGATTCATGAATCGAATCATGATTCATGAATCATGAATCATGAATCGAATCATGATTTATGAATTATGAATCATGAATCGAATCATGAATCATGAATCATGAATCATGAATCGAATCATGATTCATGAATCATGAATCGAATCATGAATCATGAATCATGAATCGAATCATGATTCATGAATCATGAATCATGAATCATAAATTGAATCATGATTCATGAATCATGAATCGAATCATGATTCATGAATCGAATCATGATTCATGAATCATGAATCATGAATCGAATCATGATTTATGAATTATGAATCATGAATCGAATCATGATTTATGAATTATGAATCATGAATCGAATCATGATTAATGAATCATGAATCATGAATCGAATCATGATTCATGAATCATGAATCGAATCATGAATCATGAATCATGAATCGAATCATGATTCATGAATCATGAATCATGAATCGAATCATGATTCATGAATCATGAATCATGATTCGTGAATCACGAATCATGAATCGAATCATGAATCATGAATCATGAATCGAATCATGATTCATGAATCATGAATCATGAATCGAATCATGATTCATGAATCCTGAATCATGATTCATGAATCATGAATCATGAATCGAATCATGATTCATGAATCATGAATCATGAATCGAATCATGATTCATGAATCATGAATCATGAATCGAATCATGATTCATGAATCATGAATCATGAATCGAATCATGATTCATGAATCATGAATCATGAATCGAATCATGATTCATGAATCATGAATCATGAATCGAATCATGAATTATGAATCATGAATCATGAATCGAATCATGATTCATGAATCATGAATCATGAATCGAATCATGAATCATGAATCGAATCATAAATCATGAATTGAATCATAAATCATGAATCATGAATCGAATCATGATTCATGAATCATGAATCATGAATCGAATCATGATTCATGAATCATGAATCATGAATCGAATTATGATTCATGAATCATGAATCATGAATCGAATCATGATTAAGAAATCATGAATCATGAATTGAATCATGATTCATGAATCGAATCATGATTCATAAATCGAATCATGATTCATGAATCACGAATCATGAATCAAATCATGATTCATGAATCATGAATCATGAATCAAATCATGATTCATGAATCATGAATCATGAATCGAATCATGATTCATGAATCATGAATTGAATCATAAATCATGAATTGAATCATAAATCATGAATCATTAAATGAATCATGAATTGAATCATGAATCATGAATCGAATCATGATTCATGAATCATGAATCATGAATCAAATCATGATTCATAAATCATGAATCAAATCATGATTCATAAATCATGAATCATGAATCGAATCATGATTCATGAATCGAATCATGATTCATGAATCATGAATCATGAATCAAATCATGATTCATAAATCATGAATCATGAATCGAATCATGATTCATGAATCATGAATCATGATTCATGAATCATGAACCATGAATCAAATCATGATTCATAAATCATGAATCATGAATCGAATCATGATTCATGAATCGAATCATGATTCATGAATCATGAATCATGAATCGAATAATGAATCATGAATCGAATCATGTTTCATGAATCATGAATCATGAATCGAATCATAAATCATGAATTAAATCATAAATCATGAATCATTAAATGAATCATGAATTGAATCATGAATCATGAATCATAAATTAAATCATGATTCATGAATCATGAATCGAGTCATGATTCATGAATCGAATCATGATTCATGAATCATGAATCATGAATCGAATCATGATTTATGAATTATGAATCATGAATCGAATCATGAATCTTGAATCATGAATCATGAATCATGAATCTTGAATCATGATTCTTGAATCATGAATCATGAAACATGAATTCAATCATAAATAATGAATCGAATCATGAATCATGAATCATAAATTGAATCATGATTCATGAATCATGAATCGAATCATGATTCATGAATCGAATCATGATTCATGAATCATGAATCATGAATCGAATCATGATTTATGAATTATGAATCATGAATCGAATCATGAATCATGAATCATGAATCATGAATCGAATCATGATTCATGAATCATGAATCGAATCATGAATCATGAATCATGAATCGAATCATGATTCATGAATCATGAATCATGAATCGAATCATGATTCATGAATCATGAATCATGATTCGTGAATCACGAATCATGAATCGAATCATGAATCATGAATCGAATCATGATTCATGAATCATGAATCATGAATCGAATCATGATTCATGAATCCTGAATCATGATTCATGAATCATGAATCGAATCATGATTCATGAATCATGAATCATGAATCGAATCATGATTCATGAATCCTGAATCATGATTCATGAATCATGAATCGAATCATGATTCATGAATCATGAATCATGAATCGAATCATGATTCATGAATCGAATCATGAATCATGAATCATGAATCGAATCATGATTCATGAATCATGAATCATGAATCGAATCATGATTCATGAATCATGAATCATGAATCGAATCATGATTCATGAATCATGAATCATGAATCGAATCATGATTCATGAATCATGAATCATGATTCGTGAATCACGAATCATGAATCGAATCATGATTCATGAATCATAAATCATGAATCGAATCATGAATTATGAATCATGAATCATGAATCGAATCATGATTCATGAATCATGAATCATGGATCGAATCATGATTCATGAATCATGATTAATGGATCGAATCATGAATCGAATCATGATTCATGAATCATGAATCGAATCATAAATCATGAATTGAATCATAAATCATGAATCATGAATCATGAATCGAATCATAAATCATGAATTGAATCATAAATCATGAATCATTAAATGAATAATGAATTGAATCATGAATCATGAATCATGAAACATGAATCTTGAATCATGAATCTTGAATCATGAATCATGAATCATGAATCTTGAATCATGAATCTTGAATCATGAATCATGAAACATGAATTCAATCATAAATAATGAATCGAATCATGAATCATGAATCATAAATTGAATCATGATTCATGAATCATGAATCGAATCATGATTCATGAATCGAATCATGATTCATGAATCATGAATCATGAATCGAATCATGATTCATGAATCGAATCATGATTCATGAATCGAATCATGATTCATGAATCAAATCATGAACCATGAATCAAATCATGATTCACGAATCATGAATCATGAATCGAATCATAAATCATGAATTGAATCATAAATCATGAATCATTAAATGAATCGTGAATTGAATCATGAATCATGAATCATGAATCTTGAATCATGAATCATGAATCATGAATCTTGAATCATGATTCTTGAATCATGAATCATGAAACATGAATTCAATCATAAATAATGAATCGAATCATGAATCATGAATCATAAATTAAATCATGATTCATGAATCATGAATCGAATCATGATTCATGAATCGAATCATGATTCATGAATCATGAATCATTAATCGAATCATGATTTATGAATTATGAATCATGAATCGAATCATGAATCTTGAATCATGAATCATGAATCATGAATCTTGAATCATGATTCTTGAATCATGAATCATGAAACATGAATTCAATCATAAATAATGAATCGAATCATGAATCATGAATCATAAATTGAATCATGATTCATGAATCATGAATCGAATCATGATTCATGAATCGAATCATGATTCATGAATCATGAATCATGAATCGAATCATGATTTATGAATTATGAATCATGAATCGAATCATGATTCATGAATCATGAATCGAATCATGATTCATGAATCATGAATCGAATCATGAATCATGAATCATGAATCGAATCATGATTCATGAATCATGAATCATGAATCGAATCATGATTCATGAATCATGAATCATGATTCGTGAATCACGAATCATGAATCGAATCATGAATCATGAATCGAATCATGATTCATGAATCATGAATCATGAATCGAATCATGATTCATGAATCCTGAATCATGATTCATGAATCATGAATCGAATCATGATTCATGAATCATGAATCATGAATCGAATCATGATTCATGAATCGAATCATGAATCATGAATCATGAATCGAATCATGATTCATGAATCATGAATCATGAATCGAATCATGATTCATGAATCATGAATCATGAATCGAATCATGATTCATGAATCATGAATCATGAATCGAATCATGATTCATGAATCATGAATCATGATTCGTGAATCACGAATCATGAATCGAATCATGATTCATGAATCATAAATCATGAATCGAATCATGATTCATGAATCATAAATCATGAATCGAATCATGAATTATGAATCATGAATCATGAATCGAATCATGATTCATGAATCATGAATCATGGATCGAATCATGATTCATGAATCATGATTAATGGATCGAATCATGAATCGAATCATGATTCATGAATCATGAATCAAATCATAAATCATGAATTGAATCATAAATCATGAATCATGAATCATGAATCGAATCATAAATCATGAATTGAATCATAAATCATGAATCATTAAATGAATAATGAATTGAATCATGAATCATGAATCATGAAACATGAATCTTGAATCATGAATCTTGAATCATGAATCATGAATCATGAATCTTGAATCATGAATCTTGAATCATGAATCATGAAACATGAATTCAATCATAGATAATGAATCGAATCATGAATCATGAATCATAAATTGAATCATGATTCATGAATCATGAATCGAATCATGATTCATGAATCGAATCATGATTCATGAATCATGAATCATGAATCGAATCATGATTCATGAATCGAATCATGATTCATGAATCGAATCATGATTCATGAATCATGAATCATGGATCGAATCATGAATCATGAATCGAATCATGATTCATGAATCATGAATCATGAATCGAATCATAAATCATGAATTGAATCATAAATCATGAATCATGAATCATGAATCGAATCATAAATCATGAATTGAATCATAAATCATGAATCATTAAATGAATAATGAATTGAATCATGAATCATGAATCGAATCATGATTAATGAATCATGAATCATGAATCAAATCATGATTCATAAATCATGAATCATGAATCGAGTCATGATTCATGATTCGAATCATGATTCATGAATCATGATTCATGAATCAAATCATGATTCATGAATCGAATCATGATTCATGAATCATGAATCATGATTTATGAATCATAAACCATGAATCAAAGCATGATTCATGAATCATGAATCATGAATCGAATCATAAATCATGAATTGAATCATAAATCATGAATCATTAAATGAATCGTGAATTGAATCATGAATCATGAATCATGAATCATGAATCATGAATCTTTAATCATGAATCTTGAATCATGAATCATGAAACATGAATTCAATCATAAATAATGAATCGAATCATGAATCATGAATCATAAATTGAATCATGATTCATGAATCATGAATCGAATCATGATTCATGAATCGAATCATGATTCATGAATCATGAATCATGAATCGAATCATGATTCATGAATCATGAATCATGAATCGAATCATGATTCATGAATCATGAATCATGAATCGAATCATGATTCATAAATCATGAATCATGATTCGTGAATCACGAATCATGAATCGAATCATGATTCATGAATCATGAATCATGAATCGAATCATGAATTATGATTCATGAATCATGAATCATGAATCGAATCATGAATCATGAATCGAATCATAAATCATGAATTGAATCATAAATCATGAATCATTAAATGAATCATGATTCATGAATCATGAATCATGAATCGAATCATGATTCATGAATCATGAATCATGAATCGAATCATGATTCATGAATCACGAATCATGGATCGAATCATGATTCATGAATCGAATCATGATTCATGAATCAAATCATGATTCATGAATCATGAATCATGGATCGAATCATGAATCATGAATCGAATCATGATTCATGAATCATGAATCATGAATCGAATCATAAATCATGAATTGAATCATAAATCATGAATCATGAATCGAATCATGATTCATAAATCATGAATCATGATTCGTGAATCACGAATCATGAATCGAATCATGATTCATGAATCATGAATCATGAATCGAATCATGATTCATGAATCATGAATCATGATTCGTGAATCACGAATCATGAATCGAATCATGAATCATGAATCGAATCATAAATCATGAATTGCATCATAAATCATGAATCATTAAATGAATCATGATTCATGAATCATGAATCATGAATCGAATCATGATTCATGAATCATGAATCATGAATCGAATCATGATTCATGAATCATGAATCATGGATCGAATCATGATTCATGAATCGAATCATGATTCATGAATCATGAATCATGGATCGAATCATGAATCATGAATCGAATCATAAATCATGAATCATTAAATGAATCATGAATTGAATCATGAATCATGAATTGAATCATGATTCATGAATCATGAATCATGAATCAAATCATGATTCATAAATCATGAATCTTGAATCGAATCATGATTCATAAATCATGAATCATGATTCATGAATCGAATCATGATTCATGAATCATGAACCATGAATCAAATCATGATTCATAAATCATGAATCATGAATCGAATCATGATTCATGAATCATGAATCATGATTCGTGAATCACGAATCATGAATCGAATCATGATTCATGAATCATAAATCATGAATCGAATCATGATTCATGAATCATAAATCATGAATCGAATCATGAATTATGAATCATGAATCATGAATCGAATCATGATTCATGAATCATGAATCATGGATCGAATCATGATTCATGAATCATGATTAATGGATCGAATCATGAATCGAATCATGATTCATGAATCATGAATCAAATCATAAATCATGAATTGAATCATAAATCATGAATCATGAATCATGAATCGAATCATAAATCATGAATTGAATCATAAATCATGAATCATTAAATGAATAATGAATTGAATCATGAATCATGAATCATGAAACATGAATCTTGAATCATGAATCTTGAATCATGAATCATGAATCATGAATCTTGAATCATGAATCTTGAATCATGAATCATGAAACATGAATTCAATCATAGATAATGAATCGAATCATGAATCATGAATCATAAATTGAATCATGATTCATGAATCATGAATCGAATCATGATTCATGAATCGAATCATGATTCATGAATCATGAATCATGAATCGAATCATGATTCATGAATCGAATCATGATTCATGAATCGAATCATGATTCATGAATCATGAATCATGGATCGAATCATGAATCATGAATCGAATCATGATTCATGAATCATGAATCATGAATCGAATCATAAATCATGAATTGAATCATAAATCATGAATCATGAATCATGAATCGAATCATAAATCATGAATTGAATCATAAATCATGAATCATTAAATGAATAATGAATTGAATCATGAATCATGAATCGAATCATGATTAATGAATCATGAATCATGAATCAAATCATGATTCATAAATCATGAATCATGAATCGAGTCATGATTCATGATTCGAATCATGATTCATGAATCATGATTCATGAATCAAATCATGATTCATGAATCGAATCATGATTCATGAATCATGAATCATGATTTATGAATCATAAACCATGAATCAAAGCATGATTCATGAATCATGAATCATGAATCGAATCATAAATCATGAATTGAATCATAAATCATGAATCATTAAATGAATCGTGAATTGAATCATGAATCATGAATCATGAATCATGAATCATGAATCTTTAATCATGAATCTTGAATCATGAATCATGAAACATGAATTCAATCATAAATAATGAATCGAATCATGAATCATGAATCATAAATTGAATCATGATTCATGAATCATGAATCGAATCATGATTCATGAATCGAATCATGATTCATGAATCATGAATCATGAATCGAATCATGATTCATGAATCATGAATCATGAATCGAATCATGATTCATGAATCATGAATCATGAATCGAATCATGATTCATAAATCATGAATCATGATTCGTGAATCACGAATCATGAATCGAATCATGATTCATGAATCATGAATCATGAATCGAATCATGAATTATGATTCATGAATCATGAATCATGAATCGAATCATGAATCATGAATCGAATCATAAATCATGAATTGAATCATAAATCATGAATCATTAAATGAATCATGATTCATGAATCATGAATCATGAATCGAATCATGATTCATGAATCATGAATCATGAATCGAATCATGATTCATGAATCACGAATCATGGATCGAATCATGATTCATGAATCGAATCATGATTCATGAATCAAATCATGATTCATGAATCATGAATCATGAATCGAATCATAAATCATGAATTGAATCATAAATCATGAATCATGAATCGAATCATGATTCATAAATCATGAATCATGATTCGTGAATCACGAATCATGAATCGAATCATGATTCATGAATCATGAATCATGAATCGAATCATGATTCATGAATCATGAATCATGATTCGTGAATCATGAATCATGAATCGAATCATGATTCATAAATCATGAATCATGATTCGTGAATCACGAATCATGAATCGAATCATGAATCATGAATCGAATCATAAATCATGAATTGAATCATAAATCATGAATCATTAAATGAATCATGATTCATGAATCATGAATCATGAATCGAATCATGATTCATGAATCATGAATCATGAATCGAATCATGATTCATGAATCATGAATCATGGATCGAATCATGATTCATGAATCGAATCATGATTCATGAATCATGAATCATGGATCGAATCATGAATCATGAATCGAATCATAAATCATGAATCATTAAATGAATCATGAATTGAATCATGAATCATGAATTGAATCATGATTCATGAATCATGAATCATGAATCAAATCATGATTCATAAATCATGAATCTTGAATCGAATCATGATTCATAAATCATGAATCATGATTCATGAATCGAATCATGATTCATGAATCATGAACCATGAATCAAATCATGATTCATAAATCATGAATCATGAATCGAATCATGATTCATGAATCATGAATCATGATTCGTGAATCACGAATCATGAATCGAATCATGATTCATGAATCATAAATCATGAATCGAATCATGATTCATGAATCATAAATCATGAATCGAATCATGAATTATGAATCATGAATCATGAATCGAATCATGATTCATGAATCATGAATCATGGATCGAATCATGATTCATGAATCATGATTAATGGATCGAATCATGAATCGAATCATGATTCATGAATCATGAATCAAATCATAAATCATGAATTGAATCATAAATCATGAATCATGAATCATGAATCGAATCATAAATCATGAATTGAATCATAAATCATGAATCATTAAATGAATAATGAATTGAATCATGAATCATGAATCATGAAACATGAATCTTGAATCATGAATCTTGAATCATGAATCATGAATCATGAATCTTGAATCATGAATCTTGAATCATGAATCATGAAACATGAATTCAATCATAGATAATGAATCGAATCATGAATCATGAATCATAAATTGAATCATGATTCATGAATCATGAATCGAATCATGATTCATGAATCGAATCATGATTCATGAATCATGAATCATGAATCGAATCATGATTCATGAATCGAATCATGATTCATGAATCGAATCATGATTCATGAATCATGAATCATGGATCGAATCATGAATCATGAATCGAATCATGATTCATGAATCATGAATCATGAATCGAATCATAAATCATGAATTGAATCATAAATCATGAATCATGAATCATGAATCGAATCATAAATCATGAATTGAATCATAAATCATGAATCATTAAATGAATAATGAATTGAATCATGAATCATGAATCGAATCATGATTAATGAATCATGAATCATGAATCAAATCATGATTCATAAATCATGAATCATGAATCGAGTCATGATTCATGATTCGAATCATGATTCATGAATCATGATTCATGAATCAAATCATGATTCATGAATCGAATCATGATTCATGAATCATGAATCATGATTTATGAATCATAAACCATGAATCAAAGCATGATTCATGAATCATGAATCATGAATCGAATCATAAATCATGAATTGAATCATAAATCATGAATCATTAAATGAATCGTGAATTGAATCATGAATCATGAATCATGAATCATGAATCATGAATCTTTAATCATGAATCTTGAATCATGAATCATGAAACATGAATTCAATCATAAATAATGAATCGAATCATGAATCATGAATCATAAATTGAATCATGATTCATGAATCATGAATCGAATCATGATTCATGAATCGAATCATGATTCATGAATCATGAATCATGAATCGAATCATGATTCATGAATCATGAATCATGAATCGAATCATGATTCATGAATCATGAATCATGAATCGAATCATGATTCATAAATCATGAATCATGATTCGTGAATCACGAATCATGAATCGAATCATGATTCATGAATCATGAATCATGAATCGAATCATGAATTATGATTCATGAATCATGAATCATGAATCGAATCATGAATCATGAATCGAATCATAAATCATGAATTGAATCATAAATCATGAATCATTAAATGAATCATGATTCATGAATCATGAATCATGAATCGAATCATGATTCATGAATCATGAATCATGAATCGAATCATGATTCATGAATCACGAATCATGGATCGAATCATGATTCATGAATCGAATCATGATTCATGAATCAAATCATGATTCATGAATCATAAATCATGAATCGAATCATAAATCATGAATTGAATCATAAATCATGAATCATGAATCGAATCATGATTCATAAATCATGAATCATGATTCGTGAATCACGAATCATGAATCGAATCATGATTCATGAATCATGAATCATGAATCGAATCATGATTCATGAATCATGAATCATGATTCGTGAATCATGAATCATGAATCGAATCATGATTCATAAATCATGAATCATGATTCGTGAATCACGAATCATGAATCGAATCATGATTCATGAATCATGAATCATGAATCGAATCATGATTCATGAATCATGAATCATGATTCGTGAATCATGAATCATGAATCGAATCATGATTCATAAATCATGAATCATGATTCGTGAATCACGAATCATGAATCGAATCATGATTCATGAATCATGAATCATGAATCGAATCATGATTCATGAATCATGAATCATGAATCGAATCATGATTCATGAATCATGAATCATGATTCGTGAATCACGAATCATGAATCGAATCATGAATCATGAATCGAATCATAAATCATGAATTGAATCATAAATCATGAATCATTAAATGAATCATGATTCATGAATCATGAATCATGAATCGAATCATGATTCATGAATCATGAATCATGAATCGAATCATGATTCATGAATCATGAATCATGGATCGAATCATGATTCATGAATCGAATCATGATTCATGAATCATGAATCATGGATCGAATCATGAATCATGAATCGAATCATAAATCATGAATCATTAAATGAATCATGAATTGAATCATGAATCATGAATTGAATCATGATTCATGAATCATGAATCATGAATCAAATCATGATTCATAAATCATGAATCTTGAATCGAATCATGATTCATAAATCATGAATCATGATTCATGAATCGAATCATGATTCATGAATCATGAACCATGAATCAAATCATGATTCATAAATCATGAATCATGAATCGAATCATGATTCATGAATCGAATCATGATTCATGAATCATGAATCATGGATCGAATCATGAATCATGAATCGAATCATGATTCATGAATCATGAATCATGAATCGAATCATAAATCATGAATTGAATCATAAATCATGAATCATGAATCATGAATCGAATCATAAATCATGAATTGAATCATAAATCATGAATCATTAAATGAATAATGAATTGAATCATGAATCATGAATCAAATCATGATTCATGAATCATGAATCATGAATCAAATCATGATTCATAAATCATGAATCATGAATCGAGTCATGATTCATGAATCGAATCATGATTCATGAATCATGATTCATGAATCAAATCATGATTCATGAATCAAATCATGATTCATGAATCGAATCATGATTCATGAATCATGAATCATGATTCATGAATCATAAACCATGAATCAAATCATGATTCATGAATCATGAATCATGAATCAAATCATAAATCATGAATTGAATCATAAATCATGAATCATTAAATGAATCGTGAATTGAATCATGAATCATGAATCATGAATCATGAATCTTGAATCATGAATCTTGAATCGTGAATCATGAAACATGAATTCAATCATAAATAATGAATCGAATCATGAATCATGAATCATAAATTGAATCATGATTCATGAATCATGAATCGAATCATGATTCATGAATCGAATCATGATTCATGAATCATGAATCATGAATCGAATCATGATTCATGAATCATGAATCATGATTCGTGAATCACGAATCATGAATCGAATCATGATTCATGAATCATGAATCATGAATCGAATCATGAATTATGAATCATGAATCATGAATCGAATCATGATTCATGAATCATGAATCATGAATCGAATCATAAATCATGAATTGAATCATAAATCATGAATCATTAAATGAATCATGATTCATGAATCATGAATCATGAATCGAATCATGATTCATGAATCATGAATCATGAATCGAATCATGATTCATGAATCACGAATCATGGATCGAATCATGATTCATGAATCGAATCATGATTCATGAATCGAATCATGATTCATGAATCATGAATCGAATCATGATTCATGAATCATGAATCGAATCATGATTCATGAATCATGAATCGAATCATAAATCATGAATTGAATTATAAATCATGAATCATTAAATTAATCATGAATTGAATCATGAATCATGAATCGAATCATGATTCATGAATCATGAATCATGAATCAAATCATGATTCATAAATCATGAATCATGATTCATGAATCGAATCATGATTCATGAATCATGAACCATGAATCAAATCATGATTCATGAATCATGAATCATGAATCGAATCATGATTCATGAATCGAATCATGATTCATGAATCGAATCATTAATCATGAATCATGAATCATGGATCGAATCATGAATCATGAATCGAATCATGATTCATGAATCATGAATCATGAATCGAATCATAAATCATGAATTGAATCATAAATCATGAATCATGAATCATGAATCGAATCATAAATCATGAATTGAATCATAAATCATGAATCATTAAATGAATAATGAATTGAATCATGAATCATGAATCGAATCATGATTCATGAATCATGAATCATGAATCAAATCATGATTCATAAATCATGAATCATGAATCGAGTCATGATTCATGAATCGAATCATGATTCATGAATCATGAATCATGAATCAAATCATGATTCATGAATCGAATCATGATTCATGAATCATGAATCATAATTCATGAATCATAAACCATGAATCAAATCATGATTCATGAATCATGAATCATGAATCGAATCATAAGTCATGAATTGAATCATAAATCATGAATCATTAAATGAATCGTGAATTGAATCATGAATCATGAATCATGAATCATGAATCATGAATCTTGAATCATGAATCTTGAATCATGAATCATGAATCATGAATCTTGAATCATGAATCTTGAATCATGAATCATGAAACATGAATTCAATCATAAATAATGAATCGAATCATGAATCATGAATCATAAATTGAATCATGATTCATGAATCATGAATCGAATCATGATTCATGAATCGAATCATGATTCATGAATCATGAATCATGAATCAAATCATGATTCATGAATCATGAATCATGAATCGAATCATGATTCATGAATCATGAATCATTAATCGAATCATGATTCATGAATCATGAATCGAATCATGATTCATGAATCATGAATCATTAATCGAATCATGAATTATGAATCATGAATCATGAATCGAATCATGATTCATGAATCATGAATCGAATCATGAATCATGAATCGAATCATAAATCATGAATTGAATCATAAATCATGAATCATTAAATGAATCATGAATCGAATCATGAATCATGAATCGAATCATGATTCATGAATCATGAATCATGAATCAAATCATGATTCATAAATCATGAATCATTAATCGAATCATGATTCATAAATCATGAATCATGATTCATGAATCAAATCATGATTCATGAATCATGAATCATGAATCGAATCATAAATCATGAATTGAATCATAAATCATGAATCATGATTCATGAATCAAATCATGATTCATGAATCATGAATCATGAATCGAATCATAAATCATGAATTGAATCATAAATCATGAATCATGAATCATGAATCGAATCATAAATCATGAATTGAATCATAAATCATGAATCATTAAATGAATAATGAATTGAATCATGAATCATGAATCGAATCATGATTCATGAATCATGAATCATGAATCAAATCATGATTCATAAATCATGAATCATGAATCGAGTCATGATTCATGAATCGAATCATGATTCATGAATCATGATTCATGAATCAAATCATGAACCATGAATCAAATCATGATTCACGAATCATGAATCATGAATCGAATCATAAATCATGAATTGAATCATAAATCATGAATCATTAAATGAATCGTGAATTGAATCATGAATCATGAATCATGAATCTTGAATCATGAATCATGAATCATGAATCTTGAATCATGATTCTTGAATCATGAATCATGAAACATGAATTCAATCATAAATAATGAATCGAATCATGAATCATGAATCATAAATTAAATCATGATTCATGAATCATGAATCGAATCATGATTCATGAATCGAATCATGATTCATGAATCATGAATCATGAATCGAATCATGATTTATGAATTATGAATCATGAATCGAATCATGAATCTTAAATCATGAATCATGAATCATGAATCTTGAATCATGATTCTTGAATCATGAATCATGAAACATGAATTCAATCATAAATAATGAATCGAATCATGAATCATGAATCATAAATTGAATCATGATTCATGAATCATGAATCGAATCATGATTCATGAATCGAATCATGATTCATGAATCATGAATCATGAATCGAATCATGATTTATGAATTATGAATCATGAATCGAATCATGATTTATGAATTATGAATCATGAATCGAATCATGATTCATGAATCATGAATCATGAATCGAATCATGATTCATGAATCATGAATCGAATCATGAATCATGAATCATGAATCGAATCATGATTCATGAATCATGAATCATGAATCGAATCATGATTCATGAATCATGAATCATGATTCGTGAATCACGAATCATGAATCGAATCATGAATCATGAATCATGAATCGAATCATGAATCGAATCATGAATCATGAATCATGAATCGAATCATGATTCATGAATCATGAATCATGAATCGAATCATGATTCATGAATCCTGAATCATGATTCATGAATCATGAATCATGAATCGAATCATGATTCATGAATCATGAATCATGAATCGAATCATGATTCATGAATCATGAATCATGAATCGAATCATGATTCATGAATCATGAATCATGAATCGAATCATGATTCATGAATCATGAATCATGAATCGAATCATGATTCATGAATCATGAATCATGAATCGAATCATGATTCATGAATCATGAATCATGAATCGAATCATGAATCATGAATCGAATCATAAATCATGAATTGAATCATAAATCATGAATCATGAATCGAATCATGATTCATGAATCATGAATCATGAATCGAATCATGATTCATGAATCATGAATCATGAATCGAATCATGATTCATGAATCATGAATCATGAATCGAATCATGATTAAGAAATCATGAATCATGAATTGAATCATGATTCATGAATCGAATCATGATTCATAAATCGAATCATGATTCATGAATCACGAATCATGAATCAAATCATGATTCATGAATCATGAATCATGAATCAAATCATGATTCATGAATCATGAATCATGAATCGAATCATGATTCATGAATCATGAATTGAATCATAAATCATGAATTGAATCATAAATCATGAATCATTAAATGAATCATGAATTGAATCATGAATCATGAATCGAATCATGATTCATGAATCATGAATCATGAATCAAATCATGATTCATAAATCATGAATCAAATCATGATTCATAAATCATGAATCATGAATCGAATCATGATTCATGAATCGAATCATGATTCATGAATCGAATCATGATTCATGAATCATGAACAATGAATCAAATCATGATTCATGAATCATGAATCATGAATCGAATCATGATTCATGAATCGAATCATGATTCATGAATCATGAATCATGAATCGAATCATGAATCATGAATCAAATCATGATTCATGAATCATGAATCATGAATCGAATCATAAATCATGAATTGAATCATAAATCATGAATCATGAATCGAATCATAAATCATGAATTGAATCATAAATCATGAATCATTAAATGAATCATGAATTGAATCATGAATCATGAATCGAATCATGATTCATGAATCATGAATCATGAATCGAATCATGATTCATGAATCACGAATCATGAATTGAATCATGATTCATGAATCATGAATCATGAATCGAATCATGATTCATGAATCACGAATCATGGATCGAATCATGATTCATGAATCGAATCATGATTCATGATTCATGAATCATGAATCGAATCATGAATCATGAATCGAATCATGATTCATGAATCATGAATCGAATCATAAATCATGAATTGAATCATAAATCATGAATCACTAAATGAATCATGAATTGAATCATGAATCATGAATCGAATCATGATTCATGAATCGAATCATAAATCATGAATTGAATCATAAATCATGAATCATGAATTGAATCATGATTCATGAATCATGAATCATGAATCGAATCATGATTCATGAATCATTAATCATGAATCGAATCATGATTCATGAATCATGAATCATGAATCGAATCATGATTCATGAATCATGAATCATGAATCGAATCATGATTAATAAATCATGAATCATGAATTGAATCATGATTCATGAATCGAATCATGATTCATAAATCGAATCATGATTCATGAATCACGAATCATGAATCAAATCATGATTCATGAATCATGAATCATGAATCAAATCATGATTCATGAATCATGAATCATGATTCGAATCATGATTCATGAATCATGAATCATGAATCAAATCATGATTCATGAATCATGAATCATGATTCGAATCATGATTCATGAATCATGAATCGAATCATAAATCATGAATTGAATCATAAATCATGAATCATTAAATGAATCATGAATTGAATCATGAATCATGAATCGAATCATGATTCATGAATCATGAATCATGAATCAAATCATGATTCATAAATCATGAATCATGAATCGAATCATGATTCATGAATCATGAATCATGATTCATGAATCATGAACCATGAATCAAATCATGATTCATAAATCATGAATCATGAATCGAATCATGATTCATGAATCGAATCATGATTCATGAATCATGAATCATGAATCGAATAATGAATCATGAATCGAATCATGTTTCATGAATCATGAATCATGAATCGAATCATAAATCATGAATTGAATCATAAATCATGAATCATGAATCATGAATCGAATCATAAATCATGAATTAAATCATAAATCATGAATCATTAAATGAATCATGAATTGAATCATGAATCATGAATCGAATCATGATTCATGAATCATGAATCATGAATCGAATCATGATTCATGAATCACAAATCATGATTCATGAATCGAATCATGATTAATGAATCATGAATCATGGATCGAATCATGAATCATGAATCGAATCATGATTCATGAATCATGACTCATGAATCGAATCATGATTCATGAATCACGAATCATGAATCGAATCATGATTCATGAATCGAATCATGATTCATGAATCATGAATCATGATTCATGAATCATGAACCATGAATCAAATCATGATTCATGAATCATGAATCATGAATCGAATCATAAATCATGAATTGAATCATAAATCATGAATCATTAAATGAATCGTGAATTGAATCATGAATCATGAATCATGAATCATGAATCTTGAATCATGAATCTTGAATCATGAATCATGAAACATGAATTCAATCATAAATCATGAATCGAATCAAGAATCATGAATCATAAATTGAATAATGATTCATGAATCATGAATCAGATCATGATTCATAAAACATGATTTCAATCATAAATAATGAATCGAATCATGAATCATGAATCATAAATTGAATCATGATTCATGAATCATGAATCGAATCATGATTCATGAATCGAATCATGATTCATGAATCATGAATCATGAATCGAATCATGATTCATGAATCATGAATCATGAATCGAATCATGATTCATGAATCATGAATGATGAATCGAATCATGATTCATAAATCATGAATCATGATTCGTGAATCACGAATCATGAATCGAATCATGATTCATGAATCATGAATCATGAATCGAATCATGAATTACGAATCATGAATCATGAATCGACTCATGATTCATGAATCATGAATCATGAATCGAATCATGAATCATGAATCGAATCATAAATCATGAATTGAATCATAAATCATGAATCATTAAATGAATCATGATTCATGAATCATGAATCATGAATCGAATCATGATTCATGAATCATGAATCATGAATCGAATCATGATTCATGAATCACGAATCATGGATCGAATCATGATTCATGAATCGAATCATGATTCATGAATCAAATCATGATTCATGAATCATGAATCATGGATCGAATCATGAATCATGAATCGAATCATGATTCATGAATCATGAATCATGAATCGAATCATAAATCATGAATTGAATCATAAATCATGAATCATGAATCGAATCATGATTCATAAATCATGAATCATGATTCGTGAATCACGAATCATGAATCGAATCATGATTCATGAATCATGAATCATGAATCGAATCATGATTCATGAATCATGAATCATGATTCGTGAATCACGAATCATGAATCGAATCATGAATCATGAATCAAATCATAAATCATGAATTGAATCATAAATCATGAATCATTAAATGAATCATGATTCATGAATCATGAATCATGAATCGAATCATGATTCATGAATCATGAATCATGAATCGAATCATGATTCATGAATCACGAATCATGGATCGAATCATGATTCATGAATCGAATCATGATTCATAATTCATGAATCATGGATCGAATCATGAATCATGAATCGAATCATGATTCATGAATCATGAATCGAATCATAAATCATGAATTGAATCATAAATCATGAATCATTAAATGAATCATGAATTGAATCATGAATCATGAATCAAATCATGATTCATAAATCATGAATCTTGAATCGAATCATGATTCATAAATCATGAATCATGATTCATGAATCGAATCATGATTCATGAATCATGAACCATGAATCAAATCATGATTCATAAATCATGAATCATGAATCGAATCATGATTCATGAATCGAATCATGATTCATGAATCGAATCATGATTCATGAATCATGAATCATGGATCGAATCATGAATCATGAATCGAATCATGATTCATGAATCATGAATCATGAATCGAATCATAAATCATGAATTGAATCATAAATCATGAATCATGAATCATGAATCGAATCATAAATCATGAATTGAATCATAAATCATGAATCATTAAATGAATAATGAATTGAATCATGAATCATGAATCGAATCATGATTCATGAATCATGAATCATGAATCAAATCATGATTCATAAATCATGAATCATGAATCGAGTCATGATTCATGAATCGAATCATGATTCATGAATCATGATTCATGAATCAAATCATGATTCATGAATCGAATCATGATTCATGAATCATGAATCATGATTCATGAATCATAAACCATGAATCAAATCATGATTCATGAATCATGAATCATGAATCAAATCATAAATCATGAATTGAATCATAAATCATGAATCATTAAATGAATCGTGAATTGAATCATGAATCATGAATCATGAATCATGAATCATGAATCTTGAATCATGAATCTTGAATCATGAATCATGAAACATGAATTCAATCATAAATAATGAATCGAATCATGAATCATGAATCATAAATTGAATCATGATTCATGAATCATGAATCGAATCATGATTCATGAATCGAATCATGATTCATGAATCATGAATCATGAATCGAATCATGATTCATGAATCATGAATCATGAATCATGATTCGTGAATCACGAATCATGAATCGAATCATGATTCATGAATCACGAATCATGAATCGAATCATGATTCATGAATCGAATCATGATTCATGAATCATGAATCATGATTCATGAATCATGAACCATGAATCAAATCATGATTCATGAATCATGAATCATGAATCGAATCATAAATCATGAATTGAATCATAAATCATGAATCATTAAATGAATCGTGAATTGAATCATGAATCATGAATCATGAATCATGAAACATGAATTCAATCATAAATCATGAATCGAATCAAGAATCATGAATCATAAATTGAATAATGATTCATGAATCATGAATCAAATCATGATTCATAAATCATGAATCATGAATCGAATCATGATTCATAAATCATGAATCATGATTCATGAATCGAATCATGATTCATGAATCATGAACCATGAATCAAATCATGATTCATGAATCATGAATCATGAATCGAATCATGAATCATGGATCGAATCATGAATCATGAATCGAATCATGATTCATGAATCATGAATCATGAATCGAATCATAAATCATGAATTGAATCATAAATCATGAATCATGAATCATGTATCGAATCATAAATCATGAATTGAATCATAAATCATGAATCATTAAATGAATAATGAATTGAATCATGAATCATGAATCGAATCATGATTCATGAATCATGAATCATGAATCAAATCATGATTCATGAATCATGATTCATGAATCAAATCATGATTCATGAATCGAATCATGATTCATGAATCATGAATCATGATTCATGAATCATAAACCATGAATCAAATCATGATTCATGAATCATGAATCATGAATCGAATCATAAATCATGAATTGAATCATAAATCATGAATCATTAAATGAATCGTGAATTGAATCATGAATCATGAATCATGAATCATGAATCATGAATCTTGAATCATGAATCTTGAATCATGAATCATGAATCATGAATCTTGAATCATGAATCTTGAATCATGAATCATGAAACATGAATTCAATCATAAATAATGAATCGAATCATGAATCATGAATCATAAATTGAATCATGATTCATGAATCATGAATCGAATCATGATTCATGAATCGAATCATGATTCATGAATCATGAATCATGAATCGAATCATGATTCATTAATCGAATCATGAATCATGAATCATGAATCGAATCATGATTCATGAATCATGAATCATGAATCGAATCATGATTCATGAATCGAATCATGAATCATGAATCATGAATCGAATCATGATTCATGAATCATGAATCATGAATCGAATCATGATTCATGAATCATGAATCATGAATCGAATCATGATTCATGAATCATGAATCATGAATCGAATCATGATTCATGAATCATGAATCATGATTCGTGAATCACGAATCATGAATCGAATCATGATTCATGAATCATAAATCATGAATCGAATCATGAATTATGAATCATGAATCATGAATCGAATCATGATTCATGAATCATGAATCATGGATCGAATCATGATTCATGAATCATGATTAATGGATCGAATCATGAATCGAATCATGATTCATGAATCATGAATCGAATCATAAATCATGAATTGAATCATAAATCATGAATCATGAATCATGAATCGAATCATAAATCATGAATTGAATCATAAATCATGAAACATTAAATGAATAATGAATTGAATCATGAATCATGAATCATGAAACATGAATCTTGAATCATGAATCTTGAATCATGAATCATGAATCATGAATCTTGAATCATGAATCTTGAATCATGAATCATGAAACATGAATTCAATCATAAATAATGAATCGAATCATGAATCATGAATCATAAATTGAATCATGATTCATGAATCATGAATCGAATCATGATTCATGAATCGAATCATGATTCATGAATCATGAATCATGAATCGAATCATGATTCATGAATCGAATCATGATTCATGAATCGAATCATGATTCATGAATCATGAATCATGGATCGAATCATGAATCATGAATCGAATCATGATTCATGAATCATGAATCATGAATCGAATCATAAATCATGAATTGAATCATAAATCATGAATCATGAATCATGAATCGAATCATAAATCATGAATTGAATCATAAATCATGAATCATTAAATGAATAATGAATTGAATCATGAATCATGAATCGAATCATGATTAATGAATCTTGAATCATGAATCATGAAACATGAATTCAATCATAAATAATGAATCGAATCATGAATCATGAATCATAAATTGAATCATGATTCATGAATCATGAATCGAATCATGATTCATGAATCGAATCATGATTCATGAATCATGAATCATGAATCGAATCATGATTCATTAATCGAATCATGAATCATGAATCATGAATCGAATCATGATTCATGAATCATGAATCATGAATCGAATCATGATTCATGAATCGAATCATGAATCATGAATCATGAATCGAATCATGATTCATGAATCATGAATCATGAATCGAATCATGATTCATGAATCATGAATCATGAATCGAATCATGATTCATGAATCATGAATCATGAATCGAATCATGATTCATGAATCATGAATCATGATTCGTGAATCACGAATCATGAATCGAATCATGATTCATGAATCATAAATCATGAATCGAATCATGAATTATGAATCATGAATCATGAATCGAATCATGATTCATGAATCATGAATCATGGATCGAATCATGATTCATGAATCATGATTAATGGATCGAATCATGAATCGAATCATGATTCATGAATCATGAATCGAATCATAAATCATGAATTGAATCATAAATCATGAATCATGAATCATGAATCGAATCATAAATCATGAATTGAATCATAAATCATGAATCATTAAATGAATAATGAATTGAATCATGAATCATGAATCATGAAACATGAATCTTGAATCATGAATCTTGAATCATGAATCATGAATCATGAATCTTGAATCATGAATCTTGAATCATGAATCATGAAACATGAATTCAATCATAAATAATGAATCGAATCATGAATCATGAATCATAAATTGAATCATGATTCATGAATCATGAATCGAATCATGATTCATGAATCGAATCATGATTCATGAATCATGAATCATGAATCGAATCATGATTCATGAATCGAATCATGATTCATGAATCGAATCATGATTCATGAATCATGAATCATGGATCGAATCATGAATCATGAATCGAATCATGATTCATGAATCATGAATCATGAATCGAATCATAAATCATGAATTGAATCATAAATCATGAATCATGAATCATGAATCGAATCATAAATCATGAATTGAATCATAAATCATGAATCATTAAATGAATAATGAATTGAATCATGAATCATGAATCGAATCATGATTAATGAATCATGAATCATGAATCAAATCATGATTCATAAATCATGAATCATGAATCGAGTCATGATTCATGAATCGAATCATGATTCATGAATCATGATTCATGAATCAAATCATGATTCATGAATCGAATCATGATTCATGAATCATGAATCATGATTCATGAATCATAAACCATGAATCAAAGCATGATTCATGAATCATGAATCATGAATCGAATCATAAATCATGATTTGAATCATAAATCATGAATCATTAAATGAATCATGAATTGAATCATGAATCATGAATCATGAATCATGAATCATGAATCTTGAATCATGAATCTTGAATCATGAATCATAAAACATGAATTCAATCATAAATAATGAATCGAATCATGAATCATGAATCATAAATTGAATCATGATTCATGAATCATGAATCGAATCATGATTCATGAATCGAATCATGATTCATGAATCATGAATCATGAATCGAATCATGATTCATGAATCATGAATCATGAATCGAATCATGATTCATGAATCATGAATCATGAATCGAATCATGATTCATGAATCATGAATGATGAATCGAATCATGATTCATAAATCATGAATCATGATTCGTGAATCACGAATCATGAATCGAATCATGATTCATGAATCATGAATCATGAATCGAATTATGAATCATGAATCATGAATCGACTCATGATTCATGAATCATGAATCATGAATCGAATCATGAATCATGAATCGAATCATAAATCATGAATTGAATCATAAATCATGAATCATTAAATGAATCATGATTCATGAATCATGAATCATGAATCGAATCATGATTCATGAATCATGAATCATGAATCGAATCATGATTCATGAATCACGAATCATGGATCGAATCATGATTCATGAATCGAATCATGATTCATGAATCAAATCATGATTCATGAATCATGAATCATGGATCGAATCATGAATCATGAATCGAATCATGATTCATGAATCATGAATCATGAATCGAATCATAAATCATGAATTGAATCATAAATCATGAATCATGAATCGAATCATGATTCATAAATCATGAATCATGATTCGTGAATCACGAATCATGAATCGAATCATGATTCATGAATCATGAATCATGAATCGAATCATGATTCATGAATCATGAATCATGATTCGTGAATCACGAATCATGAATCGAATCATGAATCATGAATCAAATCATAAATCATGAATTGAATCATAAATCATGAATCATTAAATGAATCATGATTCATGAATCATGAATCATGAATCGAATCATGATTCATGAATCATGAATCATGAATCGAATCATGATTCATGAATCACGAATCATGGATCGAATCATGATTCATGAATCGAATCATGATTCATGAATCATGAATCATGGATCGAATCATGAATCATGAATCGAATCATGATTCATGAATCATGAATCGAATCATAAATCATGAATTGAATCATAAATCATGAATCATTAAATGAATCATGAATTGAATCATGAATCATGAATCAAATCATGATTCATAAATCATGAATCTTGAATCGAATCATGATTCATAAATCATGAATCATGATTAATGAATCGAATCATGATTCATGAATCATGAACCATGAATCAAATCATGATTCATAAATCATGAATCATGAATCGAATCATGATTCATGAATCGAATCATGATTCATGAATCGAATCATGATTCATGAATCATGAATCATGGATCGAATCATGAATCATGAATCGAATCATGATTCATGAATCATGAATCATGAATCGAATCATAAATCATGAATTGAATCATAAATCATGAATCATGAATCATGAATCGAATCATAAATCATGAATTGAATCATAAATCATGAATCATTAAATGAATAATGAATTGAATCATGAATCATGAATCGAATCATGATTCATGAATCATGAATCATGAATCAAATCATGATTCATAAATCATGAATCATGAATCGAGTCATGATTCATGAATCGAATCATGATTCATGAATCATGATTCATGAATCAAATCATGATTCATGAATCGAATCATGATTCATGAATCATGAATCATGATTCATGAATCATAAACCATGAATCAAATCATGATTCATGAATCATGAATCATGAATCAAATCATAAATCATGAATTGAATCATAAATCATGAATCATTAAATGAATCGTGAATTGAATCATGAATCATGAATCATGAATCATGAATCTTGAATCATGAATCTTGAATCATGAATCATGAAACATGAATTCAATCATAAATAATGAATCGAATCATGAATCATGAATCATAAATTGAATCATGATTCATGAATCATGAATCGAATCATGATTCATGAATCGAATCATGATTCATGAATCATGAATCATGAATCGAATCATGATTCATGAATCATGAATCATGAATCATGATTCGTGAATCACGAATCATGAATCGAATCATGATTCATGAATCATGAATCATGAATCGAATCATGAATTATGAATCATGAATCATGAATCGAATCATGATTCATGAATCATGAATCATGAATCGAATCATGAATCATGAATCGAATCATAAATCATGAATTGAATCATAAATCATGAATCATTAAATGAATCATGATTCATGAATCATGAATCATGAATCGAATCATGATTCATGAATCATGAATCATGAATCGAATCATGATTCATGAATCACGAATCATGGATCGAATCATGATTCATGAATCGAATCATGATTCATGAATCATGAATCATGGATCGAATCATGAATCATGAATCGAATCATGATTCATGAATCATGAATCGAATCATGATTCATGAATCATGAATCGAATCATAAATCATGAATTGAATTATAAATCATGAATCATTAAATGAATCATGAATTGAATCATGAATCATGAATCGAATCATGATTCATGAATCATGAATCATGAATCAAATCATGATTCATAAATCATGAATCATGAATCGAATCATGATTCATAAATCATGAATCATGATTCATGAATCGAATCATGATTCATGAATCATGAACCATGAATCAAATCATGATTCATGAATCATGAATCATGAATCGAATCATTATTCATGAATCGAATCATGATTCATGAATCAAATCATGAATCATGAATCGAGTCATGATTCATGAATCGAATCATGATTCATGAATCATGATTCATGAATCAAATCATGATTCATGAATCGAATCATGATTCATGAATCATGAATCATGATTCATGAATCATAAACCATGAATCAAATCATGATTCATGTATCATGAATCATGAATCGAATCATAAATCATGAATTGAATCATAAATCATGAATCATTAAATGAATCGTGAATTGAATCATGAATCATGAATCATGAATCATGAATCATGAATCTTGAATCATGAATCTTGAATCATGAATCATGAATCATGAATCTTGAATCATGAATCTTGAATCATGAATCATGAAACATGAATTCAATCATAAATAATGAATCGAATCATGAATCATGAATCATAAATTGAATCATGATTCATGAATCATGAATCAAATCATGATTCATGAATCGAATCATGATTCATGAATCATGAATCATGAATCAAATCATGATTCATGAATCATGAATCATGAATCGAATCATGATTCATGAATCATGAATCATTAATCGAATCATGATTCATGAATCATGAATCGAATCATGATTCATGAATCATGAATCATTAATCGAATCATGAATTATGAATCATGAATCATGAATCGAATCATGATTCATGAATCATGAATCGAATCATGAATCATGAATCGAATCATAAATCATGAATTGAATCAAAAATCATGAATCATGAATCATGAATCGAATCATGTTTCATGAATCATGAATCATGAATCGAATCATGATTCATAAATCATGAATCATGAATTGAATCATGATTCATGAATCGAATCATGATTCATAAATCGAATCATGATTCATGAATCACGAATCATGAATCAAATCATGATTCATGAATCATGAATCATGAATCAAATCATGATTCATGAATCATGAATCATGAATCGAATCATGATTCATGAATCACGAATCATGAATCGAATCATAATTCATGAATCACGAATCATGAATCGAATCATGATTCATGAATCACGAATCATGAATCGAATCATGATTCATGAATCACGAATCATGAATCGAATCATGATTCATGAATCACGAATCATGAATCGAATCATGATTCATGAATCATGAATCATGAATCGAATCATGATTCATGAATCATGAATCATGAATCAAATCATAAATCATGAATTGAATCATAATTAATGAATCATTAAATGAATCATGAATTGAATCATGAGTCATGAATCGAATCATGATTCATGAATCATGAATCATGAATCGAATCATGATTCATAAATCATGAATCATGAATCGAATCATGATTCATAAATCGAATCATGATTCATGAATCGAATCATGATTCATGAATCACGAATCATGAATCGAATCATGATTCATGGATCGAATCAGGAATTGAATCATAAATCATGAATTGAATCATAAATCATGAATTATTAAATGAATCATGAATTGAATCATGAATCATGAATTAAATCATGAATCATGAATTGAATCATGAATCATGAATTGAATCATGAATCATGAATTGAATCATGAATTGAATCATGAATCACGAATCATGAATTGAATCATGAATCATGAATTGAATCATGAATCATGAATTGAATCATGAATCATGAATCATGAATCGAATCATGAATCATGAATCATGAATCATGATTCGTGAATCGAATCATAATTCATGAATCGAATCATGATTCATGAATCATGAATCATGGATCGAATCATGAATCATGAATCGAATCATGATTCATGAATCATGAATCATGAATCGAATCATAAACCATGAATTGAATCATAAATCATGAATCATGAATCATGAATCGAATCATAAATCATGAATTGAATCATAAATCATGAATCATTAAATGAATAATGAATTGAATCATGAATCATGAATCGAATCATGATTCATGAATCATGAATCATGAATCAAATCATGATTCATAAATCATGAATCATGAATCGAGTCATGATTCATGAATCGAATCATGATTCATGAATCATGAATTATGAATCAAATCATGATTCATGAATCGAATCATGATTCATGAATCATGAATCATGATTCATGAATCATAAACCATGAATCAAATCATGATTCATGAATCATGAATCATGATTCATGAATCATAAACCATGAATCAAATCATGATTCATGAATCATGAATCATGAATCGAATCATAAATCATGAATTGAATCATAAATCATGAATCATTAAATGAATCGTGAATTGAATCATGAATCATGAATCATGAATCATGAATCTTGAATCATGAATCTTGAATCATGAATCATGAATCATGAATCTTGAATCATGAATCTTGAATCATGAATCATGAAACATGAATTCAATCATAAATAATGAATCGAATCATGAATCATGAATCATAAATTGAATCATGATTCATGAATCATGAATCGAATCATGATTCATGAATCGAATCATGATTCATGAATCATGAATCATTAATCGAATCATGAATTATGAATCATGAATCATGAATCGAATCATGATTCATGAATCATGAATCGAATCATGAATCATGAATCGAATCATAAATCATGAATTGAATCATAAATCATGAATCATGAATCATGAATCGAATCATGATTCATGAATCATGAATCATGAATCGAATCATGATTCATGAATCATGAATCATGAATCATGAATCGAATCATGATTCATAAATCATGAATCATGAATTGAATCATGATTCATTAATCGAATCATGATTCATAAATCGAATCATGATTCATGAATCACGAATCATGAAGCAAATCATGATTCATGAATCACGAATCATGAATCGAATCATGATTCATGAATCACGAATCATGAATCGAATCATGATTCATGAATCACGAATCATGAATCGAATCATGATTCATGAATCACGAATCATGAATCGAATCATGATTCATGAATCATGAATCATGAATCGAATCATGATTCATGAATCATGAATCATGAATCGAATCATAAATCATGAATTGAATCATAATTAATGAATCATTAAATGAATCATGAATTGAATCATGAGTCATGAATCGAATCATGATTCATGAATCGAATCATGATTCATGAATCACGAATCATGAATCGAATCATGATTCATGGATCGAATCATGAATTGAATCATAAATCATGAATTGAATCATAAATCATGAATTATTAAATGAATCATGAATTGAATCATGAATCATGAATTAAATCATGAATCCTGAATTGAATCATGAATCATGAATTGAATCATGAATCATGAATTGAATCATGAATTGAATCATGAATCACGAATCATGAATTGAATCATGAATCATGAATTGAATCATGAATCATGAATTGAATCATGAATCATGAATCATGATTCATGAATCATGATTCATGAATCAAATCATGAATCATGAATCGAGTCATGATTCATGAATCGAATCATGATTCATGAATCATGAATCATGAATCGAGTCATGATTCATGAATCGAATCATGATTCATGAATCATGAATCATGAATCGAATCATGATTCATGAATCATGAATCATGAATCATGATTCGTGAATCACGAATCATGAATCGAATCATGATTCATGAATCATGAATCATGAATCATGATTCGTGAATCACGAATCATGAATCGAATCATGATTCATGAATCATGAATCATGAATCGAATCATGAATCATGAATCGAATCATAAATCATGAATTGAATCATAAATCATGAATCATTAAATGAATCATGATTCATGAATCATGAATCATGAATCGAATCATGATTCATGAATCATGAATCATGAATCAAATCATGATTCATGAATCACGAATCATGGATCGAATCATGATTCATGAATCGAATCATGATTCATGAATCATGAATCATGGATCGAATCATGAATCATGAATCGAATCATGATTCATGAATCATGAATTGAATCATGATTTATGAATCATGAATCGAATCATAAATCATGAATTGAATTATAAATCATGAATCATTAAATGAATCATGAATTGAATCATGAATCATGAATCGAATCATGATTCATGAATCATGAATCATGAATCAAATCATGATTCATAAATCATGAATCATGAATCGAATCATGATTCATAAATCATGAATCATGATTCATGAATCGAATCATGATTCATGAATCATGAACCATGAATCAAATCATGATTCATGAATCATGAATCATGAATCGAATCATGATTCATGAATCGAATCATGATTCATGAATCGAATCATGATTCATGAATCATGAACCATGAATCAAATCATGATTCATGAATCGAATCATGATTCATGAATCATGAATCATGAATCGAATCATAAATCATGAATTGAATCATAAATCATGAATCATGAATCATGAATCGAATCATAAATCATGAATTGAATCATAAATCATGAATCATTAAATGAATAATGAATTGAATCATGAATCATGAATCGAATCATGATTCATGAATCATGATTCATGAATCATGATTCATGAATCAAATCATGAATCATGAATCGAGTCATGATTCATGAATCGAATCATGATTCATGAATCATGATTCATGAATCAAATCATGATTCATGAATCGAATCATGATTCATGAATCATGAATCATGATTCATGAATCATAAACCATGAATCAAATCATGATTCATGTATCATGAATCATGAATCGAATCATAAATCATGAATTGAATCATAAATCATGAATCATTAAATGAATCGTGAATTGAATCATGAATCATGAATCATGAATCATGAATCATGAATCTTGAATCATGAATCTTGAATCATGAATCATGAATCATGAATCTTGAATCATGAATCTTGAATCATGAATCATGAAACATGAATTCAATCATAAATAATGAATCGAATCATGAATCATGAATCATAAATTGAATCATGATTCATGAATCATGAATCAAATCATGATTCATGAATCGAATCATGATTCATGAATCATGAATCATGAATCAAATCATGATTCATGAATCATGAATCATGAATCGAATCATGATTCATGAATCATGAATCATTAATCGAATCATGATTCATGAATCATGAATCGAATCATGATTCATGAATCATAAATCATTAATCGAATCATGAATTATGACTCATGAATCATGAATCGAATCATGATTCATGAATCATGAATCGAATCATGAATCATGAATCGAATCATAAATCATGAATTGAATCAAAAATCATGAATCATGAATCATGAATCGAATCATGATTCATGAATCATGAATCATGAATCGAATCATGATTCATAAATCATGAATCATGAATTGAATCATGATTCATGAATCGAATCATGATTCATAAATCGAATCATGATTCATGAATCACGTATCATGAATCAAATCATGATTCATGAATCATGAATCATGAATCAAATCATGATTCATGAATCATGAATCATGAATCGAATCATGATTCATGAATCACGAATCATGAATCGAATCATGATTCATGAATCACGAATCATGAATCGAATCATGATTCATGAATCACGAATCATGAATCGAATCATGATTCATGAATCACGAATCATGAATCGAATCATGATTCATGAATCATGAATTATGAATCAAATCATGATTCATGAATCGAATCATGATTCATGAATCATGAATCATGAATCGAATCATAAATCATGAATTGAATCATAATTAATGAATCATTAAATGAATCATGAATTGAATCATGAGTCATGAATCGAATCATGATTCATGAATCATGAATCATGAATCGAATCATGATTCATAAATCATGAATCATGAATCGAATCATGATTCATAAATCGAATCATGATTCATGAATCGAATCATGATTCATGGATCGAATCAGGAATTGAATCATAAATCATGAATTGAATCATAAATCATGAATTATTAAATGAATCATGAATTGAATCATGAATCATGAATTAAATCATGAATCATGAATTGAATCATGAATCATGAATTGAATCATGAATCATGAATTGAATCATGAATTGAATCATGAATCACGAATCATGAATTGAATCATGAATCATGAATTGAATCATGAATCATGAATTGAATCATGAATCATGAATCATGAATCGAATCATGAATCATGAATCATGAATCATGATTCGTGAATCGAATCATAATTCATGAATCGAATCATGATTCATGAATCATGAATCATGGATCGAATCATGAATCATGAATCGAATCATGATTCATGAATCATGAATCATGAATCGAATCATAAATCATGAATTGAATCATAAATCATGAATCATGAATCATGAATCGAATCATAAATCATGAATTGAATCATAAATCATGAATCATTAAATGAATAATGAATTGAATCATGAATCATGAATCGAATCATGATTCATGAATCATGAATCATGAATCAAATCATGATTCATAAATCATGAATCATGAATCGAGTCATGATTCATGAATCGAATCATGATTCATGAATCATGAATTATGAATCAAATCATGATTCATGAATCGAATCATGATTCATGAATCATGAATCATGATTCATGAATCATAAACCATGAATCAAATCATGATTCATGAATCATGAATCATGATTCATGAATCATAAACCATGAATCAAATCATGATTCATGAATCATGAATCATGAATCGAATCATAAATCATGAATTGAATCATAAATCATGAATCATTAAATGAATCGTGAATTGAATCATGAATCATGAATCATGAATCATGAATCTTGAATCATGAATCTTGAATCATGAATCATGAATCATGAATCTTGAATCATGAATCTTGAATCATGAATCATGAAACATGAATTCAATCATAAATAATGAATCGAATCATGAATCATGAATCATAAATTGAATCATGATTCATGAATCATGAATCGAATCATGATTCATGAATCGAATCATGATTCATGAATCATGAATCATGAATCGAATCATGATTCATGAATCATGAATCATGAATCGAATCATGATTCATGAATGATGAATCATTAATCGAATCATGATTCATGAATCATGAATCGAATCATGATTCATGAATCATGAATCATTAATCGAATCATGAATTATGAATCATGAATCATGAATCGAATCATGATTCATGAATCATGAATCGAATCATGAATCATGAATCGAATCATAAATCATGAATTGAATCATAAATCATGAATCATGAATCATGAATCGAATCATGATTCATGAATCATGAATCATGAATCGAATCATGATTCATGAATCATGAATCATGAATCATGAATCGAATCATGATTCATAAATCATGAATCATGAATTGAATCATGATTCATTAATCGAATCATGATTCATAAATCGAATCATGATTCATGAATCACGAATCATGAAGCAAATCATGATTCATGAATCATGAATCATGAATCAAATCATGATTCATGAATCAGGAATCATGAATCGAATCATGATTCATGAATCACGAATCATAAATCGAATCATGATTTATGAATCACGAATCATGAATCGAATCATGATTCATGAATCACGAATCATGAATCGAATCATGATTCATGAATCACGAATCATGAATCGAATCATGATTCATGAATCACGAATCATGAATCGAATCATGATTCATGAATCATGAATCATGAATCGAATCATGATTCATGAATCATGAATCATGAATCGAATCATAAATCATGAATTGAATCATAATTAATGAATCATTAAATGAATCATGAATTGAATCATGAGTCATGAATCGAATCATGATTCATGAATCATGAATCATGAATCGAATCATGATTCATAAATCATGAATCATGAATCGAATCATGATTCATAAATCGAATCATGATTCATGAATCGAATCATGATTCATGAATCACGAATCATGAATCGAATCATGATTCATGGATCGAATCATGAATTGAATCATAAATCATGAATTGAATCATAAATCATGAATTATTAAATGAATCATGAATTGAATCATGAATCATGAATTAAATCATGAATCCTGAATTGAATCATGAATCATGAATTGAATCATGAATCATGAATTGAATCATGAATTGAATCATGAATCACGAATCATGAATTGAATCATGAATCATGAATTGAATCATGAATCATGAATTGAATCATGAATCATGAATCATGAATCGAATCATGATTCATGAATCATGAATCATGATTCGTGAATCACGAATCATGAATCGAATCATGATTCATGAATCATGAATCATGAATCGAATCATGAATTATGAATCATGAATCATGAATCGAATCATGATTCATGAATCATGAATCATGAATCGAATCATGAATCATGAATCGAATCATAAATCATGAATTGAATCATAAATCATGAATCATTAAATGAATCATGATTTATGAATCATGAATCATGAATCGAATCATGATTTATGAATCATGAATCGAATCATGATTCATGAATCACGAATCATGGATCGAATCATGATTCATGAATCGAATCATGATTCATGAATCGAATCATGATTCATGAATCATGAATCATGGATCGAATCATGAATCATGAATCGAATCATGATTCATGAATCATGAATCGAATCATAAATCATGAATTGAATCATAAATCATGAATCATTAAATGAATCATGAATTGAATCATGAATCATGAATCGAATCATGATTCATGAATCATGAATCATGAATCAAATCATGATTCATAAATCATGAATCATGAATCGAATCATGATTCATAAATCATGAATCATGATTCATGAATCGAATCATGATTCATGAATCATGAACCATGAATCAAATCATGATTCATGAATCATGAATCATGAATCGAATCATGAATCATGAATCGAATCATGATTCATGAATCATGAATCATGAATCGAATCATAAATCATGAATTGAATCATAAATCATGAATCATGAATCATGAATCGAATCATAAATCATGAATTGAATCATAAATCATGAATCATTAAATGAATAATGAATTGAATCATGAATCATGAATCGAATCATGATTCATGAATCATGAATCATGAATCAAATCATGATTCATAAATCATGAATCATGAATCGAGTCATGATTCATGAATCGAATCATGATTCATGAATCATGAATCATGAATCGAATCATGATTTCATGAATCGAATCATGATTCATGAATCATGAATCATGGATCGAATCATGAATCATGAATCGAATCATGATTCATGAATCATGAATCATGAATCGAATCATAAATCATGAATTGAATCATAAATCATGAATCATTAAATGAATCGTGAATTGAATCATGAACCATGAATCAAATCATGATTCATGAATCATGAATCATGAATCGAATCATGATTCATGAATCGAATCATGATTCATGAATCATGAATAATGAATTGAATCATGAATCATGAATCGAATCATGATTCATGAATCATGAATAATGAATTGAATCATGAATCATGAATCGAATCATGATTCATGAATCATGAATCATGAATCAAATCATGATTCATAAATCATGAATCATGAATCGAGTCATGATTCATGAATCGAATCATGATTCATGAATCATGAATCATGATTCATGAATCATAAACCATGAATCAAATCATGATTCATGAATCATGAATCATGAATCGAATCATAAATCATGAATTGAATCATAAATCATGAATCATTAAATGAGTCGTGAATTGAATCATGAATCATGAATCATGAATCATGAATCTTGAATCATGAATCTTGAATCATAAATCATGAATCATGAATCTTGAATCATGAATCTTAAATCATGAATCATGAAACATGAATTCAATCATAAATAATGAATCGAATCATGAATCATGAATCATAAATTGAATCATGATTCATGAATCATGAATCAAATCATGATTCATGAATCATGAATCATGAATCGAATCATGATTCATGAATCATGAATCGAATCATGATTCATGAATCATGAATCATGAATCAAATCATGATTCATGAATCATGAATCATGAATCGAATCATGATTCATGAATCATGAATCGAATCATGATTCATGAATCATGAATCATTATTCGAATCATGATTCATGAATCATGAATCATGAATCATGAATCGAATCATGATTCATAAATCATGAATCATGAATTGAATCATGATTCATGAATCGAATCATGATTCATAAATCGAATCATGATTCATGAATCACGAATCATGAATCAAATCATGATTCATGAATCATGAATCATGAATCAAATCATGATTCATGAATCATGAATCATGAATCGAATCATGATTCATGAATCATGAATCATGAATCGAATCATGATTCATGAATCACGAATCATGAATCGAATCATGATTCATGAATCATGAATCATGAATCGAATCATGATTCATGAATCATGAATCATGAATCGAATCATAAATCATGAATTGAATCATAATTAATGAATCATTAAATGAATCATGAATTGAATCATGAGTCATGAATCGAATCATGATTCATGAATCATGAATCATGAATCGAATCATGATTCATAAATCATGAATCATGAATCGAATCATGATTCATAAATCATGAATCATGAATCGAATCATGATTCATGAATCACGAATCATGAATCGAATCATGATTCATGGATCGAATCATGAATCGAATCATAAATCATGAATTGAATCATAAATCATGAATTATTAAATGAATCATGAATTGAATCATGAATCATGAATTAAATCATGAATCATGAATTGAATCATGAATCATGAATTGAATCATGAATCATGAATTGAATCATGAATTGAATCATGAATCACGAATCATGAATTGAATCATGAATCATGAATTGAATCATGAATCATGAATTGAATCATGAATCATGAATCATGAATCGAATCATGATTCATGAATCATGAATCATGATTCGTGAATCACGAATCATGAATCGAATCATGATTCATGAATCATGAATCATGAATCGAATCATGAATTATGAATCATGAATCATGAATCGAATCATGATTCATGAATCATGAATCGAATCATGAATCATGAATCGAATCATAAATCATGAATTGAATCATAAATCATGAATCATTAAATGAATCATGATTCATGAATCATGAATCATGAATCGAATCATGATTCATGAATCATGAATCATGAATCGAATCATGATTCATGAATCACGAATCATGGATCGAATCATGATTCATGAATCGAATCATGATTCATGAATCATGAATCATGGATCGAATCATGAATCATGAATCGAATCATGATTCATGAATCATGAATCGAATCATGATTCATGAATCATGAATCGAATCATAAATCATGAATTGAATCATAAATCATGAATCATTAAATGAATCATGAATTGAATCATGAATCATGAATCGAATCATGATTCATGAATCATGAATCATGAATCAAATCATGATTCATAAATCATGAATCATGAATCGAATCATGATTCATAAATCATGAATCATGATTCATGAATCGAATCATGATTCATGAATCATGAACCATGAATCAAATCATGATTCATGAATCATGAATCATGAATCGAATCATGATTGATGAATCGAATCATGATTCATGAATCATGAATCATGGATCGAATCATGAATCATGAATCGAATCATGATTGATGAATCGAATC
The DNA here is from genome assembly GCA_036250195.1 of Mixophyes australis. Classification (NCBI taxonomy): domain Eukaryota; kingdom Metazoa; phylum Chordata; class Amphibia; order Anura; family Limnodynastidae; genus Mixophyes; species Mixophyes australis. The sequence continues at coordinate 239,878 of JAVHZZ010000078.1, forward strand.
ATGATTCATGAATCATGAATCATGGATCGAATCATGAATCATGAATCGAATCATGATTCATGAATCATGAATCATGAATCGAATCATAAATCATGAATTGAATCATAAATCATGAATCATGAATCATGAATCGAATCATGATTCATGAATCATGAATCATGAATCGAATCATAAATCATGAATTGAATCATAAATCATGAATCATGAATCATGAATCGAATCATAAATCATGAATCAAATCATGATTCATGAATCATGAATCGAATCATAAATCATGAATTGAATCATAAATCATGAATCATTAAATGAATCGTGAATTGAATCATGAATCATGAATCATGAATCATGAATCATGAATCTTGAATCATGAATCTTGAATCATGAATCTTGAATCATGAATCATGAATTCAATCATAAATAATGAATCGAATCATGAATCATGAATCATAAATTGAATCATAAATAATGAATCGAATCATGAATCATGAATCATAAATTGAATCATGATTCATGAATCATGAATCGAATCATGATTCATGAATCATGAATCATTAATCGAATCATGAATTATGAATCATGAATCATGAATCGAATCATGATTCATGAATCATGAATCGAATTATGAATCATGAATCGAATCATAAATCATGAATTGAATCATAAATCATGAATCATGATTCATGAATCGAATCATGATTCATGAATCATGAACCATGAATCAAATCATGATTCATGAATCATGAATCATGAATCGAATCATGATTCATGAATCATGAATCATGGATCGAATCATGATTCATGAATCGAATCATGATTCATGAATCATGAATCATGGATCGAATCATGAATCATAAATCGAATCATGATTCATGAATCATGAATCATGAATCGAATCATAAATCATGAATTGAATCATAAATCATGAATCATGAATCATGAATCGAATCATAAATCATGAATTGAATCATAAATCATGAATCATTAAATGAATAATGAATTGAATCATGAATCATGAATCGAATCATGATTCATGAATCATGAATCATGAATCAAATCATGATTCATAAATCATGAATCATGAATCGAGTCATGATTCATGAATCATGATTCATGAATCAAATCATGATTCATGAATCGAATCATGATTCATGAATCATGATTCATGAATCAAATCATGATTCATGAATCGAATCATGATTCATGAATCAAATCATGATTCATGAATCATAAACCATGAATCAAATCATGATTCATGAATCATGAATCATGAATTGAATCATAAATCATGAATTGAATCATAAATCATGAATCATTAAATGAATCGTGAATTGAATCATGAATCATGAATCATGAATCATGAATCATGAATCTTGAATCATAAATCATGAAACATGAATTCAATCATAAATAATGAATCGAATCATGAATCATGAATCATAAATTGAATCATGATTCATGAATCATGAATCGAATCATGATTCATGAATCGAATCATGATTCATGAATCGAATCATGATTTATGAATCATGAATGATGAATCGAATCATGATTCATGAATCATGAATCATGAATCGAATCATGATTCATGAATCATGAATCATGAATCGAATCATGATTCATGAATCATGAATCATGATTCGTGAATCACGAATCATGAATCGAATCATGATTCATGAATCATGAATCATGAATCGAATCATGAATTATGAATCATGAATCATGAATCGAATCATGATTCATGAATCATGAATCATGAATCGAATCATGAATCATGAATCGAATCATAAATCATGAATCATTAAATGAATCATGATTCATGAATCATGAATCATGAATCGAATCATGATTTATGAATCATGAATCATGAATCGAATCATGATTCATGAATCATGAATCATGAATCGAATCATGAATTATGAATCATGAATCATGAATCGAATCATGATTCATGAATCATGAATCATGAATCGAATCATGAATCATGAATTGAATCATAAATCATGAATCATTAAATGAATCATGATTCATGAATCATGAATCATGAATCGAATCATGATTTATGAATCATGAATCATGAATCGAATCATGATTCATGAATCACGAATCATGGATCGAATCATGATTCATGAATCGAATCATGATTCATGAATCATGAATCATGGATCGAATCATGAATCATGAATCGAATCATGATTCATGAATCATGAATCGAATCATGATTCATGAATCATTAAATGAATCATGAATTGAATCATGAATCATGAATCGAATCATGATTCATGAATCATGAATCATGAATCAAATCATGATTCATAAATCATGAATCATGAATCGAATCATGATTCATAAATCATGAACCATGAATCAAATCATGATTCATGAATCATGAATCATGAATCGAATCATGATTCATGAATCGAATCATGATTCATGAATCGAATCATGATTCATGAATCATGAATCATGGATCGAATCATGAATCATGAATCGAATCATGATTCATGAATCATGAATCATGAATCGAATCATAAATCATGAATTGAATCATAAATAATGAATCATGAATCATGAATCGAATCATAAATCATGAATTGAATCATAAATCATGAATCATTAAATGAATAATGAATTGAATCATGAATCATGAATCGAATCATGATTCATGAATCATGAATCATGAATCAAATCATGATTCATAAATCATGAATCATGAATCGAGTCATGATTCATGAATCGAATCATGATTCATGAATCATGATTCATGAATCAAATCATGATTCATGAATCGAATCATGATTCATGAATCATAAATCATGATTCATGAATCATAAACCATGAATCAAATCATGATTCATGAATCATGAATCATGAATCGAATCATAAATCATGAATTGAATCATAAATCATGAATCATTAAATGAATCGTGAATTGAATCATGAATCATGAATCATGAATCATGAATCTTGAATCATGAATCTTGAATCATGAATCATGAATCATGAATCTTGAATCATGAATCTTGAATCATGAATCATGAAACATGAATTCAATCATAAATAATGAATCGAATCATGAATCATGAATCATAAATTGAATCATGATTCATGAATCATGAATCGAATCATAATTCATGAATCGAATCATGATTCATGAATCATGAATCATGAATCGAATCATGATTCATGAATCATGAATCATGAATCGAATCATGATTCATGAATCATGAATCATGAATCGAATCATGATTCATGAATCATGAATCATGAATCGAATCATGATTCATGAATCATGAATCATGAATCGAATGATGATTTATGAATCATGAATCGAATCATGATTCATGAATCATGAATCATTAATCGAATCATGAATTATGAATCATGAATCATGAATCGAATCATGATTCATGAATCATTAATCGAATCATGAATCATGAATCGAATCATAAATCATGAATTGAATCATAAATCATGAATCATGAATCGAATCATGATTCATGAATCATGAATCATGAATCGAATCATGATTCATGAATCATGAATCGAATCATGATTCATAAATCATGAATCATGAATTGAATCATGATTCATGAATCGAATCATGATTCATAAATCGAATCATGATTCATGAATCACGAATCATGAATCAAATCATGATTCATGAATCACGAATCATGAATCGAATCATGATTCATGAATCATGAATCATGAATCGAATCATGATTCATGAATCATGAATCATGAATCGAATCATGATTCATGAATCACGAATCATGAATCGAATCATGATTCATGAATCATGAATCATGAATCGAATCATGATTCATGAATCATGAATCATGAATCGAATCATGATTCATGAATCATGAATCATGAATCGAATCATAAATCATGAATTGAATCATAATTAATGAATCATTAAATGAATCATGAATTGAATCATGATTCATAAATCGAATCATGATTCATGAATCGAATCATGATTCATGAATCACGAATCATGAATCGAATCATGATTCATGGATCGAATCATGAATCGAATCATAAATCATGAATTGAATCATAAATCATGAATTATTAAATGAATCATGAATTGAATCATGAATCATGAATTAAATCATGAATCATGAATTGAATCATGAATCATGAATTGAATCATGAATTGAATCATGAATTGAATCATGAATCAAGAATCATGAATTGAATCATGAATCATGAATTGAATCATGAATCATGAATTGAATCATGAATCATGAATTGAATCATGAATTATGAATCATGAAATGAATCATGAATCATGAATCAAATCATGATTCATGAATTGAATCATGAATTGAATCATGAATCATGAATTGAATCATGATTCATGAATCATGAATCGAATCATGATTCATGAATCATGAATCATGAATCGAATCATGAATCTTGAATCATGAATTGAATCATGATTCATGAATCATGAATCATGAATCGAATCATGAATTATGAATCATGAATCATGAATCGAATCCTGATTCATGAATCATGAATCATGAATCGAATCATGAATCGAATCATAAATCATGAATTGAATCATAAATCATGAATCATTAAATGAATCATGATTCATGAATCATGAATCATGAATCGAATCATGATTCATGAATCATGAATCATGAATCGAATCATGATTCATGAATCATGAATCATGAATCGAATCATGAATCATGGATCGAATCATGATTCATGAATCGAATCATGATTCATGAATCATGAATCATGGATCGAATCATGAATCATGAATCGAATCATGATTCATGAATCATGAATCATGAATCGATTCATAAATCATGAATTGAATCATAAATCATGAATCAATAAATGAATCATGAATTGAATCATGAATCATGAATCGAATCATGATTCATGAATCGAATCATGATTCATGAATCATGAATCATGATTCATGAATCATGAACCAGGAATCAAATCATGATTCATGAATCATGAATCATGAATCGAATCATAAATCATGAATCATTAAATGAATCGTGAATTGAATCATGAATCATGAATCATGAATCATGAATCATGAATCTTGAATCATGAATTATGAAACATGAATTGAATCATGAATCATGAATCATGAATCATGAATCATGAATCTTGAATCATGAATCTTGAATCATGAATCATGAAACATGAATTGAATCATAAATCATGAATCGAATAATGAATCATGAATCATAAATTGAATCATGATTCATGAATCATGAATCGAATCATGATTCATGAATCATGAATCATGAATCGAATCATGATTCATGATTAAAATCATGATTCGTGAATCATGAATCATGAATCAAATCATGATTCATGAATCGAATCATGATTCATGAATCATGAATCATGATTCTTGAATCATGAATCATGATTCATGAATCATGAATCATGAATCGAATCATGATTCATGAATCATGAATCATGAATCGAATCATGATTCATGAATCATGAATCATGAATCGAATCATGATTCATGAATCATGAATCATGATTCATGAATCATGAATCATGAATCGAATCATAAATCATGAATCATTAAATGAATCGTGAATTGAATCATGAATCATGAATCATGAATCATGAATCATGAATCGAATCATGAATCATGAATCATGAATCATGAATCGAATCATGATTCATGAATCATGAATCGAATCATGATTCATGAATCATGAATCATGAATCGAATCATAAATCATGAATTGAATCATAAATCATGAATCAATAAATGAATCATGAATTGAATCATGAATCATGAATCGAATCATGAATCATGAATCAATAAATGAATCATGAATTAAATCATGAATCATGAATCGAATCATGATTCATGAATCACGAATCATGAATCGAATCATGATTCATGAATCATGAATCATGATTCATGAATCATGAACCATGAATCAAATCATGATTCATGAATCGAATCATGAATCATGAATCGAATCATGATTCATGAATCATGAATCATGAATCGAATCATGATTCATGAATCATGAATCATGAAACAAATCATAAATCATGAATTGAATCATAAATCATGAATCAATAAATGAATCATGAATTGAATCATGAATCATGAATTGAATTATGATTCATGAATCACGAAACATGAATCGAATCATGATTCATGAATCGAATCATGATTCATGAATCATGAATCATGATTCATGAATCATGAATCATGATTCATGAATCATGAACCATGAATCAAATCATGATTCATAAATCATGAATCATGAATCGAGTCATGATTCATGAATCGAATCATGATTCATGAATCATGATTCATGAATCAAATCATGATTCATGAATCGAATCATGATTCATGAATCATAAATCATGATTCATGAATCATAAACCATGAATCAAATCATGATTCATGAATCATGAATCATGAATCGAATCATAAATCATGAATTGAATCATAAATCATGAATCATTAAATGAATCGTGAATTGAATCATGAATCATGAATCATGAATCTTGAATCATGAATCTTGAATCATGAATCATGAATCATGAATCTTGAATCATGAATCTTGAATCATGAATCATGAATCTTGAATCATGAATCTTGAATCATGAATCATGAAACATGAATTCAATCATAAATAATGAATCGAATCATGAATCATGAATCGAATCATGATTCATGAATCGAATCATGATTCATGAATCATGAATCATGAATCGAATCATGATTCATGAATCATGAATCATGAATCGAATCATGATTCATGAATCATGAATCATGAATCGAATCATGATTCATGAATCATGAATCATGAATCGAATCATGATTCATGAATCATGAATCATGAATCGAATCATGAATTATGAATCATGAATCATGAATCGAATCATGATTCATGAATCATGAATCGAATCATGAATCATGAATCGAATCATAAATCATGAATTGAATCATAAATCATGAATCATTAAATGAATCATGATTCATGAATCATGAATCATGAATCGAATCATGATTCATGAATCATGAATCATGAATCGAATCATGATTCATGAATCACGAATCATGGATCGAATCATGATTCATGAATCGAATCATGATTCATGAATCATGAATCATGGATCGAATCATGAATCATGAATCGAATCATGATTCATGAATCATGAATCGAATCATGATTCATGAATCATGAATCGAATCATAAATCATGAATTGAATCATAAATCATGAATCATTAAATGAATCATGAATTGAATCATGAATCATGAATCGAATCATGATTCATGAATCATGAATCATGAATCAAATCATGATTCATAAATCATGAATCATGAATCGAATCATGATTCATAAATCATGAATCATGATTCATGAATCGAATCATGATTCATGAATCATGAACCATGAATCAAATCATGATTCATGAATCATGAATCATGAATCGAATCATGATTCATGAATCGAATCATGATTCATGAATCATGAATCATGGATCGAATCATGATTCATGAATCGAATCATGATTCATGAATCATGAATCATGGATCGAATCATGAATCATGAATCGAATCATGATTCATGAATCATGAATCATGAATCGAATCATAAATCATGAATTGAATCATAAATCATGAATCATGAATCATGAATCGAATCATAAATCATGAATTGAATCATAAATCATGAATCATTAAATGAATAATGAATTGAATCATGAATCATGAATCGAATCATAAATCATGAATCATTAAATAAATAATGAATTAAATCATGAATCATGAATCGAATCATGATTCATGAATCATGAATCATGAATCAAATCATGATTCATAAATCATGAATCATGAATCGAGTCATGATTCATGAATCATGATTCATGAATCAAATCATGATTCATGAATCGAATCATGATTCATGAATCATGATTCATGAATCAAATCATGATTCATGAATCGAATCATGATTCATGAATCATGAATCATGATTCATGAATCATAAACCATGAATCAAATCATGATTCATGAATCATGAATCATGAATTGAATCATAAATCATGAATTGAATCATAAATCATGAATCATTAAATGAATCGTGAATTGAATCATGAATCATGAATCATGAATCATGAATCATGAATCTTGAATCATGAATCTTGAATCATGAATCATGAAACATGAATTCAATCATAAATAATGAATCGAATCATGAATCATGAATCATAAATTAAATCATGATTCATGAATCATGAATCGAATCATGATTCATGAATCGAATCATGATTCATGAATCGAATCATGATTCATGAATCATGAATCATGAATCGAATCATGATTCATGAATCATGAATCATGAATCGAATCATGATTCATGAATCATGAATCATGATTCGTGAATCACGAATCATGAATCGAATCATGAATCATGAATCATGAATCGAATCATGAATTATGAATCATGAATCATGAATCGAATCATGATTCATGAATCATGAATCATGAATCGAATCATGAATCATGAATCGAATCATAAATCATGAATTGAATCATAAATCATGAATCATTAAATGAATCATGATTCATGAATCATAAATCATGAATCGAATCATGATTTATGAATCATGAATCATGAATCGAATCATGATTCATGAATCACGAATCATGGATCGAATCATGATTCATGAATCGAATCATGATTCATGAATCATGAATCATGGATCGAATCATGAATCATGAATCGAATCATGATTCATGAATCATGAATCGAATCATGATTCATGAATCATGAATCGAATCATAAATCATGAATTGAATCATAAATCATGAATCATTAAATGAATCATGAATTGAATCATGAATCATGAATCGAATCATGATTCATGAATCATGAATCATGAATCAAATCATGATTCATAAATCATGAATCATGAATCGAATCATGATTCATAAATCATGAATCATGATTCATGATTCGAATCATGATTCATGAATCATGAACCATGAATCAAATCATGATTCATGAATCATGAATCATGAATCGAATCATGATTCATGAATCGAATCATGATTCATGAATCGAATCATGATTCATGAATCATGAATCATGGATCGAATCATGAATCATGAATCGAATCATGATTCATGAATCATGAATCATGAATTGAATCATAAATCATGAATTGAATCATAAATAATGAATCATGAATCATGAATCGAATCATAAATCATGAATTGAATCATAAATCATGAATCATTAAATGAATAATGAATTGAATCATGAATCATGAATCGAATCATGATTCATGAATCATGAATCATGAATCAAATCATGATTCATAAATCATGAATCATGAATCGAGTCATGATTCATGAATCGAATCATGATTCATGAATCATGATTCATGAATCAAATCATGATTCATGAATCGAATCATGATTCATGAATCATAAACCATGAATCAAATCATGATTCATGAATCATGAATCATGAATCGAATCATAAATCATGAATTGAATCATAAATCATGAATCATTAAATGAATCGTGAATTGAATCATGAATCATGAATCATGAATCATGAATCTTGAATCATGAATCTTGAATCATGAATCATGAAACATGAATTCAATCATAAATAATGAATCGAATCATGAATCATGAATCATAAATTGAATCATGATTCATGAATCATGAATCGAATCATGATTCATGAATCGAATCATGATTCATGAATCATGAATCATGAATCGAATCATGATTCATGAATCATGAATCATGAATCGAATCATGATTCATGAATCATGAATCATGAATCGAATCATGATTCATGAATCATGAATCATGAATCGAATCATGATTCATGAATCATGAATCATGAATCGAATCATGATTCATGAATCATGAATCGAATCATGATTCATGAATCATGAATCATTAATCGAATCATGAATTATGAATCATGAATCATGAATCGAATCATGATTCATGAATCATTAATCGAATCATGAATCATGAATCGAATCATAAATCATGAATTGAATCATAAATCATGAATCATGAATTGAATCATGATTCATGAATCATGAATCATGAATCGAATCATGATTCATGAATCATGAATCGAATCATGATTCATAAATCATGAATCATGAATTGAATCATGATTCATGAATCGAATCATGATTCATAAATCGAATCATGATTCATGAATCACGAATCATGAATCAAATCATGATTCATGAATCACGAATCATGAATCAAATCATGATTCATGAATCATGATTCATGAATCGAATCATGATTCATGAATCATGAATCATGAATCGAATCATGATTCATGAATCACGAATCATGATTCGAATCATGATTCATGAATCATGAATCATGAATCGAATCATGATTCATGAATCATGAATCATGAATCGAATCATAAATCATGAATTGAATCATAAATCATGAATTGAATCATAATTAATGAATCATTAAATGAATCATGAATTGAATCATGATTCATAAATCGAATCATGATTCATGAATCGAATCATGATTCATGAATCACGAATCATGAATCGAATCATGATTCATGGATCGAATCATGAATCGAATCATAAATCATGAATTGAATCATAAATCATGAATTATTAAATGAATCATGAATTGAATCATGAATCATGAATTAAATCATGAATCATGAATTGAATCATGAATCATGAATTGAATCATGAATTGAATCATGAATTGAATCATGAATCAAGAATCATGAATTGAATCATGAATCATGAATTGAATCATGAATCATGAATTGAATCATGAATTATGAATCATGAAATGAATCATGAATCATGAATCAAATCATGATTCATGAATTGAATCATGAATTGAATCATGAATCATGAATTGAATCATGATTCATGAATCATGAATTGAATCATGATTCATGAATCATGAATCATGAATCGAATCATGAATCTTGAATCATGAATTGAATCATGATTCATGAATCATGAATCATGAATCGAATCATGAATTGAATCATGATTCATGAATCATGAATCATGAATCGAATCATGAATTATGAATCATGAATCATGAATCGAATCCTGATTCATGAATCATGAATCATGAATCGAATCATGAATCGAATCATAAATCATGAATTGAATCATAAATCATGAATCATTAAATGAATCATGATTCATGAATCATGAATCATGAATCGAATCATGATTCATGAATCATGAATCATGAATCGAATCATGATTCATGAATCATGAATCATGAATCGAATCATGAATCATGAATCGAATCATGATTCATGAATCACGAATCATGGATCGAATCATGATTCATGAATCGAATCATGATTCATGAATCGAATCATGATTTATGAATCATGAATCATGAATCGAATCATGATTCATGAATCATGAATCATGAATCGAATCATGATTCATGAATCATGAATCATGAATCGAATCATGATTCATGAATCATGAATCATGAATCGAATCATGATTCATGAATCATGAATCATGATTCGTGAATCACGAATCATGAATCGAATCATGATTCATGAATCATGAATCATGAATCGAATCATGAATTATGAATCATGAATCATGAATCGAATCATGATTCATGAATCATGAATCATGAATCGAATCATGAATCATGAATCGAATCATAAATCATGAATCATTAAATGAATCATGATTCATGAATCATGAATCATGAATCGAATCATGATTTATGAATCATGAATCATGAATCGAATCATGATTCATGAATCATGAATCATGAATCGAATCATGATTCATGAATCATGAATCATGAATCGAATCATGAATCATGAATTGAATCATAAATCATGAATCATTAAATGAATCATGATTCATGAATCATGAATCATGAATCGAATCATGATTTATGAATCATGAATCATGAATCGAATCATGATTCATGAATCACGAATCATGGATCGAATCATGATTCATGAATCGAATCATGATTCATGAATCATGAATCATGGATCGAATCATGAATCATGAATCGAATCATGATTCATGAATCATGAATCGAATCATGATTCATGAATCATGAATCGAATCATAAATCATGAATTGAATCATAAATCATGAATCATTAAATGAATCATGAATTGAATCATGAATCATGAATCGAATCATGATTCATGAATCATGAATCATGAATCAAATCATGATTCATAAATCATGAATCATGAATCGAATCATGATTCATAAATCATGAATCATGATTCATGATTCGAATCATGATTCATGAATCATGAACCATGAATCAAATCATGATTCATGAATCATGAATCATGAATCGAATCATGATTCATGAATCGAATCATGATTCATGAATCGAATCATGATTCATGAATCATGAATCATGGATCGAATCATGAATCATGAATCGAATCATGATTCATGAATCATGAATCATGAATCGAATCATAAATCATGAATTGAATCATAAATAATGAATCATGAATCATGAATCGAATCATAAATCATGAATTGAATCATAAATCATGAATCATTAAATGAATAATGAATTGAATCATGAATCATGAATCGAATCATGATTCATGAATCATGAATCATGAATCAAATCATGATTCATAAATCATGAATCATGAATCGAGTCATGATTCATGAATCGAATCATGATTCATGAATCATGATTCATGAATCAAATCATGATTCATGAATCGAATCATGATTCATGAATCATAAATCATGATTCATGAATCATAAACCATGAATCAAATCATGATTCATGAATCATGAATCATGAATCGAATCATAAATCATGAATTGAATCATAAATCATGAATCATTAAATGAATCGTGAATTGAATCATGAATCATGAATCATGAATCATGAATCATGAATCTTGAATCATGAATCTTGAATCATGAATCATGAATCATGAATCTTGAATCATGAATCTTGAATCATGAATCATGAAAGATGAATTCAATCATAAATAATGAATCGAATCATGAATCATGAATCGAATCATGATTCATGAATCATGAATCATGAATCGAATCATGATTCATGAATCACGAATCATGAATCGAATCATGATTCATGAATCATGAATCATGAATCGAATCATGATTCATGAATCATGAATCATGAATCGAATCATAAATCATGAATTGAATCATAATTAATGAATCATTAAATGAATCATGAATTGAATCATGATTCATAAATCGAATCATGATTCATGAATCGAATCATGATTCATGAATCACGAATCACGAATCATGAATCGAATCATGATTCATGGATCGAATCATGAATCGAATCATAAATCATGAATTGAATCATAAATCATGAATTATTAAATGAATCATGAATTGAATCATGAATCATGAATTAAATCATGAATCATGAATTGAATCATGAATCATGAATTGAATCATGAATTGAATCATGAATTGAATCATGAATCAAGAATCATGAATTGAATCATGAATCATGAATTGAATCATGAATCATGAATTGAATCATGAATCATGAATTGAATCATGAATTATGAATCATGAAATGAATCATGAATCATGAATCAAATCATGATTCATGAATTGAATCATGAATTGAATCATGAATCATGAATTGAATCATGATTCATGAATCATGAATCGAATCATGATTCATGAATCATGAATCATGAATCGAATCATGAATCTTGAATCATGAATTGAATCATGATTCATGAATCATGAATCATGAATCGAATCATGAATTATGAATCATGAATCATGAATCGAATCCTGATTCATGAATCATGAATCATGAATTGAATCATGAATCGAATCATAAATCATGAATTGAATCATAAATCATGAATCATTAAATGAATCATGATTCATGAATCATGAATCATGAATCGAATCATGATTCATGAATCATGAATCATGAATCGAATCATGATTCATGAATCATGAATCATGAATCGAATCATGAATCATGAATCGAATCATGATTCATGAATCATGAATCATGAATCGAATCATGAATCATGAATCGAATCATGATTCATGAATCACGAATCATGGATCGAATCATGATTCATGAATCGAATCATGATTCATGAATCATGAATCATGGATCGAATCATGAATCATGAATCGAATCATGATTCATGAATCATGAATCATGAATCGATTCATAAATCATGAATTGAATCATAAATCATGAATCAATAAATGAATCATGAATTGAATCATGAATCATGAATCGAATCATGATTCATGAATCGAATCATGATTCATGAATCATGAATCATGATTCATGAATCATGAACCAGGAATCAAATCATGATTCATGAATCATGAATCATGAATCGAATCATAAATCATGAATCATTAAATGAATCGTGAATTGAATCATGAATCATGAATCATGAATCATGAATCATGAATCTTGAATCATGAATTATGAAACATGAATTGAATCATGAATCATGAATCATGAATCATGAATCATGAATCTTGAATCATGAATCTTGAATCATGAATCATGAAACATGAATTGAATCATAAATCATGAATCGAATAATGAATCATGAATCATAAATTGAATCATGATTCATGAATCATGAATCGAATCATGATTCATGAATCATGAATCATGAATCGAATCATGATTCATGATTAAAATCATGATTCGTGAATCATGAATCATGAATCAAATCATGATTCATGAATCGAATCATGATTCATGAATCATGAATCATGATTCTTGAATCATGAATCATGATTCATGAATCATGAATCATGAATCGAATCATGATTCATGAATCATGAATCATGAATCGAATCATGATTCATGAATCATGAATCATGAATCGAATCATGATTCATGAATCATGAATCATGATTCATGAATCATGAATCATGAATCGAATCATAAATCATGAATCATTAAATGAATCGTGAATTGAATCATGAATCATGAATCATGAATCATGAATCATGAATCGAATCATGATTCATGAATCATGAATCATGAATCGAATCATGATTCATGAATCATGAATCATGAATCGAATCATAAATCATGAATTGAATCATAAATCATGAATCAATAAATGAATCATGAATTGAATCATGAATCATGAATCGAATCATGAATCATGAATCAATAAATGAATCATGAATTAAATCATGAATCATGAATCGAATCATGATTCATGAATCACGAATCATGAATCGAATCATGATTCATGAATCATGAATCATGATTCATGAATCATGAACCATGAATCAAATCATGATTCATGAATCGAATCATGAATCATGAATCGAATCATGATTCATGAATCATGAATCATGAATCGAATCATGATTCATGAATCATGAATCATGAAACAAATCATAAATCATGAATTGAATCATAAATCATGAATCAATAAATGAATCATGAATTGAATCATGAATCATGAATCGAATCATGATTCATGAATCATGAATCATGATTCATGAATCATGAATCATGATTCATGAATCATGAACCATGAATCAAATCATGATTCATAAATCATGAATCATGAATCGAGTCATGATTCATGAATCGAATCATGATTCATGAATCATGATTCATGAATCAAATCATGATTCATGAATCGAATCATGATTCATGAATCATAAATCATGAATCGAATCATAAATCATGAATTGAATCATAAATCATGAATCATTAAATGAATCGTGAATTGAATCATGAATCATGAATCATGAATCTTGAATCATGAATCTTGAATCATGAATCATGAATCATGAATCTTGAATCATGAATCTTGAATCATGAATCATGAAACATGAATTCAATCATAAATAATGAATCGAATCATGAATCATGAATCATAAATTGAATCATGATTCATGAATCATGAATCGAATCATGATTCATGAATCGAATCATGATTCATGAATCATGAATCATGAATCGAATCATGATTCATGAATCATGAATCATGAATCGAATCATGATTCATGAATCATGAATCATGAATCGAATCATGATTCATGAATCATGAATCATGAATCGAATCATGAATTATGAATCATGAATCATGAATCGAATCATGATTCATGAATCATGAATCGAATCATGAATCATGAATCGAATCATAAATCATGAATTGAATCATAAATCATGAATCATTAAATGAATCATGATTCATGAATCATGAATCATGAATCGAATCATGATTCATGAATCATGAATCATGAATCGAATAATGATTCATGAATCACGAATCATGGATCGAATCATGATTCATGAATCGAATCATGATTCATGAATCATGAATCATGGATCGAATCATGAATCATGAATCGAATCATGATTCATGAATCATGAATCGAATCATGATTCATGAATCATGAATCGAATCATAAATCATGAATTGAATCATAAATCATGAATCATTAAATGAATCATGAATTGAATCATGAATCATGAATCGAATCATGATTCATGAATCATGAATCATGAATCAAATCATGATTCATAAATCATGAATCATGATTCATGAATCGAATCATGATTCATGAATCATGAACCATGAATCAAATCATGATTCATGAATCATGAATCATGAATCGAATCATGATTCATGAATCGAATCATGATTCATGAATCATGAATCATGGATCGAATCATGATTCATGAATCGAATCATGATTCATGAATCATGAATCATGGATCGAATCATGAATCATGAATCGAATCATGATTCATGAATCATGAATCATGAATCGAATCATAAATCATGAATTGAATCATAAATCATGAATCATGAATCATGAATCGAATCATAAATCATGAATTGAATCATAAATCATGAATCATTAAATGAATAATGAATTGAATCATGAATCATGAATCGAATCATAAATCATGAATCATTAAATGAATAATGAATTGAATCATGAATCATGAATCGAATCATGATTCATGAATCATGAATCATGAATCAAATCATGATTCATAAATCATGAATCATGAATCGAGTCATGATTCATGAATCATGATTCATGAATCAAATCATGATTCATGAATCGAATCATGATTCATGAATCATGATTCATGAATCAAATCATGATTCATGAATCGAATCATGATTCATGAATCATGAATCATGATTCATGAATCATAAACCATGAATCAAATCATGATTCATGAATCGAATCATGATTCATGAATCATGATTCATGAATCAAATCATGATTCATGAATCGAATCATGATTCATGAATCATGAATCATGATTCATGAATCATAAACCATGAATCAAATCATGATTCATGAATCATGAATCATGAATTGAATCATAAATCATGAATTGAATCATAAATTATGAATCATTAAATGAATCGTGAATTGAATCATGAATCATGAATCATGAATCATGAATCTTGAATCATGAATCTTGAATCATGAATCATGAAACATGAATTCAATCATAAATAATGAATCGAATCATGAATCATGAATCATAAATTAAATCATGATTCATGAATCATGAATCGAATCATGATTCATGAATCGAATCATGATTCATGAATCGAATCATGATTCATGAATCATGAATCATGAATCGAATCATGATTCATGAATCATGAATCGAATCATGATTCATGAATCATGAATCATGATTCGTGAATCACGAATCATGAATCGAATCATGAATCATGAATCATGAATCGAATCATGAATTATGAATCATGAATCATGAATCGAATCATGATTCATGAATCATGAATCATGAATCGAATCATGAATCATGAATCGAATCATAAATCATGAATTGAATCATAAATCATGAATCATTAAATGAATCATGATTCATGAATCATAAATCATGAATCGAATCATGATTTATGAATCATGAATCATGAATCGAATCATGATTCATGAATCACGAATCATGGATCGAATCATGATTCATGAATCGAATCATGATTCATGAATCATGAATCATGGATCGAATCATGAATCATGAATCGAATCATGATTCATGAATCATGAATCGAATCATGATTCATGAATCATGAATCGAATCATAAATCATGAATTGAATCATAAATCATGAATCATTAAATGAATCATGAATTGAATCATGAATCATGAATCGAATCATGATTCATGAATCATGAATCATGAATCAAATCATGATTCATAAATCATGAATCATGAATCGAATCATGATTCATAAATCATGAATCATGATTCATGATTCAAATCATGATTCATGAATCATGAACCATGAATCAAATCATGATTCATGAATCATGAATCATGAATCGAATCATGATTCATGAATCGAATCATGATTCATGAATCGAATCATGATTCATGAATCATGAATCATGGATCGAATCATGAATCATGAATCGAATCATGATTCATGAATCATGAATCATGAATTGAATCATAAATCATGAATTGAATCATAAATAATGAATCATGAATCATGAATCGAATCATAAATCATGAATTGAATCATAAATCATGAATCATTAAATGAATAATGAATTGAATCATGAATCATGAATCGAATCATGATTCATGAATCATGAATCATGAATCAAATCATGATTCATAAATCATGAATCATGAATTGAGTCATGATTCATGAATCGAATCATGATTCATGAATCATGATTCATGAATCAAATCATGATTCATGAATCGAATCATGATTCATGAATCATAAATCATGATTCATGAATCATAAACCATGAATCAAATCATGATTCATGAATCATGAATCATGAATCGAATCATAAATCATGAATTGAATCATAAATCATGAATCATTAAATGAATCGTGAATTGAATCATGAATCATGAATCATGAATCATGAATCTTGAATCATGAATCTTGAATCATGAATCATGAATCATGAATCTTGAATCATGAATCTTGAATCATGAATCATGAAACATGAATTCAATCATAAATAATGAATCGAATCATGAATCATGAATCATAAATTGAATCATGATTCATGAATCATGAATCGAATCATGATTCATGAATCGAATCATGATTCATGAATCATGAATCATGAATCGAATCATGATTCATGAATCATGAATCATGAATCGAATCATGATTCATGAATCATGAATCATGAATCGAATCATGATTCATGAATCATGAATCATGAATCGAATCATGATTCATGAATCATGAATCATGAATCGAATCATGATTCATGAATCATGAATCGAATCATGATTCATGAATCATGAATCATTAATCGAATCATGAATTATGAATCATGAATCATGAATCGAATCATGATTCATGAATCATTAATCGAATCATGAATCATGAATCGAATCATAAATCATGAATTGAATCATAAATCATGAATCATGAATTGAATCATGATTCATGAATCATGAATCATGAATCGAATCATGATTCATGAATCATGAATCGAATCATGATTCATAAATCATGAATCATGAATTGAATCATGATTCATGAATCGAATCATGATTCATAAATCGAATCATGATTCATGAATCACGAATCATGAATCAAATCATGATTCATGAATCACGAATCATGAATCGAATCATGATTCATGAATCATGATTCATGAATCGAATCATGATTCATGAATCATGAATCGAATCATGATTCATGAATCACGAATCATGAATCGAATCATGATTCATGAATCATGAATCATGAATCGAATCATGATTCATGAATCATGAATCATGAATCGAATCATAAATCATGAATTGAATCATAAATCATGAATTGAATCATAATTAATGAATCATTAAATGAATCATGAATTGAATCATGATTCATAAATCGAATCATGATTCATGAATCGAATCATGATTCATGAATCACGAATCATGAATCGAATCATGATTCATGGATCGAATCATGAATCGAATCATAAATCATGAATTGAATCATAAATCATGAATTATTAAATGAATCATGAATTGAATCATGAATCATGAATTAAATCATGAATCATGAATTGAATCATGAATCATGAATTGAATCATGAATTGAATCATGAATTGAATCATGAATCAAGAATCATGAATTGAATCATGAATCATGAATTGAATCATGAATCATGAATTGAATCATGAATCATGAATTGAATCATGAATTATGAATCATGAAATGAATCATGAATCATGAATCAAATCATGATTCATGAATTGAATCATGAATTGAATCATGAATCATGAATTGAATCATGATTCATGAATCATGAATCGAATCATGATTCATGAATCATGAATCATGAATCGAATCATGAATCTTGAATCATGAATTGAATCATGATTCATGAATCATGAATCATGAATCGAATCATGAATTGAATCATGATTCATGAATCATGAATCATGAATCGAATCATGAATTATGAATCATGAATCATGAATCGAATCATGATTCATGAATCATGAATCATGAATCGAATCATGAATCATGAATCGAATCATAAATCATGAATTGAATCATAAATCATGAATCATTAAATGAATCATGATTCATGAATCATAAATCATGAATCGAATCATGATTTATGAATCATGAATCATGAATCGAATCATGATTCATGAATCACGAATCATGGATCGAATCATGATTCATGAATCGAATCATGATTCATGAATCATGAATCATGGATCGAATCATGAATCATGAATCGAATCATGATTCATGAATCATGAATCGAATCATGATTCATGAATCATGAATCGAATCATAAATCATGAATTGAATCATAAATCATGAATCATTAAATGAATCATGAATTGAATCATGAATCATGAATCGAATCATGATTCATGAATCATGAATCATGAATCAAATCATGATTCATAAATCATGAATCATTAATCGAATCATGATTCATAAATCATGAATCATGATTCATGATTCAAATCATGATTCATGAATCATGAACCATGAATCAAATCATGATTCATGAATCATGAATCATGAATCGAATCATGATTCATGAATCGAATCATGATTCATGAATCGAATCATGATTCATGAATCATGAATCATGGATCGAATCATGAATCATGAATCGAATCATGATTCATGAATCATGAATCATGAATTGAATCATAAATCATGAATTGAATCATAAATAATGAATCATGAATCATGAATCGAATCATAAATCATGAATTGAATCATAAATCATGAATCATTAAATGAATAATGAATTGAATCATGAATCATGAATCGAATCATGATTCATGAATCATGAATCATGAATCAAATCATGATTCATAAATCATGAATCATGAATTGAGTCATGATTCATGAATCGAATCATGATTCATGAATCATGATTCATGAATCAAATCATGATTCATGAATCGAATCATGATTCATGAATCATAAATCATGATTCATGAATCATAAACCATGAATCAAATCATGATTCATGAATCATGAATCATGAATCGAATCATAAATCATGAATTGAATCATAAATCATGAATCATTAAATGAATCGTGAATTGAATCATGAATCATGAATCATGAATCATGAATCTTGAATCATGAATCTTGAATCA
Source organism: Mixophyes australis (assembly GCA_036250195.1). Taxonomy (NCBI): domain Eukaryota; kingdom Metazoa; phylum Chordata; class Amphibia; order Anura; family Limnodynastidae; genus Mixophyes; species Mixophyes australis. The sequence continues at coordinate 261,531 of JAVHZZ010000078.1, forward strand.
TGAATCATGAATCATGAATCTTGAATCATGAATCTTGAATCATGAATCATGAAACATGAATTCAATCATAAATAATGAATCGAATCATGAATCATGAATCATAAATTGAATCATGATTCATGAATCATGAATCGAATCATGATTCATGAATCGAATCATGATTCATGAATCATGAATCATGAATCGAATCATGATTCATGAATCATGAATCATGAATCGAATCATGATTCATGAATCATGAATCATGAATCGAATCATGATTCATGAATCATGAATCATGAATCGAATCATGATTCATGAATCATGAATCATGAATCGAATCATGATTCATGAATCATGAATCATGAATCGAATCATGATTCATGAATCATGAATCGAATCATGATTCATGAATCATGAATCATTAATCGAATCATGAATTATGAATCATGAATCATGAATCGAATCATGATTCATGAATCATTAATCGAATCATGAATCATGAATCGAATCATAAATCATGAATTGAATCATAAATCATGAATCATGAATTGAATCATGATTCATGAATCATGAATCATGAATCGAATCATGATTCATGAATCATGAATCGAATCATGATTCATAAATCATGAATCATGAATTGAATCATGATTCATGAATCGAATCATGATTCATAAATCGAATCATGATTCATGAATCACGAATCATGAATCAAATCATGATTCATGAATCACGAATCATGAATCGAATCATGATTCATGAATCATGATTCATGAATCGAATCATGATTCATGAATCATGAATCGAATCATGATTCATGAATCACGAATCATGAATCGAATCATGATTCATGAATCATGAATCATGAATCGAATCATGATTCATGAATCATGAATCATGAATCGAATCATAAATCATGAATTGAATCATAAATCATGAATTGAATCATAATTAATGAATCATTAAATGAATCATGAATTGAATCATGATTCATAAATCGAATCATGATTCATGAATCGAATCATGATTCATGAATCACGAATCATGAATCGAATCATGATTCATGGATCGAATCATGAATCGAATCATAAATCATGAATTGAATCATAAATCATGAATTATTAAATGAATCATGAATTGAATCATGAATCATGAATTAAATCATGAATCATGAATTGAATCATGAATCATGAATTGAATCATGAATTGAATCATGAATTGAATCATGAATCAAGAATCATGAATTGAATCATGAATCATGAATTGAATCATGAATCATGAATTGAATCATGAATCATGAATTGAATCATGAATTATGAATCATGAAATGAATCATGAATCATGAATCAAATCATGATTCATGAATTGAATCATGAATTGAATCATGAATCATGAATTGAATCATGATTCATGAATCATGAATCGAATCATGATTCATGAATCATGAATCATGAATCGAATCATGAATCTTGAATCATGAATTGAATCATGATTCATGAATCATGAATCATGAATCGAATCATGAATTGAATCATGATTCATGAATCATGAATCATGAATCGAATCATGAATTATGAATCATGAATCATGAATCGAATCCTGATTCATGAATCATGAATCATGAATCGAATCATGAATCGAATCATAAATCATGAATTGAATCATAAATCATGAATCATTAAATGAATCATGATTCATGAATCATGAATCATGAATCGAATCATGATTCATGAATCATGAATCATGAATCGAATCATGATTCATGAATCATGAATCATGAATCGAATCATGAATCATGAATCGAATCATGATTCATGAATCATGAATCATGAATCGAATCATGATTCATGAATCATGAATCATGAATCGAATCATGAATCATGAATCGAATCATGATTCATGAATCACGAATCATGGATCGAATCATGATTCATGAATCGAATCATGAATCATGAATCGATTCATAAATCATGAATTGAATCATAAATCATGAATCAATAAATGAATCATGAATTGAATCATGAATCATGAATCAAATCATGATTCATAAATCATGAATCATGAATTGAGTCATGATTCATGAATCGAATCATGATTCATGAATCATGATTCATGAATCAAATCATGATTCATGAATCGAATCATGATTCATGAATCATAAATCATGATTCATGAATCATAAACCATGAATCAAATCATGATTCATGAATCATGAATCATGAATCGAATCATAAATCATGAATTGAATCATAAATCATGAATCATTAAATGAATCGTGAATTGAATCATGAATCATGAATCATGAATCATGAATCTTGAATCATGAATCTTGAATCATGAATCATGAATCATGAATCTTGAATCATGAATCTTGAATCATGAATCATGAAACATGAATTCAATCATAAATAATGAATCGAATCATGAATCATGAATCATAAATTGAATCATGATTCATGAATCATGAATCGAATCATGATTCATGAATCGAATCATGATTCATGAATCATGAATCATGAATCGAATCATGATTCATGAATCATGAATCATGAATCGAATCATGATTCATGAATCATGAATCATGAATCGAATCATGATTCATGAATCATGAATCATGAATCGAATCATGATTCATGAATCATGAATCATGAATCGAATCATGATTCATGAATCATGAATCGAATCATGATTCATGAATCATGAATCATTAATCGAATCATGAATTATGAATCATGAATCATGAATCGAATCATGATTCATGAATCATTAATCGAATCATGAATCATGAATCGAATCATAAATCATGAATTGAATCATAAATCATGAATCATGAATTGAATCATGATTCATGAATCATGAATCATGAATCGAATCATGATTCATGAATCATGAATCGAATCATGATTCATAAATCATGAATCATGAATTGAATCATGATTCATGAATCGAATCATGATTCATAAATCGAATCATGATTCATGAATCACGAATCATGAATCAAATCATGATTCATGAATCACGAATCATGAATCGAATCATGATTCATGAATCATGATTCATGAATCGAATCATGATTCATGAATCATGAATCGAATCATGATTCATGAATCACGAATCATGAATCGAATCATGATTCATGAATCATGAATCATGAATCGAATCATGATTCATGAATCATGAATCATGAATCGAATCATAAATCATGAATTGAATCATAAATCATGAATTGAATCATAATTAATGAATCATTAAATGAATCATGAATTGAATCATGATTCATAAATCGAATCATGATTCATGAATCGAATCATGATTCATGAATCACGAATCATGAATCGAATCATGATTCATGGATCGAATCATGAATCGAATCATAAATCATGAATTGAATCATAAATCATGAATTATTAAATGAATCATGAATTGAATCATGAATCATGAATTAAATCATGAATCATGAATTGAATCATGAATCATGAATTGAATCATGAATTGAATCATGAATTGAATCATGAATCAAGAATCATGAATTGAATCATGAATCATGAATTGAATCATGAATCATGAATTGAATCATGAATCATGAATTGAATCATGAATTATGAATCATGAAATGAATCATGAATCATGAATCAAATCATGATTCATGAATTGAATCATGAATTGAATCATGAATCATGAATTGAATCATGATTCATGAATCATGAATCGAATCATGATTCATGAATCATGAATCATGAATCGAATCATGAATCTTGAATCATGAATTGAATCATGATTCATGAATCATGAATCATGAATCGAATCATGAATTGAATCATGATTCATGAATCATGAATCATGAATCGAATCATGAATTATGAATCATGAATCATGAATCGAATCCTGATTCATGAATCATGAATCATGAATCGAATCATGAATCGAATCATAAATCATGAATTGAATCATAAATCATGAATCATTAAATGAATCATGATTCATGAATCATGAATCATGAATCGAATCATGATTCATGAATCATGAATCATGAATCGAATCATGATTCATGAATCATGAATCATGAATCGAATCATGAATCATGAATCGAATCATGATTCATGAATCACGAATCATGGATCGAATCATGATTCATGAATCGAATCATGAATCATGAATCGATTCATAAATCATGAATTGAATCATAAATCATGAATCAATAAATGAATCATGAATTGAATCATGAATCATGAATCGAATCATGATTCATGAATCGAATCATGATTCATGAATCATGAATCATGATTCATGAATCATGAACCAGGAATCAAATCATGATTCATGAATCATGAATCATGAATCGAATCATAAATCATGAATCGTTAAATGAATCGTGAATTGAATCATGAATCATGAATCATGAATCATGAATCATGAATCTTGAATCATGAATTATGAAACATGAATTGAATCATGAATCATGAATCATGAATCATGAATCATGAATCTTGAATCATGAATCTTGAATCATGAATCATGAAACATGAATTGAATCATAAATCATGAATCGAATAATGAATCATGAATCATAAATTGAATCATGATTCATGAATCATGAATCGAATCATGATTCATGAATCATGAATCATGAATCGAATCATGATTCATGATTAAAATCATGATTCGTAAATCATGAATCATGAATCGAATCATGATTCATGAATCGAATCATTATTCATGAATCATGAATCATGATTCATGAATCATGAATCATGAATCGAATCATAAATCATGAATCATTAAATGAATCGTGAATTGAATCATGAATCATGAATCATGAATCATGAATCATGAATCAAATCATGATTCATGAATCATGAATCATGAATCGAATCATGATTCATGAATCATGAATCATGAATCGAATCATAAATCATGAATTGAATCATAAATCATGAATCAATAAATGAATCATGAATTGAATCATGAATCATGAATCAAATCATGAATCATGAATCAATAAATGAATCATGAATTAAATCATGAATCATGAATCGAATCATGATTCATGAATCACGAATCATGAATCAAATCATGATTCATGAATCATGAATCATGATTCATGAATCATGAACCATGAATCAAATCATGATTCATGAATCGAATCATGAATCATGAATCGAATCATGATTCATGAATCATGAATCATGAATCGAATCATGATTCATGAATCATGAATCATGAAACAAATCATAAATTATGAATTGAATCATAAATCATGAATCAATAAATGAATCATGAATTGAATCATGAATCATGAATCGAATCATGATTCATGAATCACGAATCATGAATCGAATCATGATTCATGAATCGAATCATGATTCATGAATCATGAATCATGATTCATGAATCATGAATCATGATTCATGAATCATGAACCATGAATCAAATCATGATTCATAAATCATGAATCATGAATCGAGTCATGATTCATGAATCGAATCATGATTCATGAATCATGATTCATGAATCATGATTCATGAATCAAATCATGATTCATGAATCGAATCATGATTCATGAATCATAAATCATGATTCATGAATCATAAACCATGAATCAAATCATGATTCATGAATCATGAATCATGAATCATGAATCATGAATCGAATCATAAATCATGAATTGAATCATAAATCATGAATCATTAAATGAATCGTGAATTGAATCATGAATCATGAATCATGAATCATGAATCTTGAATCATGAATCTTGAATCATGAATCATGAATCATGAATCTTGAATCATGAATCTTGAATCATGAATCATGAATCGAATCATAAATCATGAATTGAATCATAAATCATGAATCAATAAATGAATCATGAATTGAATCATGAATCATGAATCGAATCATGAATCATGAATCAATAAATGAATCATGAATTAAATCATGAATCATGAATCGAATCATGATTCATGAATCACGAATCATGAATCGAATCATGATTCATGAATCATGAATCATGATTCATGAATCATGAACCATGAATCAAATCATGATTCATGAATCGAATCATGAATCATGAATCGAATCATGATTCATGAATCATGAATCATGAATCGAATCATGATTCATGAATCATGAATCATGAAACAAATCATAAATCATGAATTGAATCATAAATCATGAATCAATAAATGAATCATGAATTGAATCATGAATCATGAATCGAATCATGATTCATGAATCACGAATCATGAATCGAATCATGATTCATGAATCGAATCATGATTCATGAATCATGAATCATGATTCATGAATCATGAATCATGATTCATGAATCATGAATCATGATTCATGAATCATGATTCATGAATCAAATCATGATTCATGAATCGAATCATGATTCATGAATCATAAATCATGATTCATGAATCATAAACCATGAATCAAATCATGATTTATGAATCATGAATCATGAATCGAATCATAAATCATGAATTGAATCATAAATCATGAATCATTAAATGAATCGTGAATTGAATCATGAATCATGAATCATGAATCATGAATCTTGAATCATGAATCTTGAATCATGAATCATGAATCATGAATCTTGAATCATGAATCTTGAATCATGAATCATGAAACATGAATTCAATCATAAATAATGAATCGAATCATGAATCATGAATCATAAATTGAATCATGATTCATGAATCATGAATCGAATCATGATTCATGAATCGAATCATGATTCATGAATCATGAATCATGAATCGAATCATGATTCATGAATCATGAATCATGAATCGAATCATGATTCATGAATCATGAATCATGAATCGAATCATGATTCATGAATCATGAATCATGAATCGAATCATGATTCATGAATCATGAATCATGAATCGAATCATGATTCATGAATCATGAATCGAATCATGATTCATGAATCATGAATCATTAATCGAATCATGAATTATGAATCATGAATCATGAATCGATTCATGATTCATGAATCATTAATCGAATCATGAATCATGAATCGAATCATAAATCATGAATTGAATCATAAATCATGAATCATGAATCGATTCATGATTCATGAATCATGAATCATGAATCGAATCATGATTCATGAATCACGAATCATGAATCGAATCATGATTCATGAATCATGAATCATGAATCGAATCATGATTCATGAATCATGAATCATGAATCGAATCATAAATCATGAATTGAATCATAATTAATGAATCATTAAATGAATCATGAATTGAATCATGAGTCATGAATCGAATCATGATTCATGAATCATGAATCATGAATCGAATCATGATTCATAAATCGAATCATGATTCATGAATCGAATCATGATTCATTAATCACGAATCATGAATCGAATCATGATTCATGGATCGAATCATGAATCGAATCATAAATCATGAATTGAATCATAAATCATGAATTATTAAATGAATCATGAATTGAATCATGAATCATGAATTAAATCATGAATCATGAATTGAATCATGAATCATGAATTGAATCATGAATTGAATCATGAATTGAATCATGAATCACGAATCATGAATTGAATCATGAATCATGAATTGAATCATGAATCATGAATTGAATCATGAATCATGAATTGAATCATGAATTATGAATCATGAAATGAATCATGAATCATGAATCAAATCATGATTCATGAATTGAATCATGAATTGAATCATGAATCATGAATTGAATCATGATTCATGAATCATGAATCGAATCATGATTCATGAATCATGAATCATGAATCGAATCATGAATCTTGAATCATGAATTGAATCATGATTCATGAATCATGAATCATGAATCGAATCATGAATTATGAATCATGAATCATGAATCGAATCCTGATTCATGAATCATGAATCATGAATCGAATCATGAATCATGAATCGAATCATAAATCATGAATTGAATCATAAATCATGAATCATTAAATGAATCATGATTCATGAATCATGAATCATGAATCGAATCATGATTCATTAATCATGAATCATGAATCGAATCATGATTCATGAATCATGAATCATGAATCGAATCATGAATCATGAATCGAATCATGATTCATGAATCACGAATCATGGATCGAATCATGATTCATGAATCGAATCATGATTCATGAATCATGAATCATGGATCGAATCATGAATCATGAATCGAATCATGATTCATGAATCATGAATCATGAATCGATTCATAAATCATGAATTGAATCATAAATCATGAATCAATAAATGAATCATGAATTGAATCATGAATCATAAATCATGAATCATTAAATGAATCGTGAATTGAATCATGAATCATGAATCATGAATCATGAATCATGAATCTTGAATCATGAATTATGAAACATGAATTGAATCATGAATCATGAATCATGAATCATGAATCATGAATCTTGAATCATGAATCTTGAATCATGAATCATGAAACATGAATTGAATCATAAATCATGAATCGAATCATGAATCATGAATCATAAATTGAATCATGATTCATGAATCATGAATCGAATCATGATTCATGAATCATGAATCATGAATCGAATCATGATTCATGATTAAAATCATGATTCGTGAATCATGAATCATGAATCGAATCATGATTCATGAATCGAATCATGATTCATGAATCATGAATCATGATTCTTGAATCATGAATCATGATTCATGAATCATGAATCATGAATCGAATCATGATTCATGAATCATGAATCATGAATCGAATCATGATTCATGAATCATGAATCATGATTAATGAATCATGAATCATGAATCGAATCATAAATCATGAATCATTAAATGAATCGTGAATTGAATCATGAATCATGAATCATGAATCATGAATCATGAATCGAATCATGATTCATGAATCATGAATCATGAATCGAATCATGATTCATGAATCATGAATCGAATCATAAATCATGAATTGAATCATAAATCATGAATCAATAAATGAATCATGAATTGAATCATGAATCATGAATCGAATCATAAATCATGAATCAATAAATGAATCATGAATTAAATCATGAATCATGAATCGAATCATGATTCATGAATCACGAATCATGAATCGAATCATGATTCATGAATCATGAATCATGATTCATGAATCATGAACCATGAATCAAATCATGATTCATGAATCGAATCATGAATCATGAATCGAATCATGATTCATGAATCATGAATCATGAATCGAATCATGATTCATGAATCATGAATCATGAATCGAATCATGATTCATGAATCATGAATCATGAAACAAATCATAAATCATGAATTGAATCATAAATCATGAATCAATAAATGAATCATGAATTGAATCATGAATCATGAATCGAATCATGATTCATGAATCACGAATCATGAATCGAATCATGATTCATGAATCAAATCATGATTCATGAATCATGAATCATGAATCGAATCATAAATCATGAATCATTAAATGAATCGTGAATTGAATCATGAATCATGAATCATGAATCATGAATCATGAATCTTGAATCATGAATTATGAAACATGAATTGAATCATGAATCATGAATCATGAATCATGAATCATGAATCTTGAATCATGAATCATGAAACATGAATTGAATTATAAATCATGAATCGAATCATGAATCATGAATCATGAATCATGAATCGAATCATGATTCATGAATCGAATCATGATTCATTAATCACGAATCATGGATCGAATCATGATTCATGAATCGAATCATGATTCACGAATCATGAATCATGGATCGAATCATGAATCATGAATCGAATCATGAATCATGAATCGAATCATGATTCATGAATCATGAATCATGAATCGATTCATAAATCATGAATTGAATCATAAATCATGAATCAATAAATGAATCATGAATTGAATCATGAATCATGAATCGAATCATGATTCATGAATCACGAATCATGAATCGAATCATGAATCATGAATCGAATCATGATTCATGAATCATAAATCATGATTCATGAATCATTAACCATGAATCAAATCATGATTCATGAATCATGAATCATGAATCGAATCATAAATCATGAATCATTAAATGAATCGTGAATTGAATCATGAATCATGAATCATGAATCTTGAATCATGAATCTTGAATCATGAATTATGAAACATGAATTGAATCATGAATCATGAATCATGAATCATGAATTATGAATCTTGAATCATGAATCATGAAACATGAATTGAATCATAAATCATGAATCGAATCATAAATCATGAATCATAAATTGAATCATGATTCATGAATTATGAATCATGAATCGAATCATGATTCATGAATCATGAATCATGAATCGAATCATGATTCATGAATCATGAATCATGATTCATGAATCATGAACCATGAATCAAATCATGATTCATGAATCATGAATCATGAATCGAATCATAAATCATGAATCATTAAATGTATCGTGAATTGAATCATGAATCATGAATCATGAATCTTGAATCATGAATTATGAAACATGAATTGAATCATGAATCATGAATCATGAATCATGAATCATGAATCTTATATCATGAATCATGAAACATGAATTGAATCATAAATCATGAATCGAATCATGAATCATGAATCATAAATTGAATCATGATTCATGAATCATGAATCGAATCATGATTCATGAATCATGAATCATGAATCGAATCATTATTCATGAATCGAATCATGATTCATGAATCATGAATCATGAATCGAATCATGATTCATGATTAAAATCATGATTCGTGAATCATGAATCATGAATCGAATCATGATTCATGAATCGAATCATGATTCATGAATCATGAATCATGAATCGAATCATGAATCATGAATCGAATCATGATTCATGAATCATGAATCATGAATCATGAATCATGAATCGAATCATGAATCATGAATCATGAATCGAATCATGATTCATGAATCATGAATCATGATTCATGAATCATGAATCATGAATCATGAATCATGAATCGAATCATGAATCATGAATCATGAATCGAATCATGAATCATGAATCGAATCATGATTCATGAATCATGAATCATGATTCATGAATCATGAATCATGAATCATGAATCATGAATCGAATCATGAATCATGAATCGAATCATGATTCATGAATCATGAATCATGATTCATGAATCATGAATCATGAATCATGAATCATGAATCGAATCATGAATCATGAATCTAATCATAAATCATGAATCATTAAATGAATCGTGAATTGAATCATGAATCATGAATCATGAATCATGAATCATGATTCATGAATCATGAATCATGATTCATGAATCATGAATCATGAATCGAATCATGAATCATGATTCATGAATCATGAATCGAATCATGATTCATGAATCATGAATCATGAATCGAATCATGATTCATGAATCATGAATCATGAATCGAATCATAAATCATGAATTGAATCATAAATCATGAATCAATAAATGAATCATGAATCGAATCATGAATCATGAATCGAATCATGAATCATGAATCAATAAATGAATCATGAATTGAATCATGAATCATGAATCATGAAACATGAATTGAATCATAAATCATGAATCGAATCATGATTCATGAATCATGAATCATGAATCGAATCATGATTCATGAATCGAATCATGATTCATGAATCACGAATCATGGATCGAATCATGATTCATGAATCGAATCATGATTCACGAATCATGAATCATGGATCGAATCATGAATCATGAATCGAATCATGATTCATGAATCATGAATCATGAATCGATTCATAAATCATGAATTGAATCATAAATCATGAATCAATAAATGAATCAATAAATGAATCAATAAATGAATCATGAATTGAATCATGAATCATGAATCGAATCATGATTCATGAATCACGAATCATGAATCGAATCATGATTCATGAATCGAATCATGATTCATGAATCATAAATCATGATTCATGAATCATGAACCATGAATCAAATCATGATTCATGAATCATGAATCGAATCATAAATCATGAATCATTAAATGAATCGTGAATTGAATCATGAATCATGAATCATGAATCATGAATCATGAATCTTGAATCATGAATTATGAAACATGAATTGAATCATGAATCATGAATCATGAATCATGAATTATGAATCTTGAATCATGAATCATGAAACATGAATTGAATCATAAATCATGAATCGAATCATGAATCATGAATCATAAATTGAATCATGATTCATGAATCATGAATCGAATCATGATTCATGAATCATGAATCATGAATCGAATCATTATACATGAATCGAATCATGATTCATAAATCATGAAATCTGAATTGAATCATGATTCATGATTAAAATCATGATTCGTGAATCATGATTCATGAATCGAATCATGATTCATGAATCGAATCATGATTCATGAATCATGAATCATGATTCATGAATCATAAAATCATGATTCATGAATCATGAATCATGATTCATGAATCATAAAATCATGATTCATGAATCATGAATCATGAATCGAATCATGATTCATAAATCATGAATCATGAATCGAATCATGATTCATGAATCATGAATCATGAATCGAATCATAAATCATGAATTGAATCATAAATCATGAATCAATAAATGAATCATGAATCAAATCATGATTCATGAATCACGAATCATGAATCAAATCATGATTCATGAATCGAATCATGATTCATGAATCATGAATCATGATTCATGAATCATGAACCATGAATCAAATCATGATTCATGAATCATGAATCATGAATCGAATCATAAATCATGAATCATTAAATGAATCGTGAATTGAATCATGAATAAAGAATCATGAATCATGAATCTTGAATCATGAATTATGAAACATGAATTGAATCATGAATCATGAATCATGAATCATGAATCATGAATCTTAAATTGAATCATGATTCATGAATCATGAATCGAATCATGATTCATGAATCATGAATCATGAATCGAATCATGATTCATGATTAAAATCATGATTCGTGAATCATGAATCATGAATCGAATCATGATTCATGAATCGAATCATGATTCATGAATCATGAATCATGATTCTTGAATCATGAATCATGATTCATGAATCATGAATCGAATCATGAATCATGAATCATGAATCGAATCATGATTCATGAATCATGAATCATGATTCATGAATCATGAATCATGAATCGAATCATGATTCATGAATCATGAATCATGAATCGAATCATGATTCATGAATCATGAATCATGAATCATGATTCATGAATCATGAATCATGAATCGAATCATGATTCATGAATCATGAATCATGAATCGAATCATGATTCATGAATCATGAATCATGAATCGAATCATGATTCATGAATCATGAATCATGAATCGAATCATAAATCATGAATCATGAATCATAAATCATGAATCAATAAATGAATCATGAATTGAATCATGAATCATGAATCGAATCATGAATCATGAATCAATAAATGAATCATGAATTGAATCATGAATCATGAATCGAATCATGATTCATGAATCACGAATCATGAATCGAATCATGATTCATGAATCATGAATCATGATTCATGAATCATGAACCATGAATCAAATCATGATTCATGAATCATGAATCATGATTCATGAATCATGAATCATGAATCGAATCATGAATCATGAATCAAATCATGATTCATGAATCATGAATCATGATTCATGAATCATGAATCATGAATCGAATCATGAATCATGAATCGAATCGTGATTCATGAATCATGAATCATGAAACAAATCATAAATCATGAATCATGAAACAAATCATAAATCATGAATTGAATCATAAATCATGAATCAATAAATGAATCATGAATTGAATCATGAATCATGAATCGAATCATGATTCATGAATCACGAATCATGAATCGAATCATGATTTATGAATCGAATCATGATTCATTAATCATGAATCATGATTCATGAATCATGAATCATGATTCATGAATCATGAACCATGAATCAAATCATGATTCATGAATCATGAATCATGAATCGAATCATAAATCATGAATCATTAAATGAATCGTGAATTGAATCATGAATCATGAATCATGAATCATGAATCTTGAATCATGAATTATGAAACATGAATTGAATCATGAATCATGAATCATGAATCATGAATCTTGAATCTTGAATCTTGAATCATGAATCATGAAACATGAATTGAATCATAAATCATGAATCGAATCATGATTCATGAATCATGAATCATGAATCGAATCATTATTCATGAATCGAATCATGATTCATGAATCACGAATCATGGATCGAATCATGATTCATGAATCGAATCATGATTCACGAATCATGAATCATGGATCGAATCATGAATCATGAATCGAATCATGATTCATGAATCATGAATCATGAATCGATTCATAAATCATGAATTGAATCATAAATCATGAATCGAATCATGATTCATGAATCATGAATCATGAATCGATTCATAAATCATGAATTGAATCATAAATCATGAATCAATAAATGAATCATGAATTGAATCATGAATCATGAATCGAATCATGATTCATGAATCACGAATCATGAATCGAATCATGATTCATGAATCACGAATCATGATTCATGAATCATAAATCATGATTCATGAATCATGAACCATGAATCAAATCATGATTCATGAATCATGAATCATGAATCGAATCATAAATCATGAATCATTAAATGAATCGTGAATTGAATCATGAATCATGAATCATGAATCATGAATCATGAATCTTGAATCATGAATTATGAAACATGAATTGAATCATGAATCATGAATCATGAATCATGAATTATGAATCTTGAATCATGAATCATGAAACATGAATTGAATCATAAATCATGAATCGAATCATGAATCATGAATCATAAATTGAATCATGATTCATGAATCATGAATCGAATCATGATTCATGAATCATGAATCATGAATCGAATCATTATTCATGAATCGAATCATGATTCATGAATCATGAATCATGAATTGAATCATGATTCATGATTAAAATCATGATTCGTGAATCATGAATTATGAATCAAATCATGATTCATGAATCATGAATCATGAATCGAATCATAAATCATGAATCATTAAATGAATCGTGAATTGAATCATGAATAAAGAATCATGAATCATGAATCTTGAATCATGAATTATGAAACATGAATTGAATCATGAATCATGAATCATGAATCATGAATCATGAATCTTAAATTGAATCATGATTCATGAATCATGAATCGAATCATGATTCATGAATCATGAATCATGAATCGAATCATGATTCATGATTAAAATCATGATTCGTGAATCATGAATCATGAATCGAATCATGATTCATGAATCGAATCATGATTCATGAATCATGAATCATGATTCTTGAATCATGAATCATGATTCATGAATCATGAATCGAATCATGAATCATGAATCATGAATCGAATCATGATTCATGAATCATGAATCATGATTCATGAATCATGAATCATGAATCGAATCATGATTCATGAATCATGAATCATGAATCGAATCATGATTCATGAATCATGAATCATGAATCATGATTCATGAATCATGAATCATGAATCGAATCATGATTCATGAATCATGAATCATGAATCGAATCATGATTCATGAATCATGAATCATGAATCGAATCATGATTCATGAATCATGAATCATGAATCGAATCATAAATCATGAATCATGAATCATAAATCATGAATCAATAAATGAATCATGAATTGAATCATGAATCATGAATCGAATCATGAATCATGAATCAATAAATGAATCATGAATTGAATCATGAATCATGAATCGAATCATGATTCATGAATCACGAATCATGAATCGAATCATGATTCATGAATCATGAATCATGATTCATGAATCATGAACCATGAATCAAATCATGATTCATGAATCATGAATCATGATTCATGAATCATGAATCATGAATCGAATCATGAATCATGAATCAAATCATGATTCATGAATCATGAATCATGATTCATGAATCATGAATCATGAATCGAATCATGAATCATGAATCGAATCGTGATTCATGAATCATGAATCATGAAACAAATCATAAATCATGAATCATGAAACAAATCATAAATCATGAATTGAATCATAAATCATGAATCAATAAATGAATCATGAATTGAATCATGAATCATGAATCGAATCATGATTCATGAATCACGAATCATGAATCGAATCATGATTTATGAATCGAATCATGATTCATTAATCATGAATCATGATTCATGAATCATGAATCATGATTCATGAATCATGAACCATGAATCAAATCATGATTCATGAATCATGAATCATGAATCGAATCATAAATCATGAATCATTAAATGAATCGTGAATTGAATCATGAATCATGAATCATGAATCATGAATCTTGAATCATGAATTATGAAACATGAATTGAATCATGAATCATGAATCATGAATCATGAATCTTGAATCTTGAATCTTGAATCATGAATCATGAAACATGAATTGAATCATAAATCATGAATCGAATCATGATTCATGAATCATGAATCATGAATCGAATCATTATTCATGAATCGAATCATGATTCATGAATCACGAATCATGGATCGAATCATGATTCATGAATCGAATCATGATTCACGAATCATGAATCATGGATCGAATCATGAATCATGAATCGAATCATGATTCATGAATCATGAATCATGAATCGATTCATAAATCATGAATTGAATCATAAATCATGAATCGAATCATGATTCATGAATCATGAATCATGAATCGATTCATAAATCATGAATTGAATCATAAATCATGAATCAATAAATGAATCATGAATTGAATCATGAATCATGAATCGAATCATGATTCATGAATCACGAATCATGAATCGAATCATGATTCATGAATCACGAATCATGATTCATGAATCATAAATCATGATTCATGAATCATGAACCATGAATCAAATCATGATTCATGAATCATGAATCATGAATCGAATCATAAATCATGAATCATTAAATGAATCGTGAATTGAATCATGAATCATGAATCATGAATCATGAATCATGAATCTTGAATCATGAATTATGAAACATGAATTGAATCATGAATCATGAATCATGAATCATGAATTATGAATCTTGAATCATGAATCATGAAACATGAATTGAATCATAAATCATGAATCGAATCATGAATCATGAATCATAAATTGAATCATGATTCATGAATCATGAATCGAATCATGATTCATGAATCATGAATCATGAATCGAATCATTATTCATGAATCGAATCATGATTCATGAATCATGAATCATGAATTGAATCATGATTCATGATTAAAATCATGATTCGTGAATCATGAATTATGAATCGAATCATGATTCATGAATCGAATCATGATTCATGAATCATGAATCATGATTCATGAATCATAAAATCATGATTCATGAATCATGAATCATGAATCGAATCATGATTCATGAATCATGAATCATGAATCGAATCATGATTCATGAATCATGAATCATGAATCGAATCATAAATCATGAATTGAATCATAAATCATGAATCAATAAATGAATCATGAATCAAATCATGATTCATGAATCAAATCATGATTCATGAATCACGAATCATGAATCAAATCATGATTCATGAATCGAATCATGATTCATGAATCATGAATCATGATTCATGAATCATGAACCATGAATCAAATCATGATTCATGAATCATGAATCATGAATCGAATCATAAATCATGAATCATTAAATGAATCGTGAATTGAATCATGAATCATGAATCATGAATCATGAATCTTGAATCATGAATTATGAAACATGAATTGAATCATGAATCATGAATCATGAATCATGAATCTTGAATCATGAATCATGAAACATGAATTGAATCATAAATCATGAATCGAATCATGAATCATGAATCATAAATTGAATCATGATTCATGAATCATGAATCGAATCATGATTCATGAATCATGAATCATGAATCGAATCATTATTCATGAATCGAATCATGATTCATGAATCATGAATCATGAATCGAATCATGATTCATGATTAAAATCATGATTTGTGAATCATGAATCATGAATCGAATCATGATTCATGAATCATGAATCATGATTCATGAATCATGAATCATGAATCGAATCATGATTCATGAATCATGAATCATGAATCGAATCATGATTCATGAATCATGAATCAAGATTCGTGAATCACGAATCATGAATCGAATCATGATTCATGAATCATGAATCATGATTCATGAATCATGAATCATGATTCATGAATCATGAATCATGAATCGAATCATGATTCATGAATCATGAATCATAATTCGAATCATGATTCATGAATCATAAATCATGATTCGAATCATGATTCATGAATCATGAATCATGAATCGAATCATGATTCATGAATCATGAATCATGAATCGAATCATGATTCATGAATCATGAATCATGAATCGAATCATGAATCATGAATCGAATCATGAATCGAATCATGATTCATGAATCATGAATCATGAATCGAATCATGAATTATGAATCATGAATCATGAATCGAATCTTGATTCATGAATCATGAATCATGAATCGAATCATGATTCATGAATCATGAATCATAAATCATGAATTAAATCATAAATAATGAATCATGAATCGAATCATGATTCATGAATCATGAATCATGAATCGAATCATGATTCATGAATCATGAATCATGAATCGAATCATGATTCATAAATCATGAATCGAATCATGATTCATGAATCGAATCATGATTCATAAATCGAATCATGATTCATGAATCACGAATCATGAATCGAATCATGATTCATGAATCAGGAATCATGAATCAAATCATGATTCATGAATCACGAATCATGAATCGAATCATGATTCATGAATCACGAATCATGAATCGAATCATGATTCATGAATCATGAATCATGATTCATGAATCATGAATCATGAATCGAATCATGATTCATGAATCATGAATCATGAATCGAATCATGATTCATGAATCATGAATCAAGATTCGTGAATCACGAATCATGAATCGAATCATGATTCATGAATCGAATCATGATTCATGAATCATGAATCATGAATCGAATCATGATTCATGAATCATGAATCATGATTCATGAATCATGAATCATGAATCGAATCATGATTCATGAATCATGAATCATAATTCGAATCATGATTCATGAATCATAAATCATGATTCGAATCATGATTCATGAATCATGAATCATGAATCGAATCATGATTCATGAATCATGAATCGAATCATGAATCATGAATCGAATCATGAATCGAATCATGATTCATGAATCATGAATCATGAATCGAATCATGAATTATGAATCATGAATCATGAATCGAATCTTGATTCATGAATCATGAATCATGAATCGAATCATGATTCATGAATCATGAATCATAAATCATGAATTAAATCATAAATAATGAATCATGAATCGAATCATGATTCATGAATCATGAATCATGAATCGAATCATGATTCATAAATCATGAATCGAATCATGATTCATGAATCGAATCATGATTCATAAATCGAATCATGATTCATGAATCACGAATCATGAATCGAATCATGATTCATGAATCATGAATCATGAATCAAATCATGATTCATGAATCACGAATCATGAATCGAATCATGATTCATGAATCACGAATCATGAATCGAATCATGATTCATGAATCACGAACCATGAATCGAATCATGATTCATGAATCATGAATCATGAATCGAATCATGATTCATGAATCATGAATCATGAATCGAATCATAAATCATGAATTGAATCATAATTAATGAATCATTAAATGAATCATGAATTAAATCATGAGTCATGAATCGAATCATGATTCATGAATCATGAATCATGAATCGAATCATGATTCACAAATCATGAATCATGAATCGAATCATGATTCATAAATCGAATCATGATTCATAAATCATGAATCATGAATCGAATCATGATTCATAAATCGAATCATGATTCATGAATCGAATCATGATTCATGAATCACGAATCATGAATCGAATCATAATTCATGGATCGAATCATGAATCGAATCATAAATCATGAATTGAATCATAAATCATGAATCATTAAATGAATCATGAATTGAATCATGAATCATGAATTAAATCATGAATCATGAATTGAATCATGAATCATGAATTGAATCATGAATCATGAATAGAATCATGAATCATGAATTGAATCATGAATCATGAATTGAATCATGAATCATGAATTGAATCATGAATTGAATCATGAATCACGAATCATGAATTGAATCATGAATCATGAATTGAATCATGAATCATGGATCATGAATTGAATCATGAAATATGAATCATAAAATGAATCATGAATCATGAATCAAATCATGATTCATGAATTGAATCATGAATTGAATCATGAATCATGAATTGAATCATGATTCATGAATCATGAATCGAATCATGATTCATGATTCATGAATCATGAATCGAATCATGATTCATGAATCATGAATCATGAATCGAATCATGAATCTTGATTCATGAATTGAATCATGATTCATGAATCATGAATCATGAATCGAATCATGAATCTTGAATCATGAATTGAATCATGATTCATGAATCATGAATAATATTTCGAATCATGAATTATGAATCATGAATCATGAATCGAATCATGATTCATGAATCATGAACCATGAATCGAATCATGAATCATGAATCGAATCATAAATCATGAATTGAATCATAAATCATGAATCATGAATCATGAATCGAATCATGAATCTTGAATCATGAATTGAATCATGATTCATGAATCATGAATCATATTTCGAATCATGAATTATGAATCATGAATCATGAATCGAATCATGATTCATGAATCATGAATCATGAATCGAATCATGATTCATGAATCGAATCATGATTCATGAATCACGAATCATGGATCGAATCATGATTCATGAATCGAATCATGATTCATGAATCATGAATCATGAATCGAATCATGATTCATGAATCATGAATCATGAATCGATTCATAAATCATGAATTGAATCATAAATCATGAATCAATAAATGAATCATGAATTGAATCATGAATCATGAATCGAATCATGATTCATGAATCATGAATCATGAATCGAATCATGATTCATGAATCGAATCATGATTCATGAATCGAATCATGATTCATGAATCATGAATCATGATTCATGAATCATGAACCATGAATCAAATCATGATTCATGAATCATGAATCATGAATCGAATCATAAATCATGAATCATTAAATGAATCGTGAATTGAATCATGAATCATGAATCATGAATCTTGAATCATGAATTATGAAACATGAATTGAATCATGAATCATGAATCATGAATCATGAATCATGAATCTTGAATCATGAAACATGAAACATGAATTGAATCATAAATCATGAATCGAATCATGAATCATGAATCATAAATTGAATCATGATTCATGAATCATGAATCATGAATCAAATCATGAATCATGAATCATGAATCGAATCATGATTCATGAATCACGAATCATGAATCGAATCATGATTCATGAATCACGAATCATGAATCGAATCATGCTTCATGAATCATGAATCATGAATCGAATCATAAATCATTAATTGAATCATAATTAATGAATCATTAAATGAATCATGAATTGAATCATGAGTCATGAATCGAATCATGATTCATGAATCATGAATCATGAATCGAATCATGATTCATAAATCATGAATCATGAATCGAATCATGATTCATAAATCGAATCATGATTCATGAATCGAATCATGATTCATGAATCACGAATCATGAATCGAATCATGATTCATGGATCGAATCATGAATCGAATCATAAATCATGAATTGAATCATAAATCATGAATCATTAAATGAATCATGAATTGAATCATGAATCATGAATTAAATCATGAATCATGAATTGAATCATGAATCATGAATTGAATCATGAATCATGAATTGAATCATGAATTGAATCATGAATCACGAATCATGAATTGAATCATGAATCATGAATTGAATCATGAATCATGAATTGAATCATGAATCATGGATCATGAATTGAATCATGAAATATGAATCATGAAATGAATCATGAATCATGAATCAAATCATGATTCATGAATTGAATCATGAATTGAATCATGAATCATGAATCGAATCATGATTCATGAATCATGAATCATGAATCAAATCATGAATCTTGAATCATGAATTGAATCATGATTCATGAATCATGAATCATGAATCGAATCATGAATCTTAAATCATGAATTGAATCATGATTCATGAATCATGAATCATATTTCGAATCATGAATTATGAATCATGAATCATGAATCGAATCATGATTCATGAATCATGAACCATGAATCGAATCATGAATCATGAATCGAATCATAAATCATGAATTGAATCATAAATCATGAATCATTAAATGAATCATGATTCATGAATCATGAATCATCAATCGAATCATGATTCATGAATCATGAATCATGAATCGAATCATGATTCATGAATCGAATCATGATTCATGAATCACGAATCATGGATCGAATCATGATTCATGAATCGAATCATGATTCATGAATCATGAATCATGAATCGAATCATGATTCATGAATCATGAATCATGAATCGATTCATAAATCATGAATTGAATCATAAATCATGAATCAATAAATGAATCATGAATTGAATCATGAATCATGAATCGAATCATGATTCATGAATCATGAATCGAATCATGATTCATGAATCGAATCATGATTCATGAATCATGAATCATGATTCATGAATCATGAACCATGAATCAAATCATGATTCATGAATCATGAATCATGAATCGAATCATAAATCATGAATCATTAAATGAATCGTGAATTGAATCATGAATCATGAATCATGAATCTTGAATCATGAATTATGAAACATGAATTGAATCATGAATCATGAATCATGAATCGTGAATCATGAATCTTGAATCATGAAACATGAAACATGAATCGAATCATGATTCATGAATCATGAATCATGAATCGAATCATGATTCATGAATCATGAATCATGATTCGTGAATCACGAATCATGAATCGAATCATGATTCATGAATCGAATCATGATTCATGAATCATGAATCATGATTCATGAATCATGAATCATGAATCATGAATCATGATTCATGAATCATGAATCATGAATCATGAATCATGATTCATGAATCATGAATCATGAATCGAATCATAAATCATGAATCATTAAATGAATCGTGAATTGAATCATGAATCATGAATCATGAATCATGAATCATGAATCTTGAATCATGAATTATGAAACATGAATTGAATCATGAATCATGAATCATGAATCATGAATTATGAATCTTGAATCATGAATCATGAAACATGAATTGAATCATAAATCATGAATCGAATCATGAATCATGAATCATAAATTGAATCATGATTCATGAATCATGAATCGAATCATGATTCATGAATCATGAATCATGAATCGAATCATTATTCATGAATCGAATCATGATTCATAAATCATGAAATCTGAATTGAATCATGATTCATGATTAAAATCATGATTCGTGAATCATGATTCATGAATCGAATCATGATTCATGAATCGAATCATGATTCATGAATCATGAATCATGATTCATGAATCATAAAATCATGATTCATGAATCATAAAATCATGATTCATGAATCATGAATCATGATTCATGAATCATAAAATCATGATTCATGAATCATGAATCATGAATCGAATCATGATTCATAAATCATGAATCATGAATCGAATCATGATTCATGAATCATGAATCATGAATCGAATCATAAATCATGAATTGAATCATAAATCATGAATCAATAAATGAATCATGAATCAAATCATGATTCATGAATCACGAATCATGAATCAAATCATGATTCATGAATCGAATCATGATTCATGAATCATGAATCATGAATCGAATCATAAATCATGAATCATTAAATGAATCGTGAATTGAATCATGAATCATGAATCATGAATCATGAATCTTGAATCATGAATTATGAAACATGAATTGAATCATGAATCATGAATCATGAATCATGAATCATGAATCTTGAATCATGAATCATGAAACATGAATTGAATCATAAATCATGAATCGAATCATGAATCATGAATCATAAATTGAATCATGATTCATGAATCATGAATCGAATCATGATTCATGAATCATGAATCATGAATCGAATCATTATTCATGAATCGAATCATGATTCATGAATCATGAATCATGAATCGAATCATGATTCATGATTAAAATCATGATTCGTGAATCATGCATCGAATCATGATTCATGAATCGAATCATGATTCATGAATCATGAATCATGATTCTTGAATCATGAATCATGATTCATGAATCATGAATCATGAATCGAATCATGAATCATGAATCATGAATCGAATCATGATTCATGAATCATGAATCATGATTCATGAATCATGAATCATGAATCGAATCATGATTCATGAATCATGAATCATGAATCGAATCATGATTCATGAATCATGAATCATGAATCATGATTCATGAATCATGAATCATGAATCGAATCATGATTCATGAATCATGAATCATGAATCGAATCATGATTCATGAATCATGAATCATGAATCGAATCATGATTCATGAATCATGAATCATGAATCGAATCATAAATCATGAATCATGAATCATAAATCATGAATCAATAAATGAATCATGAATTGAATCATGAATCATGAATCGAATCATGAATCATGAATCAATAAAAGAATCATGAATTGAATCATGAATCATGAATCGAATCATGATTCATGAATCACGAATCATGAATCGAATCATGATTCATGAATCATGAATCATGAATCGAATCATGATTCATGAATCATGAATCATGAATCGAATCATAAATCATGAATCATGAATCATAAATCATGAATCAATAAATGAATCATGAATTGAATCATGAATCATGAATCGAATCATGAATCATGAATCAATAAAAGAATCATGAATTGAATCATGAATCATGAATCGAATCATGATTCATGAATCATGAATCATGAATCGAATCATGAATCATGAATCGAATCGTGATTCATGAATCATGAATCATGAAACAAATCATAAATCATGAATTGAATCATAAATCATGAATCAATAAATGAATCATGAATTGAATCATGAATCATGAATCGAATCATAAATCATGAATCACGAATCATGAATCGAATCATGATTTATGAATCGAATCATGATTCATTAATCATGAATCATGATTCATGAATCATGAATCATGATTCATGAATCATGAACCATGAATCAAATCATGATTCATGAATCATGAATCATGCATCGAATCATAAATCATGAATCATTAAATGAATCGTGAATTGAATCATGAATCATGAATCATGAATCATGAATCATGAATCTTGAATCATGAATTATGAAACATGAATTGAATCATGAATCATGAATCATGAATCATGAATCTTGAATCTTGAATCATGAATCATGAAACATGAATTAAATCATAAATCATGAATCGAATCATGATTCATGAATCATGAATCATGAATCGAATCATGATTCATGAATCGAATCATGATTCATGAATCACGAATCATGGATCGAATCATGATTCATGAATCGAATCATGATTCACGAATCATGAATCATGGATCGAATCATGAATCATGAATCGAATCATGATTCATGAATCATGAATCATGAATCGATTCATAAATCATGAATTGAATCATAAATCATGAATCGAATCATGATTCATGAATCATGAATCATGAATCGATTCATAAATCATGAATTGAATCATAAATCATGAATCAATAAATGAATCATGAATTGAATCATGAATCATGAATCGAATCATGATTCATGAATCACGAATCATGAATCGAATCATGATTCATGAATCACGAATCATGATTCATGAATCATAAATCATGATTCATGAATCATGAACCATGAATCAAATCATGATTCATGAATCATGAATCATGAATCGAATCATAAATCATGAATCATTAAATGAATCGTGAATTGAATCATGAATCATGAATCATGAATCATGAATCTTGAATCATGAATTATGAAACATGAATTGAATCATGAATCATGAATCATGAATCATGAATTATGAATCTTGAATCATGAATCATGAAACATGAATTGAATCATAAATCATGAATCGAATCATGAATCATGAATCATAAATTGAATCATGATTCATGAATCATGAATCGAATCATGATTCATGAATCATGAATCAGGAATCGAATCATTATTCATGAATCGAATCATGATTCATGAATCATGAATCATGAATCGAATCATGATTCATGATTAAAATCATGATTCGTGAATCATGAATCATGAATCGAATCATGATTCATGAATCGAATCATGATTCATGAATCATGAATCATGATTCTTGAATCATGAATCATGATTCATGAATCATGAATCATGAATCGAATCATGATTCATGAATCATGAATCATGAATCGAATCATGATTCATGAATCATGAATCATGAATCATGATTCATGAATCATGAATCATGAATCGAATCATGATTCATGAATCATGAATCATGAATCGAATCATGATTCATGAATCATGAATCATGAATCGAATCATGATTCATGAATCATGAATCATGAATCGAATCATAAATCATGAATCATGAATCATAAATCATGAATCAATAAATGAATCATGAATTGAATCATGAATCATGAATCGAATCATGAATCATGAATCAATAAAAGAATCATGAATTGAATCATGAATCATGAATCGAATCATGATTCATGAATCACGAA
The DNA here is from genome assembly GCA_036250195.1 of Mixophyes australis. Classification (NCBI taxonomy): domain Eukaryota; kingdom Metazoa; phylum Chordata; class Amphibia; order Anura; family Limnodynastidae; genus Mixophyes; species Mixophyes australis. The sequence continues at coordinate 288,742 of JAVHZZ010000078.1, forward strand.
TCATGAATCGAATCATGATTCATGAATCATGAATCATGATTCATCAATCATGAACCATGAATCAAATCATGATTCATGAATCATGAATCATGATTCATGAATCATGAATCGAATCATGAATCATGAATCGAATCGTGATTCATGAATCATGAATCATGAAACAAATCATAAATCATGAATTGAATCATAAATCATGAATCAATAAATGAATCATGAATCAAATCATGATTCATGAATCAAATCATGATTCATGAATCACGAATCATGAATCAAATCATGATTCATGAATCGAATCATGATTCATGAATCATGAATCATGATTCATGAATCATGAACCATGAATCAAATCATGATTCATGAATCATGAATCATGAATCGAATCATAAATCATGAATCATTAAATGAATCGTGAATTGAATCATGAATCATGAATCATGAATCATGAATCTTGAATCATGAATTATGAAACATGAATTGAATCATGAATCATGAATCATGAATCATGAATCTTGAATCATGAATCATGAAACATGAATTGAATCATAAATCATGAATCGAATCATGAATCATGAATCATAAATTGAATCATGATTCATGAATCATGAATCGAATCATGATTCATGAATCATGAATCATGAATCGAATCATTATTCATGAATCGAATCATGATTCATGAATCATGAATCATGAATCGAATCATGATTCATGATTAAAATCATGACTTGTGAATCATGAATCATGAATCGAATCATGATTCATGAATCATGAATCATGATTCATGAATCATGAATCATGAATCGAATCATGATTCATGAATCATGAATCATGAATCGAATCATGATTCATGAATCATGAATCAAGATTCGTGAATCACGAATCATGAATCAAATCATGATTCATGAATCGAATCATGATTCATGAATCATGAATCATGATTCATGAATCATGAACCATGAATCAAATCATGATTCATGAATCATGAATCATGAATCGAATCATAAATCATGAATCATTAAATGAATCGTGAATTGAATCATGAATCATGAATCATGAATCATGAATCTTGAATCATGAATTATGAAACATGAATTGAATCATGAATCATGAATCATGAATCATGAATCTTGAATCATGAATCATGAAACATGAATTGAATCATAAATCATGAATCGAATCATGAATCATGAATCATAAATTGAATCATGATTCATGAATCATGAATCGAATCATGATTCATGAATCATGAATCATGAATCGAATCATTATTCATGAATCGAATCATGATTCATGAATCATGAATCATGAATCGAATCATGATTCATGATTAAAATCATGACTTGTGAATCATGAATCATGAATCGAATCATGATTCATGAATCATGAATCATGATTCATGAATCATGAATCATGAATCGAATCATGATTCATGAATCATGAATCGAATCATGATTCATGAATCATGAATCAAGATTCGTGAATCACGAATCATGAATCGAATCATGATTCATGAATCATGAATCATGATTCATGAATCATGAATCATGAATCGAATCATGATTCATGAATCATGAATCATTATTCATGAATCATGATTCATGAATCATGAATCATGATTCATGAATCATGAATCATGAATCGAATCATGATTCATGAATCATGAATCATGAATCGAATCATGAATCATGAATCGAATCATGAATCGAATCATGATTCATGAATCATGAATCATGAATCGAATCATGAATTATGAATCATGAATCATGAATCGAATCTTGATTCATGAATCATGAATCATGAATCGAATCATGATTCATGAATCATGAATCATAAATCATGAATTAAATCATAAATAATGAATCATGAATCGAATCATGATTCATGAATCATGAATCATGAATCGAATCATGATTCATGAATCATGAATCATGAATCGAATCATGATTCATAAATCATGAATCGAATCATGATTCATGAATCGAATCATGATTCATAAATCGAATCATGATTCATGAATCACGAATCATGAATCGAATCATGATTCATGAATCAGGAATCATGAATCAAATCATGATTCATGAATCACGAATCATGAATCGAATCATGATTCATGAATCACGAATCATGAATCGAATCATGATTCATGAATCATGAATCATGATTCATGAATCATGAATCATGAATCGAATCATGATTCATGAATCATGAATCATGCATCGAATCATGATTCATGAATCATGAATCAAGATTCGTGAATCACGAATCATGAATCGAATCATGATTCATGAATCGAATCATGATTCATGAATCATGAATCATGAATCGAATCATGATTCATGAATCATGAATCATGATTCATGAATCATGAATCATGAATCGAATCATGATTCATGAATCATGAATCATAATTCGAATCATGATTCATGAATCATAAATCATGATTCGAATCATGATTCATGAATCATGAATCATGAATCGAATCATGATTCATGAATCATGAATCGAATCATGAATCATGAATCGAATCATGAATCGAATCATGATTCATGAATCATGAATCATGAATCGAATCATGAATTATGAATCATGAATCATGAATCGAATCTTGATTCATGAATCATGAATCATGAATCGAATCATGATTCATGAATCATGAATCATAAATCATGAATTAAATCATAAATAATGAATCATGAATCGAATCATGATTCATGAATCATGAATCATGAATCGAATCATGATTCATAAATCATGAATCGAATCATGATTCATGAATCGAATCATGATTCATAAATCGAATCATGATTCATGAATCACGAATCATGAATCGAATCATGATTCATGAATCATGAATCATGAATCAAATCATGATTCATGAATCACGAATCATGAATCGAATCATGATTCATGAATCACGAATCATGAATCGAATCATGATTCATGAATCATGAATCATGAATCGAATCATAAATCATGAATTGAATCATAATTAATGAATCATTAAATGAATCATGAATTAAATCATGAGTCATGAATCGAATCATGATTCATGAATCATGAATCATGAATCGAATCATGATTCATAAATCATGAATCATGAATCGAATCATGATTCATAAATCGAATCATGATTCATAAATCATGAATCATGAATCGAATCATGATTCATAAATCGAATCATGATTCATGAATCGAATCATGATTCATGAATCACGAATCATGAATCGAATCATAATTCATGGATCGAATCATGAATCGAATCATAAATCATGAATTGAATCATAAATCATGAATCATTAAATGAATCATGAATTGAATCATGAATCATGAATTAAATCATGAATCATGAATTGAATCATGAATCATGAATTGAATCATGAATCATGAATTGAATCATGAATCATGAATTGAATCATGAATCATGAATTGAATCATGAATCATGAATTGAATCATGAATTGAATCATGAATCACGAATCATGAATTGAATCATGAATCATGAATTGAATCATGAATCATGGATCATGAATTGAATCATGAAATATGAATCATAAAATGAATCATGAATCATGAATCAAATCATGATTCATGAATTGAATCATGAATTGAATCATGAATCATGAATTGAATCATGATTCATGAATCATGAATCGAATCATGATTCATGATTCATGAATCATGAATCGAATCATGATTCATGAATCATGAATCATGAATCGAATCATGAATCTAGATTCATGAATTGAATCATGATTCATGAATCATGAATCATGAATCGAATCATGAATCTTGAATCATGAATTGAATCATGATTCATGAATCATGAATAATATTTCGAATCATGAATTATGAATCATGAATCATGAATCGAATCATGATTCATGAATCATGAACCATGAATCGAATCATGAATCATGAATCGAATCATAAATCATGAATTGAATCATAAATCATGAATCATGAATCATGAATCGAATCATGAATCTTGAATCATGAATTGAATCATGATTCATGAATCATGAATCATATTTCGAATCATGAATTATGAATCATGAATCATGAATCGAATCATGATTCATGAATCATGAATCATGAATCGAATCATGATTCATGAATCGAATCATGATTCATGAATAACGAATCATGGATCGAATCATGATTCATGAATCGAATCATGATTCATGAATCATGAATCATGAATCGAATCATGATTCATGAATCATGAATCATGAATCGATTCATAAATCATGAATTGAATCATAAATCATGAATCAATAAATGAATCATGAATTGAATCATGAATCATGAATCGAATCATGATTCATGAATCATGAATCATGAATCGAATCATGATTCATGAATCGAATCATGATTCATGAATCGAATCATGATTCATGAATCATGAATCATGATTCATGAATCATGAACCATGAATCAAATCATGATTCATGAATCATGAATCATGAATCGAATCATAAATCATGAATCATTAAATGAATCGTGAATTGAATCATGAATCATGAATCTTGAATCATGAATTATGAAACATGAATTGAATCATGAATCATGAATCATGAATCATGAATCATGAATCTTGAATCATGAAACATGAAACATGAATTGAATCATAAATCATGAATCGAATCATGAATCATGAATCATAAATTGAATCATGATTCATGAATCATGAATCATGAATCAAATCATGATTCATGAATCATGAATCATGAATCGAATCATGATTCATGAATCACGAATCATGAATCGAATCATGATTCATGAATCACGAATCATGAATCGAATCATGATTCATGAATCATGAATCATGAATCGAATCATAAATCATTAATTGAATCATAATTAATGAATCATTAAATGAATCATGAATTGAATCATGAGTCATGAATCGAATCATGATTCATGAATCATGAATCATGAATCGAATCATGATTCATAAATCATGAATCATGAATCGAATCATGATTCATAAATCGAATCATGATTCATGAATCGAATCATGAGTCATGAATCGAATCATGATTCATGAATCACGAATCATGAATCGAATCATGATTCATGGATCGAATCATGAATCGAATCATAAATCATGAATTGAATCATAAATCATGAATCATTAAATGAATCATGAATTGAATCATGAATCATGAATTAAATCATGAATCATGAATTGAATCATGAATCATGAATTGAATCATGAATCATGAATTGAATCATGAATTGAATCATGAATCACGAATCATGAATTGAATCATGAATCATGAATTGAATCATGAATCATGAATTGAATCATGAATCATGGATCATGAATTGAATCATGAAATATGAATCATGAAATGAATCATGAATCATGAATTGAATCATGAATCATGAATCGAATCATGATTCATGAATCATGAATCATGAATCAAATCATGAATCTTGAATCATGAATTGAATCATGATTCATGAATCATGAATCATGAATCGAATCATGAATCTTAAATCATGAATTGAATCATGATTCATGAATCATGAATCATATTTCGAATCATGAATTATGAATCATGAATCATGAATCGAATCATGATTCATGAATCATGAACCATGAATCGAATCATGAATCATGAATCGAATCATAAATCATGAATTGAATCATAAATCATGAATCATTAAATGAATCATGATTCATGAATCATGAATCATCAATCGAATCATGATTCATGAATCATGAATCATGAATCGAATCATGATTCATGAATCGAATCATGATTCATGAATCATGAATCATGAATCGAATCATGATTCATAAATCATGAATCATGAATCGAATCATGATTCATAATTCGAATCATGATTCATAAATCATGAATCATGAATCGAATCATGATTCATAAATCGAATCATGATTCATGAATCGAATCATGATTCATGAATCACGAATCATGAATCGAATCATAATTCATGGATCGAATCATGAATCGAATCATAAATCATGAATTGAATCATAAATCATGAATCATTAAATGAATCATGAATTGAATCATGAATCATGAATTAAATCATGAATCATGAATTGAATCATGAATCATGAATTGAATCATGAATCATGAATTGAATCATGAATCATGAATTGAATCATGAATCATGAATTGAATCATGAATCATGAATTGAATCATGAATTGAATCATGAATCACGAATCATGAATTGAATCATGAATCATAAATTGAATCATGAATCATGGATCATGAATTGAATCATGAAATATGAATCATAAAATGAATCATGAATCATGAATCAAATCATGATTCATGAATTGAATCATGAATTGAATCATGAATCATGAATTGAATCATGATTCATGAATCATGAATCGAATCATGATTCATGATTCATGAATCATGAATCGAATCATGATTCATGAATCATGAATCATGAATCGAATCATGAATCTAGATTCATGAATTGAATCATGATTCATGAATCATGAATCATGAATCGAATCATGAATCTTGAATCATGAATTGAATCATGATTCATGAATCATGAATAATATTTCGAATCATGAATTATGAATCATGAATCATGAATCGAATCATGATTCATGAATCATGAACCATGAATCGAATCATGAATCATGAATCGAATCATAAATCATGAATTGAATCATAAATCATGAATCATGAATCATGAATCGAATCATGAATCTTGAATCATGAATTGAATCATGATTCATGAATCATGAATCATATTTCGAATCATGAATTATGAATCATGAATCATGAATCGAATCATGATTCATGAATCATGAATCATGAATCGAATCATGATTCATGAATCGAATCATGATTCATGAATCACGAATCATGGATCGAATCATGATTCATGAATCGAATCATGATTCATGAATCATGAATCATGAATCGAATCATGATTCATGAATCATGAATCATGAATCGATTCATAAATCATGAATTGAATCATAAATCATGAATCAATAAATGAATCATGAATTGAATCATGAATCATGAATCGAATCATGATTCATGAATCATGAATCATGAATCGAATCATGATTCATGAATCGAATCATGATTCATGAATCGAATCATGATTCATGAATCATGAATCATGATTCATGAATCATGAACCATGAATCAAATCATGATTCATGAATCATGAATCATGAATCGAATCATAAATCATGAATCATTAAATGAATCGTGAATTGAATCATGAATCATGAATCATGAATCTTGAATCATGAATTATGAAACATGAATTGAATCATGAATCATGAATCATGAATCATGAATCATGAATCTTGAATCATGAAACATGAAACATGAATTGAATCATAAATCATGAATCGAATCATGAATCATGAATCATAAATTGAATCATGATTCATGAATCATGAATCATGAATCAAATCATGATTCATGAATCATGAATCATGAATCGAATCATGATTCATGAATCACGAATCATGAATCGAATCATGATTCATGAATCACGAATCATGAATCGAATCATGATTCATGAATCATGAATCATGAATCGAATCATAAATCATTAATTGAATCATAATTAATGAATCATTAAATGAATCATGAATTGAATCATGAGTCATGAATCGAATCATGATTCATGAATCATGAATCATGAATCGAATCATGATTCATAAATCATGAATCATGAATCGAATCATGATTCATAAATCGAATCATGATTCATGAATCGAATCATGATTCATGAATCGAATCATGATTCATGAATCACGAATCATGAATCGAATCATGATTCATGGATCGAATCATGAATCGAATCATAAATCATGAATTGAATCATAAATCATGAATCATTAAATGAATCATGAATTGAATCATGAATCATGAATTAAATCATGAATCATGAATTGAATCATGAATCATGAATTGAATCATGAATCATGAATTGAATCATGAATTGAATCATGAATCACGAATCATGAATTGAATCATGAATCATGAATTGAATCATGAATCATGAATTGAATCATGAATCATGGATCATGAATTGAATCATGAAATATGAATCATGAAATGAATCATGAATCATGAATCAAATCATGATTCATGAATTGAATCATGAATTGAATCATGAATCATGAATCGAATCATGATTCATGAATCATGAATCATGAATCAAATCATGAATCTTGAATCATGAATTGAATCATGATTCATGAATCATGAATCATGAATCGAATCATGAATCTTAAATCATGAATTGAATCATGATTCATGAATCATGAATCATATTTCGAATCATGAATTATGAATCATGAATCATGAATCGAATCATGATTCATGAATCATGAACCATGAATCGAATCATGAATCATGAATCGAATCATAAATCATGAATTGAATCATAAATCATGAATCATTAAATGAATCATGATTCATGAATCATGAATCATCAATCGAATCATGATTCATGAATCATGAATCATGAATCGAATCATGATTCATGAATCGAATCATGATTCATGAATCACGAATCATGGATCGAATCATGATTCATGAATCGAATCATGATTCATGAATCACGAATCATGGATCGAATCATGATTCATGAATCGAATCATGATTCATGAATCATGAATCATGAATCGAATCATGATTCATGAATCATGAATCATGAATCGATTCATAAATCATGAATTGAATCATAAATCATGAATCAATAAATGAATCATGAATTGAATCATGAATCATGAATCGAATCATGATTCATGAATCATGAATCGAATCATGATTCATGAATCGAATCATGATTCATGAATCATGAATCATGATTCATGAATCATGAACCATGAATCAAATCATGATTCATGAATCATGAATCGAATCATAAATCATGAATCATTAAATAAATCGTGAATTGAATCATGAATCATGAATCATGAATCTTGAATCATGAATTATGAAACATGAATTGAATCATGAATCATGAATCGTGAATCATGAATCTTGAATCATGAAACATGAAACATGAATCGAATCATGATTCATGAATCATGAATCATGAATCGAATCATGATTCATGAATCATGAATCATGAATCGAATCATGATTCATGAATCGAATCATGATTCATGAATCATGAATCATGAATCGAATCATGATTCATAAATCATGAATCATGAATCGAATCATGATTCATAATTCGAATCATGATTCATAAATCATGAATCATGAATCGAATCATGATTCATAAATCGAATCATGATTCATGAATCGAATCATGATTCATGAATCACGAATCATGAATCGAATCATAATTCATGGATCGAATCATGAATCGAATCATAAATCATGAATTGAATCATAAATCATGAATCATTAAATGAATCATGAATTGAATCATGAATCATGAATTAAATCATGAATCATGAATTGAATCATGAATCATGAATTGAATCATGAATCATGAATTGAATCATGAATCATGAATTGAATCATGAATCATGAATTGAATCATGAATCATGAATTGAATCATGAATTGAATCATGAATCACGAATCATGAATTGAATCATGAATCATGAATTGAATCATGAATCATGGATCATGAATTGAATCATGAAATATGAATCATAAAATGAATCATGAATCATGAATCAAATCATGATTCATGAATTGAATCATGAATTGAATCATGAATCATGAATTGAATCATGATTCATGAATCATGAATCGAATCATGATTCATGATTCATGAATCATGAATCGAATCATGATTCATGAATCATGAATCATGAATCGAATCATGAATCTAGATTCATGAATTGAATCATGATTCATGAATCATGAATCATGAATCGAATCATGAATCTTGAATCATGAATTGAATCATGATTCATGAATCATGAATAATATTTCGAATCATGAATTATGAATCATGAATCATGAATCGAATCATGATTCATGAATCATGAACCATGAATCGAATCATGAATCATGAATCGAATCATAAATCATGAATTGAATCATAAATCATGAATCATGAATCATGAATCGAATCATGAATCTTGAATCATGAATTGAATCATGATTCATGAATCATGAATCATATTTCGAATCATGAATTATGAATCATGAATCATGAATCGAATCATGATTCATGAATCATGAATCATGAATCGAATCATGATTCATGAATCGAATCATGATTCATGAATCACGAATCATGGATCGAATCATGATTCATGAATCGAATCATGATTCATGAATCATGAATCATGAATCGAATCATGATTCATGAATCATGAATCATGAATCGATTCATAAATCATGAATTGAATCATAAATCATGAATCAATAAATGAATCATGAATTGAATCATGAATCATGAATCGAATCATGATTCATGAATCATGAATCATGAATCGAATCATGATTCATGAATCGAATCATGATTCATGAATCGAATCATGATTCATGAATCATGAATCATGATTCATGAATCATGAACCATGAATCAAATCATGATTCATGAATCATGAATCATGAATCGAATAATAAATCATGAATCATTAAATGAATCGTGAATTGAATCATGAATCATGAATCATGAATCTTGAATCATGAATTATGAAACATGAATTGAATCATGAATCATGAATCATGAATCATGAATCATGAATCTTGAATCATGAAACATGAAACATGAATTGAATCATAAATCATGAATCGAATCATGAATCATGAATCATAAATTGAATCATGATTCATGAATCATGAATCATGAATCAAATCATGATTCATGAATCATGAATCATGAATCGAATCATGATTCATGAATCACGAATCATGAATCGAATCATGATTCATGAATCACGAATCATGAATCGAATCATGATTCATGAATCATGAATCATGAATCGAATCATAAATCATTAATTGAATCATAATTAATGAATCATTAAATGAATCATGAATTGAATCATGAGTCATGAATCGAATCATGATTCATGAATCATGAATCATGAATCGAATCATGATTCATAAATCATGAATCATGAATCGAATCATGATTCATAAATCGAATCATGATTCATGAATCGAATCATGATTCATGAATCGAATCATGATTCATGAATCACGAATCATGAATCGAATCATGATTCATGGATCGAATCATGAATCGAATCATAAATCATGAATTGAATCATAAATCATGAATCATTAAATGAATCATGAATTGAATCATGAATCATGAATTAAATCATGAATCATGAATTGAATCATGAATCATGAATTGAATCATGAATCATGAATTGAATCATGAATTGAATCATGAATCACGAATCATGAATTGAATCATGAATCATGAATTGAATCATGAATCATGAATTGAATCATGAATCATGGATCATGAATTGAATCATGAAATATGAATCATGAAATGAATCATGAATCATGAATCAAATCATGATTCATGAATTGAATCATGAATTGAATCATGAATCATGAATCGAATCATGATTCATGAATCATGAATCATGAATCAAATCATGAATCTTGAATCATGAATTGAATCATGATTCATGAATCATGAATCATGAATCGAATCATGAATCTTAAATCATGAATTGAATCATGATTCATGAATCATGAATCATATTTCGAATCATGAATCTTAAATCATGAATCATGAATCGAATCATGATTCATGAATCATGAACCATGAATCGAATCATGAATCATGAATCGAATCATAAATCATGAATTGAATCATAAATCATGAATCATTAAATGAATCATGATTCATGAATCATGAATCATCAATCGAATCATGATTCATGAATCATGAATCATGAATCGAATCATGATTCATGAATCGAATCATGATTCATGAATCACGAATCATGGATCGAATCATGATTCATGAATCGAATCATGATTCATGAATCATGAATCATGAATCGAATCATGATTCATGAATCATGAATCATGAATCGATTCATAAATCATGAATTGAATCATAAATCATGAATCAATAAATGAATCATGAATTGAATCATGAATCATGAATCGAATCATGATTCATGAATCATGAATCGAATCATGATTCATGAATCGAATCATGATTCATGAATCATGAATCGAATCATGATTCATGAATCGAATCATGATTCAAATCATGATTCATGAATCATGAATCGAATCATAAATCATGAATCATTAAATAAATCGTGAATTGAATCATGAATCATGAATCATGAATCTTGAATCATGAATTATGAAACATGAATTGAATCATGAATCATGAATCATGAATCGTGAATCATGAATCTTGAATCATGAAACATGAAACATGAATCGAATCATGATTCATGAATCATGAATCATGAATCGAATCATGATTCATGAATCATGAATCATGATTCGTGAATCACGAATCATGAATCGAATCATGATTCATGAATCATGAATCATGATTCGTGAATCACGAATCATGAATCGAATCATGATTCATGAATCGAATCATGATTCATGAATCATGATTCATGAATCATGAATCATGAATCGAATCATGATTCATGAATCATGAATCATGAATCGAATCATGATTCATGAATCATGAATCATGAATCATGATTCATGAATCATGAATCATGAATCGAATCATGATTCATGAATCATGAATCATGAATCGAATCATGATTCATGAATCATGAATCATGAATCGAATCATGATTCATGAATCATGAATCATGAATCGAATCATAAATCATGAATCATGAATCATAAATCATGAATCAATAAATGAATCATGAATTGAATCATGAATCATGAATCGAATCATGAATCATGAATCAATAAAAGAATCATGAATTGAATCATGAATCATGAATCGAATCATGATTCATGAATCACGAATCATGAATCGAATCATGATTCATGAATCATGAATCATGATTCATCAATCATGAACCATGAATCAAATCATGATTCATGAATCATGAATCATGATTCATGAATCATGAATCATGAATCGAATCATGAATCATGAATCAAATCGTGATTCATGAATCATGAATCATGAAACAAATCATAAATCATGAATTGAATCATAAATCATGAATCAATAAATGAATCATGAATTGAATCATGAATCATGAATCGAATCATGATTCATGAATCACGAATCATGAATCGAATCATGATTTATGAATCGAATCATGATTCATTAATCATGAATCATGATTCATGAATCATGAATCATGATTCATGAATCATGAACCATGAATCAAATCATGATTCATGAATCATGAATCATGAATCAAATCATAAATCATGAATCATTAAATGAATCGTGAATTGAATCATGAATCATGAATCATGAATCATGAATCATGAATCTTGAATCATGAATTATGAAACATGAATTGAATCATGAATCATGAATCATGAATCATGAATCTTGAATCTTGAATCATGAATCATGAAACATGAATTGAATCATAAATCATGAATCGAATCATGATTCATGAATCATGAATCATGAATCGAATCATGATTCATGAATCGAATCATGATTCATGAATCACGAATCATGGATCGAATCATGATTCATGAATCGAATCATGATTCACGAATCATGAATCATGGATCGAATCATGAATCATGAATCGAATCATGATTCATGAATCATGAATCATGAATCGATTCATAAATCATGATTCATGAATCATGAATCATGAATCGATTCATAAATCATGAATTGAATCATAAATCATGAATCGAATCATGATTCATGAATCATGAATCATGAATCGATTCATAAATCATGAATTGAATCATAAATCATGAATCAATAAATGAATCATGAATTGAATCATGAATCATGAATCATGAATCATGAATCATGAATCTTGAATCATGAATCATGAAACATGAATTGAATCATAAATCATGAATCGAATCATGAATCATGAATCATAAATTAAATCATGATTCATGAATCATGAACCATGAATCAAATCATGATTCATGAATCATGAATCATGAATCGAATCATAAATCATGAATCATTAAATGAATCGTGAATTGAATCATGAATCATGAATCATGAATTATGAATCTTGAATCATGAATTATGAAACATGAATTGAATCATGAATCATGAATCATGAATCATGAATTATGAATCTTGAATCATGAATCATGAAACATGAATTGAATCATAAATCATGAATCGAATCATGAATCATGAATCATAAATTGAATCATGATTCATGAATCATGAATCGAATCATGATTCATGAATCATGAATCATGAATCGAATCATTATTCATGAATCGAATCATGATTCATGAATCATGAATCATGAATTGAATCATGATTCATGATTAAAATCATGATTCGTGAATCATGAATTATGAATCGAATCATGATTCATGAATCGAATCATGATTCATGAATCATGAATCATGATTCATGAATCATAAAATCATGATTCATGAATCATGAATCATGAATCGAATCATGATTCATGAATCATGAATCATGAATCAAATCATGATTCATGAATCACGAATCATGAATCAAATCATGATTCATGAATCGAATCATGATTCATGAATCATGAATCATGATTCATGAATCATGAACCATGAATCAAATCATGATTCATGAATCATGAATCATGAATCGAATCATAAATCATGAATCATTAAATGAATCGTGAATTGAATCATGAATCATGAATCATGAATCATGAATCTTGAATCATGAATTATGAAACATGAATTGAATCATGAATCATGAATCATGAATCATGAATCTTGAATCATGAATCATGAAACATGAATTGAATCATAAATCATGAATCGAATCATGAATCATGAATCATAAATTGAATCATGATTCATGAATCATGAATCGAATCATGATTCATGAATCATGAATCATGAATCGAATCATTATTCATGAATCGAATCATGATTCATGAATCATGAATCATGAATCGAATCATGATTCATGATTAAAATCATGATTTGTGAATCATGAATCATGAATCGAATCATGATTCATGAATCATGAATGAATCGAATCATGATTCATGAATCATGAATCAAGATTCGTGAATCACGAATCATGAATCGAATCATGATTCATGAATCGAATCATGATTCATGAATCATGAATCATGAATCGAATCATGATTCATGAATCATGAATCATTATTTATGAATCATGAATCATGATTCATGAATCATGAATCATGAATCGAATCATGATTCATGAATCATGAATCATAATTCGAATCATGATTCATGAATCATAAATCATGATTCGAATCATGATTCATGAATCATGAATCATGAATCGAATCATGATTCATGAATCATGAATCATGAATCGAATCATGAATCATGAATCGAATCATGAATCGAATCATGATTCATGAATCATGAATCATGAATCGAATCATGAATTATGAATCATGAATCATGAATCGAATCTTGATTCATGAATCATGAATCATGAATCGAATCATGATTCATGAATCATGAATCATAAATCATGAATTAAATCATAAATAATGAATCATGAATCGAATCATGATTCATGAATCATGAATCATGAATCGAATCATGATTCATGAATCATGAATCATAAATCGAATCATGATTCATAAATCATGAATCGAATCATGATTCATGAATCGAATCATGATTCATAAATCGAATCATGATTCATGAATCACGAATCATGAATCGAATCATGATTCATGAATCATGAATCATGAATCGAATCATGATTCATGAATCACGAATCATGAATCGAATCATGATTCATGAATCACGAATCATGAATCGAATCATGATTCATGAATCACGAATCATGAATCGAATCATGATTCATGAATCATGAATCATGAATCGAATCATGATTCATGAATCATGAATCATGAATCGAATCATAAATCATGAATTGAATCATAATTAATGAATCATTAAATGAATCATGAATTAAATCATGAGTCATGAATCGAATCATGATTCATGAATCATGAATCATGAATCGAATCATGATTCATAAATCATGAATCATGAATCGAATCATGATTCATAAACCGAATCATGATTCATAAATCATGAATCATGAATCGAATCATGATTCATAAATCGAATCATGATTCATGAATCGAATCATGATTCATGAATCACAAATCATGAATCGAATCATGATTCATGGATCGAATCATGAATCGAATCATAAATCATGAATTGAATCATAAATCATGAATCATTAAATGAATCATGAATTGAATCATGAATCATGAATTAAATCATGAATCATGAATTGAATCATGAATCATGAATTGAATCATGAATCATGAATTGAATCATGAATTGAATCATGAATCACGAATCATGAATTGAATCATGAATCATGAATTGAATCATGAATCATGGATCATGAATTGAATCATGAAATATGAATCATAAAATGAATCATGAATCATGAATCAAATCATGATTCATGAATTGAATCATGAATTGAATCATGAATCATGAATTGAATCATGATTCATGAATCATGAATCGAATCATGATTCATGATTCATGAATCATGAATCGAATCATGATTCATGAATCATGAATCATGAATCGAATCATGAATCTTGATTCATGAATTGAATCATGATTCATGAATCATGAATCATGAATCGAATCATGAATCTTGAATCATGAATTGAATCATGATTCATGAATCATGAATCATATTTCGAATCATGAATTATGAATCATGAATCATGAATCGAATCATGATTCATGAATCATGAACCATGAATCGAATCATGAATCATGAATCGAATCATAAATCATGAATTGAATCATAAATCATGAATCATGAATCATGAATCGAATCATGAATCTTGAATCATGAATTGAATCATGATTCATGAATCATGAATCATATTTCGAATCATGAATTATGAATCATGAATCATGAATCGAATCATGATTCATGAATCATGAATCATGAATCGAATCATGATTCATGAATCGAATCATGATTCATGAATCACGAATCATGGATCGAATCATGATTCATGAATCGAATCATGATTCATGAATCATGAATCATGAATCGAATCATGATTCATGAATCGAATCATGATTCATGAATCGAATCATGATTCATGAATCATGAATCATGATTCATGAATCATGAACCATGAATCAAATCATGATTCATGAATCATGAATCATGAATCGAATCATAAATCATGAATCATTAAATGAATCGTGAATTGAATCATCAATCATGAATCATGAATCTTGAATCATGAATTATGAAACATGAATTGAATCATGAATCATGAATCATGAATCATGAATCATGAATCTTGAATCATGAAACATGAAACATGAATTGAATCATAAATCATGAATCGAATCATGAATCATGAATCATAAATTGAATCATGATTCATGAATCATGAATCATGAATCAAATCATGATTCATGAATCATGAATCATGAATCGAATCATGATTCATGAATCACGAATCATGAATCGAATCATGATTCATGAATCACGAATCATGAATCGAATCATGATTCATGAATCACGAATCATGAATCGAATCATGATTCATGAATCATGAATCATGAATCGAATCATAAATCATTAATTGAATCATAATTAATGAATCATTAAATGAATCATGAATTGAATCATGAGTCATGAATCGAATCATGATTCATGAATCATGAATCATGAATCGAATCATGATTCATAAATCATGAATCATGAATCGAATCATGATTCATAAATCGAATCATGATTCATGAATCGAATCATGATTCATGAATCACGAATCATGAATCGAATCATGATTCATGGATCGAATCATGAATCGAATCATAAATCATGAATTGAATCATAAATCATGAATCATTAAATGAATCATGAATTGAATCATGAATCATGCATTAAATCATGAATCATGAATTGAATCATGAATCATGAATTGAATCATGAATCATGAATTGAATCATGAATTGAATCATGAATCACGAATCATGAATTGAATCATGAATCATGAATTGAATCATGAATCATGAATTGAATCATGAATCATGGATCATGAATTGAATCATGAAATATGAATCATGAAATGAATCATGAATCATGAATCAAATCATGATTCATGAATTGAATCATGAATTGAATCATGAATCATGAATCGAATCATGATTCATGAATCATGAATCATGAATCGAATCATGAATCTTGAATCATGAATTGAATCATGATTCATGAATCATGAATCATGAATCGAATCATGAATCTTGAATCATGAATTGAATCATGAATTGAATCATGATTCATGAATCATGAATCATATTTCGAATCATGAATTATGAATCATGAATCATGAATCGAATCATGATTCATGAATCATGAACCATGAATCGAATCATGAATCATGAATCGAATCATAAATCATGAATTGAATCATAAATCATGAATCATTAAATGAATCATGATTCATGAATCATGAATCATCAATCGAATCATGATTCATGAATCATGAATCATGAATCGAATCATGATTCATGAATCGAATCATGATTCATGAATCACGAATCATGGATCGAATCATGATTCATGAATCGAATCATGATTCATGAATCATGAATCATGAATCGAATCATGATTCATGAATAATGAATCATGAATCGATTCATAAATCATGAATTGAATCATAAATCATGAATCAATAAATGAATCATGAATTGAATCATGAATCATGAATCGAATCATGATTCATGAATCATGAATCGAATCATGATTCATGAATCGAATCATGATTCATGAATCATGAATCATGATTCATGAATCATGAACCATGAATCAAATCATGATTCATGAATCATGAGTCATGAATCGAATCATAAATCATGAATCATTAAATGAATCGTGAATTGAATCATGAATCATGAATCATGAATCTTGAATCATGAATTATGAAACATGAATTGAATCATGAATCATGAATCATGAATCGTGAATCATGAATCTTGAATCATGAAACATGAAACATGAATCGAATCATGATTCATGAATCATGAATCATGAATCGAATCATGATTCATGAATCATGAATCATGATTCGTGAATCACGAATCATGAATCGAATCATGATTCATGAATCGAATCATGATTCATGAATCATGAATCATGATTCATGAATCATGAATCATGAATCATGAATCATGATTCATGAATCATGAATCATGAATCATGAATCATGATTCATGAATCATGAATCATGAATCGAATCATGATTCATGAATCATGAATCGAATCATGATTCATGAATCATGAATCATGATTCATGAATCATGAATCATGAATCGAATCATGATTCATGAATCATGAATCGAATCATGATTCATGAATCATGAATCATGAATCGAATCATGAATCTTGAATCATGAATTGAATCATGATTCATGAATCATGAATCATATTTCGAATCATAATTTATGAATCATGAATCATGAATCGAATCATGATTCATGAATCATGAACCATGAATCGAATCATGAATCATGAATCGAATCATAAATCATGAATTGAATCATAAATCATGAATCATTAAATGAATCATGATTCATGAATCATGAATCATTAAATGAATCATGATTCATGAATCATGAATCATGAATTGAATCATGATTCATGAATCGAATCATGATTCATGAATCATGAATCATGAATCGAATCATGATTCATGATTAAAATCATGATTCGTGAATCATGAATCATGAATCGAATCATGATTCATGAATCATGAATCATGATTCATGAATCATGAATCATGAATCGAATCATGATTCAGGAATCATGAATCATGAATCGAATCATGATTCATGAATCATGAACCATGAATCAAATCATGATTCATGAATCATGAATCATGAATCGAAACATAAATCATGAATCATTAAATGAATCGTGAATTGAATCATGAATCATGAATCATGAATCATGAATCTTGAATCATGAATTATGAAACATGAATTGAATCATGAATCATGAATCATGAATCATGAATTATGAATCTTGAATCATGAATCATGAAACATGAATTGAATCATAAATCATGAATCGAATCATGAATCATGAATCATAAATCGAATCATGATTCATGATTAAAATCATGATTCGTGAATCATGAATCATGAATCGAATCATGAATCTTGAATCATGAATTGAATCATGATTCATGAATCATGAATCATGAATCGAATCATGAATCTTGAATCATGAATTGAATCATGAATTGAATCATGATTCATGAATCATGAATCATATTTCGAATCATGAATTATGAATCATGAATCATGAATCGAATCATGATTCATGAATCATGAACCATGAATCGAATCATGAATCATGAATCGAATCATAAATCATGAATTGAATCATAAATCATGAATCATTAAATGAATCATGATTCATGAATCATGAATCATCAATCGAATCATGATTCATGAATCATGAATCATGAATCGAATCATGATTCATGAATCGAATCATGATTCATGAATCACGAATCATGGATCGAATCATGATTCATGAATCGAATCATGATTCATGAATCATGAATCATGAATCGAATCATGATTCATGAATCATGAATCATGAATCGATTCATAAATCATGAATTGAATCATAAATCATGAATCAATAAATGAATCATGAATTGAATCATGAATCATGAATCGAATCATGATTCATGAATCATGAATCGAATCATGATTCATGAATCGAATCATGATTCATGAATCATGAATCATGATTCATGAATCATGAATCATGATTCATGAATCATGAACCATGAATCAAATCATGATTCATGAATCATGAGTCATGAATCGAATCATAAATCATGAATCATTAAATGAATCGTGAATTGAATCATGAATCATGAATCATGAATCTTGAATCATGAATTATGAAACATGAATTGAATCATGAATCATGAATCATGAATCGTGAATCATGAATCTTGAATCATGAAACATGAAACATGAATCGAATCATGATTCATGAATCATGAATCATGAATCGAATCATGATTCATGAATCATGAATCATGATTCGTGAATCACGAATCATGAATCGAATCATGATTCATGAATCGAATCATGATTCATGAATCATGAATCATGATTCATGAATCATGAATCATGAATCATGAATCATGATTCATGAATCATGAATCATGAATCATGAATCATGATTCATGAATCATGAATCATGAATCGAATCATGATTCATGAATCATGAATCGAATCATGATTCATGAATCATGAATCATGATTCATGAATCATGAATCATGAATCGAATCATGATTCATGAATCATGAATCGAATCATGAATCTTGAATCATGAATTGAATCATGATTCATGAATCATGAATCATATTTCGAATCATGAATTATGAATCATGAATCATGAATCGAATCATGATTCATGAATCATGAACCATGAATCGAATCATGAATCATGAATCGAATCATAAATCATGAATTGAATCATAAATCATGAATCATTAAATGAATCATGATTCATGAATCATGAATCATTAAATGAATCATGATTCATGAATCATGAATCATGAATCGAATCATGATTCATGAATCGAATCATGATTCATGAATCGAATCATGATTCATGAATCATGAATCATGAATCGAATCATGATTCATGATTAAAATCATGATTCGTGAATCATGAATCATGAATCGAATCATGATTCATGAATCATGAATCATGATTCATGAATCATGAATCATGAATCGAATCATGATTCAGGAATCATGAATCATGAATCGAATCATGATTCATGAATCATGAACCATGAATCAAATCATGATTCATGAATCATGAATCATGAATCGAAACATAAATCATGAATCATTAAATGAATCGTGAATTGAATCATGAATCATGAATCATGAATCTTGAATCATGAATTATGAAACATGAATTGAATCATGAATCATGAATCATGAATCATGAATTATGAATCTTGAATCATGAATCATGAAACATGAATTGAATCATAAATCATGAATCGAATCATGAATCATGAATCATAAATCGAATCATGATTCATGATTAAAATCATGATTCGTGAATCATGAATCATGAATCGAATCATGATTCATGAATCGAATCATGATTCATGAATCATGAATCATGATTCATGAATCATAAAATCATGATTCATGAATCATGAATCATGATTCATGAATCATAAAATCATGATTCATGAATCATGAATCATGAATCAAATCATGATTCATGAATCATGAATCATGAATCGAATCATGATTCATGAATCATGAATCATGAATCGAATCATAAATCATGAATTGAATCATAAATCATGAATCAATAAATGAATCATGAATTGAATCATGAATCATGAATCAAATCATGATTCATGAATCACGAATCATGAATCAAATCATGATTCATGAATCACGAATCATGAATCAAATCATGATTCATGAATCGAATCATGATTCATGAATCATGAATCATGATTCATGAATCATGAACCATGAATCAAATCATGATTCATGAATCATGAATCATGAATCGAATCATAAATCATGAATCATTAAATGAATCGTGAATTGAATCATGAATCATGAATCATGAATCATGAATCTTGAATCATGAATTATGAAACATGAATTGAATCATGAATCATGAATCATGAATCTTGAATCATGAATCATGAAACATGAATTGAATCATAAATCATGAATCGAATCATGAATCATAAATTGAATCATGATTCATGAATCATGATTCGATTCATGATTCATGATTCATGAATCATGATTCGATTCATGAATCATGATTCGTGAATCACGAATCATGAATCGAATCATGATTCATGAATCGAATCATGATTCATGAATCATGAATCATGATTCATGAATCATGAATCATGAATCATGAATCATGATTCATGAATCATGAATCATGAATCATGAATCATGATTCATGAATCATGAATCATGAATCGAATCATGATTCATGAATCATGAATCATGAATCGAATCATGAATCATGAATCAAATCATGATTCATGAATCATGAATCATGAATCGAATCATGAATCATGAATCGAATCATGAATTATGAATCATGAATCATGAATCGAATCTTGATTCATGAATCATGAATCATGAATCGAATCATGATTCATGAATCATGAATCATAAATCATGAATTGAATCATAAATAATGAATCATGAATCGAATCATGATTCATGAATCATGAATCATGAATCGAATCATGATTCATGAATCATGAATCATGTATCGAATCATGATTCATGAATCATGAATCATGAATCGAATCATAAATCATGAATTGAATCATAATTAATGAATCATTAAATGAATCATGAATTGAATCATGAGTCATGAATCAAATCATGATTCATGAATCATGAATCGAATCATGATTCATAAATCATGAATCATGAATCGAATCATGATTCATAAATCGAATCATGATTCATGAATCGAATCATTATTCATGAATCACGAATCATGAATCGAATCATGATTCATGGATCGAATCATGAATCGAATCATAAATCATGAATTGAATCATAAATCATGAATCATTAAATGAATCATGAATTGAATCATGAATCATGAATCATGAATTGAATCATGAATCATGAATTGAATCATGAATCATGAATTGAATCATGAATTGAATCATGAATCACGAATCATGAATTGAATCATGAATCATGAATTGAATCATGAATCATGAATTGAATCATGAATCATGGATCATGAATAGAATTTTGAAATATGAATCATGAAATGAATCATGAATCATGAATCAAATCATGATTCATGAATTGAATCATGAATTGAATCATGATTCATGAATCATGAATCGAATCATGATTCATGATTCATGAATCATGAATCGAATCATGATTCATGAATCATGAATCATGAATCGAATCATGAATCTTGAATCATGAATTGAATCATGATTCATGAATCATGAATTGAATCATGATTCATGAATCATGAATCATGAATCGAATCATGAATCTTGAATCATGAATCATGATTCGATTCATGAATCATGAATCATATTTCGAATCATGAATCATGATTCATGAATCATGAACCATGAATCAAATCATAAATCATGAATTGAATCATAAATCATGAATCATTAAATGAATCATGATTCATGAATCATGAATCATGAACCATGAATCAAATCATGATTCATGAATCATGAATCATGAATCGAATCATAAATCATGAATCATTAAATGAATCGTGAATTGAATCATGAATCATTATTCATGAATCTTGAATCATGAATTATGAAACATGAATTGAATCATGAATCATGAATCATGAATCATGAATCATGAATCTTGAATCATGAAACATGAAACATGAATTGAAGCATAAATCATGTATCGAATCATGAATCATGAATCATAAATTGAATCATGATTCATGAATCATGAATCGAATCATGATTCATGAATCATGAATCGAATCATTATTCATGAATCGAATCATGATTCATGAATCATGAATCATGAATCGAATCATGATTCATGATTAAAATCATGATTCGTGAATCATGAATCATGAATCGAATCATGATTCATGAATCATGAATCGAATCATGATTCATGAATCATGAATTGAATCATGATTCATGAATCATGAATCTTGAATCATGAATTGAATCATGATTCATAAATCATGAATCATATTTCGAATCATGAATTATGAATCATGAATCATGAATCGAATCATGATTCATGAATCATGAACCATGAATCGAATCATGAATCATGAATCGAATCATAAATCATGAATTGAATCATAAATCATGAATCATTAAATGAATCATGATTCATGAATCATGAATCATTAAATGAATCATGATTCATGAATCATGAATCATGAATCGAATCATGATTCATGAATCGAATCATGATTCATGAATCGAATCATGATTCATGAATCATGAATCATGAATCGAATCATGATTCATGATTAAAATCATGATTCGTGAATCATGAATCATGAATCGAATCATGATTCATGAATCATGAATCATGATTCATGAATCATGAATCATGATTCATGAATCATGAATCATGAATCGAATCATGATTCATGAATCATGAATCATGAATCGAATCATGATTCATGAATCATGAACCATGAATCAAATCATGATTCATGAATCATGAATCATGAATCGAAACATAAATCATGAATCATTAAATGAATCGTGAATTGAATCATGAATCATGAATCATGAATCATGAATCTTGAATCATGAATTATGAAACATGAATTGAATCATGAATCATGAATCATGAATCATGAATTATGAATCTTGAATCATGAATCATGAAACATGAATTGAATCATAAATCATGAATCGAATCATGAATCATGAATCATAAATCGAATCATGATTCATGATTAAAATCATGATTCGTGAATCATGAATCATGAATCGAATCATGATTCATGAATCGAATCATGATTCATGAATCATGAATCATGATTCATGAATCATAAAATCATGATTCATGAATCATGAATCATGATTCATGAATCATAAAATCATGATTCATGAATCATGAATCATGAATCAAATCATGATTCATGAATCATGAATCATGAATCGAATCATGATTCATGAATCATGAATCATGAATCGAATCATAAATCATGAATTGAATCATAAATCATGAATCAATAAATGAATCATGAATTGAATCATGAATCATGAATCAAATCATGATTCATGAATCACGAATCATGAATCAAATCATGATTCATGAATCACGAATCATGAATCAAATCATGATTCATGAATCGAATCATGATTCATGAATCATGAATCATGATTCATGAATCATGAACCATGAATCAAATCATGATTCATGAATCATGAATCATGAATCGAATCATAAATCATGAATCATTAAATGAATCGTGAATTGAATCATGAATCATGAATCATGAATCTTGAATCATGAATCATGAAACATGAATTGAATCATAAATCATGAATCGAATCATGAATCATGAATCATAAATTGAATCATGATTCATGAATCATGAATCGATTCATGATTTATGAATCATGAATCATGAATCGAATCATTATTCATGAATCGAATCATGATTCATGAATCATGAATCATGATTCATGAATCATGAATCATGATTCATGAATCATGAATCATGAATCATGAATCATGAATCGAATCATGATTCATGAATCATGAATCATGAATCGAATCATGATTCATGATTCATGAATCATGAATCATGATTCATAAATTATGAATCATGAATCGAATCATGATTCATGAATCATGAATCATGATTCGTGAATCACGAATCATGAATCGAATCATGATTCATGAATCGAATCATGATTCATGAATCATGAATCATGAATCAAATCATAAATCATAAATCATTAAATGAATCGTGAATTGAATCATGAATCATTAATCATGAATCTTGAATCATGAATTATGAAACATGAATTGAATCATGAATCATGAATCATGAATCATGAATCATGAATCTTGAATCATGAAACATGAAACATGAATTGAAGCATAAATCATGTATCGAATCATGAATCATGAATCATAAATTGAATCATGATTCATGAATCATGAATCGAATCATGATTCATGAATCATGAATCATGAATCGAATCATTATTCATGAATCGAATCATGATTCATGAATCATGAATCATGAATCGAATCATGATTCATGATTAAAATCATGATTCGTGAATCATGAATCATGAATCGAATCATGATTCATGAATCATGAATCATGATTCATGAATCATGAATCATGAATCGAATCATGATTCATGAATCATGAATCGAATCATGATTCATGAATCATGAATTGAATCATGATTCATGAATCATGAATCATGAATCGAATCATGAATCTCGAATCATGAATTGAATCATGATTCATGAATCATGAATCATATTTCGAATCATGAATTATGAATCATGAATCATGAATCGAATCATGATTCATGAATCATGAACCATGAATCGAATCATGAATCATGAATCGAATCATAAATCATGAATTGAATCATAAATCATGAATCATTAAATGAATCATGATTCATGAATCATGAATCATTAAATGAATCATGATTCATGAATCATGAATCATGAATCGAATCATGATTCATGAATCGAATCATGATTCATGAATCGAATCATGATTCATGAATCATGAATCATGAATCGAATCATGATTCATGATTAAAATCATGATTCGTGAATCATGAATCATGAATCGAATCATGATTCATGAATCATGAATCATGATTCATGAATCATGAATCATGATTCATGAATCATGAATCATGATTCATGAATCATGAATCATGAATCGAATCATGATTCATGAATCATGAATCATGAATCGAATCATGATTCATGAATCATGAATCATGAATCATGAATCGAAACATAAATCATGAATCATTAAATGAATCGTGAATTGAATCATGAATCATGAATCATGAATCATGAATCTTGAATCATGAATTATGAAACATGAATTGAATCATGAATCATGAATCATGAATTATGAATCTTGAATCATGAATCATGAAACATGAATTGAATCATAAATCATGAATCGAATCATGAATCATGAATCATAAATCGAATCATGATTCATGATTAAAATCATGATTTGTGAATCATGAATCATGAATCGAATCATGATTCATGAATCGAATCATGATTCATGAATCATGAATCATGATTCATGAATCATAAAATCATGATTCATGAATCATGAATCATGATTCATGAATCATAAAATCATGATTCATGAATCATGAATCATGAATCGAATCATGATTCATGAATCATGAATCGAATCATGATTCATGAATCATGAATCATGAATCGAATCATAAATCATGAATTGAATCATAAATCATGAATCAATAAATGAATCATGAATTGAATCATGAATCATGAATCAAATCATGATTCATGAATCACGAATCATGAATCAAATCATGATTCATGAATCACGAATCATGAATCAAATCATGATTCATGAATCGAATCATGATTCATGAATCATGAATCATGATTCATGAATCATGAACCATGAATCAAATCATGATTCATGAATCATGAATCATGAATCGAATCATAAATCATGAATCATTAAATGAATCGTGAATTGAATCATGAATCATGAATCTTGAATCATGAATTATGAAACATGAATTGAATCATGAATCATGAATCATGAATCTTGAATCATGAATCATGAAACATGAATTGAATCATAAATCATGAATCGAATCATGAATCATGAATCATAAATTGAATCATAATTCATGAATCATGAATCGATTCATGATTTATGAATCATGAATCATGAATCGAATCATTATTCATGAATCGAATCATGATTCATGAATCATGAATCATGAATCGAATCATGATTCATGATTAAAATCATGATTCGTGAATCATGAATCATGAATCGAATCATGATTCATGAATCGAATCATGATTCATGAATCATGAATCATGATTCATGAATCATGAATCGAATCATGATTCATGATTAAAATCATGATTCGTGAATCATGAATCATGAATCGAATCATGATTCATGAATCGAATCATGATTCATGAATCATGAATCATGATTCATGAATCATGAATCATGATTCATGAATCATGAATCATGAATCATGAATCATGAATCATGAATCGAATCATGAATCATGATTCATGAATCATGAATCATGATTCATGATTCATGAATCATGAATCATGATTCATAAATTATGAATCATGAATCGAATCATGATTCATGAATCATGAATCATGAATCATAAATCATGATTCATGAATCATGAATCATGAATCATGATTCATGAATCATGAATCATGAATCGAATCATGATTCATGAATCATGAATCATGAATCATGAATCGAATCATGAATCATGAATCGAATCATGATTCATGAATCATGAATCATGAATCGAATCATGAATTATGAATCATGAATCATGAATCGAATCTTGATTCATGAATCATGAATCATGAATCGAATCATGATTCATGAATCATGAATTATAAATCATGAATTGAATCATAAATAATGAATCATGAATCGAATCATGATTCATGAATCATGAATCATGAATCGAATCATGATTCATGAATCATGAATCATGAATCGAATCATGATTCATGAATCATGAATCATGAATCGAATCATGATTCATAAATCATGAATCATGAATCGAATCATGAATCATGAATCGAATCATTATTCATGAATCGAATCATGATTCATGAATCATGAATCATGAATCGAATCATGATTCATGATTAAAATCATGATTCGTGAATCATGAATCATGAATCGAATCATGATTCATGAATCGAATCATGATTCATGAATCATGAATCATGATTCATGAATCATGAATCATGATTCATGAATCATGAATCATGAATCATGAATCATGAATCGAATCATGATTCATGAATCATGAATCATGAATCGAATCATGAATCATGATTCATGAATCATGAATCATGATTCATGATTCATGAATCATGAATCATGATTCATAAATTATGAATCATGAATCGAATCATGATTCATGAATCATGAATCATGAATCATAAATCATGATTCATGAATCATGAATCATGAATCATGATTCATGAATCATGAATCATGAATCGAATCATGATTCATGAATCATGAATCATGAATCATGAATCGAATCATGAATCATGAATCGAATCATGATTCATGAATCATGAATCATGAATCGAATCATGAATTATGAATCATGAATCATGAATCGAATCTTGATTCATGAATCATGAATCATGAATCGAATCATGATTCATGAATCATGAATCATAAATCATGAATTGAATCATAAATAATGAATCATGAATCGAATCATGATTCATGAATCATGAATCATGAATCGAATCATGATTCATGAATCATGAATCATGAATCGAATCATGATTCATGAATCATGAATCATGAATCGAATCATGATTCATAAATCATGAATCATGAATCGAATCATGATTCATGAATCGAATCATGATTCATAAATCGAATCATGATTCATGAATCACGAATCATGAATCGAATCATGATTCATGAATCATGAATCATGAATCAAATCATGATTCATGAATCATGAATCATGAATCGAATCATGATTCATGAATCATGAATCATGAATCGAATCATGATTCATGAATCACGAATCATGAATCGAATCATAAATCATGAATTGAATCATAATTAATGAATCATTAAATGAATCATGAATTGAATCATGAGTCATGAATCGAATCATGATTCATAAATCATGAATCATGAATCGAATCATGATTCATAAATCGAATCATGATTCATGAATCGAATCATGATTCATGAATCACGAATCATGAATCGAGTCATGATTCATGGATCGAATCATGAATCGAATCATAAATCATGAATTGAATCATAAATCATGAATCATTAAATGAATCATGAATTGAATCATGAATCATGAATTAAATCATGAATCATGAATTGAATCATGAATCATGAATTGAATCATGAATCATGAATTGAATCATGAATTGAATCATGAATCACGAATCATGAATTGAATCATGAATCATGAATTGAATCATGAATCATGAATTGAATCATGAATCATGGATCATGAATTGAATCATGAAATATGAATCATGAAATGAATCATGAATCAAATCATGATTCATGAATTGAATCATGAATTGAATCATGAATCATGAATTGAATCATGATTCATGAATCATGAATCGAATCATGATTCATGATTCATGAATCATGAATCGAATCATGATTCATGAATCATGAATCATGAATCGAATCATGAATCTTGAATCATAAATTGAATCATGATTCATGAATCATGAATTGAATCATGATTCATGAATCATGAATCATGAATCGAATCATGAATCTTGAATCATGAATTGAATCATGATTCATGAATCATGAATCATATTTCGAATCATGAATCATGATTCATGAATCATGAACCATGAATCGAATCATAAATCATGAATTGAATCATAAATCATGAATCATTAAATGAATCATGATTCATGAATCATGAATCATGAATCATGAACCATGAATCAAATCATGATTCATGAATCATGAATCATGAATCGAATCATAAATCATGAATCATTAAATGAATCGTGAATTGAATCATGAATCATTAATCATGAATCTTGAATCATGAATTATGAAACATGAATTGAATCATGAATCATGAATCATGAATCATGAATCATGAATCTTGAATCATGAAACATGAAACATGAATTGAAGCATAAATCATGTATCGAATCATGAATCATGAATCATAAATTGAATCATGATTCATGAATATGAATCGAATCATGATTCATAAATCATGAATCATGAATCGAATCATGATTCATGAATCATGAATCATGAATCGAATCATGATTCATGAATCATGAATCATGAATCGAATCATGATTCATGAATCATGAATCATGAATCGAATCATGATTCATGAATCATGAATCATGAATCGAATCATGATTCATGAATCATGAATCGAATCATGATTCATGATTAAAATCATGATTCGTGAATCATGAATCATGAATCGAATCATGATTCATGAATCGAATCATGATTCATGAATCATGAATCATGATTCATGAATCATAAAATCATGATTCATGAATCATGAATCATGATTCATGAATCATAAAATCATGATTCATGAATCATGAATCATGAATCGAATCATGATTCATGAATCATGAATCGAATCATGATTCATGAATCATGAATCATGAATCGAATCATAAATCATGAATTGAATCATAAATTATGAATCAATAAATGAATCATGAATTGAATCATGAATCATGAATCAAATCATGATTCATGAATCACGAATCATGAATCAAATCATGATTCATGAATCACGAATCATGAATCAAATCATGATTCATGAATCGAATCATGATTCATGAATCATGAATCATGATTCATGAATCATGAACCATGAATCAAATCATGATTCATGAATCATGAATCATAATTCGAATCATAAATCATGAATCATTAAATGAATCGTGAATTGAATCATGAATCATGAATCATGAATCATGAATCTTGAATCATGAATTATGAAACATGAATTGAATCATGAATCATGAATAATGAATCATGAATCTTGAATCATGAATCATGAAACATGAATTGAATCATAAATCATGAATCGAATCATGAATCATGAATCATAAATTGAATCATGATTCATGAATCATGAATCGATTCATGATTTATGAATCATGAATCGAATCATTATTCATGAATCGAATCATGATTCATTAATCATGAATCATGAATCGAATCATGATTCATGATTAAAATCATGATTCGTGAATCATGAATCATGAATCGAATCATGATTCATGAATCGAATCATGATTCATGAATCATGAATCATGATTCATGAATCATGAATCATGATTCATGAATCATGAATCATGAATCGAATCATGATTCATGAATCATGAATCATGAATCGAATCATGAATCATGATTCATGAATCATGAATCATGATTCATGATTCATGAATCATGAATCATGATTCATAAATCATGAATCATGAATCAAATCATGATTCATGAATTGAATCATGAATTGAATCATGAATCATGAATTGAATCATGATTCATGAATCATGAATCGAATCATGATTCATGATTCATGAATCATGAATCGAATCATGATTCATGAATCATGAATCATGAATCGAATCATGAATCTTGAATCATGAATTGAATCATGATTCATGAATCATGAATCATGAATCGAATCATGAATCTTGAATCATGAATTGAATCATGATTCATGAATCATGAATCATATTACGAATCATGAATTATGAATCATGAATCATGATTCGATTCATGATTCATGATTCATAATTCATGATTCGTAATATGATCATGAACCATGAATCAAATCATGAATCATGAATCGAATCATAAATAATGAATTGAATCATAAATCATGAATCATTAAATGAATCATGATTCATGAATCATGAATCATGAATCGAATCATGATTCATGAATCATGAATCATGAATCGAATCATGATTCATGAATCGAATCATGATTCATGAATCACGAATCATGAATCGAATCATGATTCATGAATCGAATCATGATTCATGAATCATGAATCGAATCATGATTCATGAATCATGAATCATGAATCGATTCATATATCATGATTCATGAATCATGAATCATGAATCGATTCATAAATCATGAATTGAATCATAAATCATGAATCAATAAATGAATCATGAATTGAATCATGAATCATGAATCGAATCATGATTCATGAATCATGAATTATGAATCGAATCATGATTCATAAATCGAATCATGATTCATGAATCATGAATCATGATTCATGAATCATGAACCATGAATCAAATCATGATTCATGAATCATGAATCATGAATCGAATCATGATTTATGAATCATGAATCATGATTCATGAATCATGAACCATAAATCAAATCATGATTCATGAATCATGAATCATGAATCGAATCATAAATCATGAATCATTAAATGAATCGTGAATTGAATCATGAATCATGAATCATGAATCATGAATCTTGAATCATGAATTATGAAACATGAATTGAATCATGAATCATGAATCTTGAATCATGAAACATGAAACATGAATTGAATCATAAATCATGAATCGAATCATGAATCATGAATCATAAATTGAATCATGATTCATGAATCATGAATCGAATCATGATTCATAAATCGAATCATGATTCATAAATCGAATCATGATTCATGAATCACGAATCATGAATCATGAATCATGAATCGAATCTTGATTCATGAATCATGAATCATGAATCGAATCATGAATCATGAATCGAATCATTATTCATGAATCGAATCATGATTCATGAATCATGAATCATGAATCGAATCATGATTCATGATTAAAATCATGATTCGTGAATCATGAATCATGAATCGAATCATGATTCATGAATCGAATCATGATTCATGAATCATGAATCATGATTCATGAATCATGAATCATGATTCATGAATCATGAATCATGAATCATGAATCATGAATCGAATCATGATTCATGAATCATGAATCATGAATCGAATCATGAATCATGATTCATGAATCATGAATCATGATTCATGATTCATGAATCATGAATCATGATTCATAAATTATGAATCATGAATCGAATCATGATTCATGAATCATGAATCATGAATCATAAATCATGATTCATGAATCATGAATCATGAATCATGATTCATGAATCATGAATCATGAATCGAATCATGATTCATGAATCATGAATCATGAATCATGAATCGAATCATGAATCATGAATCGAATCATGATTCATGAATCATGAATCATGAATCGAATCATGAATTATGAATCATGAATCATGAATCGAATCTTGATTCATGAATCATGAATCATGAATCGAATCATGATTCATGAATCATGAATCATAAATCATGAATTGAATCATAAATAATGAATCATGAATCGAATCATGATTCATGAATCATGAATCATGAATCGAATCATGATTCATGAATCATGAATCATGAATCGAATCATGATTCATGAATCATGAATCATGAATCGAATCATGATTCATAAATCATGAATCATGAATCGAATCATGATTCATGAATCGAATCATGATTCATAAATCGAATCATGATTCATGAATCACGAATCATGAATCGAATCATGATTCATGAATCATGAATCATGAATCAAATCATGATTCATGAATCATGAATCATGAATCGAATCATGATTCATGAATCATGAATCATGAATCGAATCATGATTCATGAATCACGAATCATGAATCGAATCATAAATCATGAATTGAATCATAATTAATGAATCATTAAATGAATCATGAATTGAATCATGAGTCATGAATCGAATCATGATTCATAAATCATGAATCATGAATCGAATCATGATTCATAAATCGAATCATGATTCATGAATCGAATCATGATTCATGAATCACGAATCATGAATCGAGTCATGATTCATGGATCGAATCATGAATCGAATCATAAATCATGAATTGAATCATAAATCATGAATCATTAAATGAATCATGAATTGAATCATGAATCATGAATTAAATCATGAATCATGAATTGAATCATGAATCATGAATTGAATCATGAATCATGAATTGAATCATGAATTGAATCATGAATCACGAATCATGAATTGAATCATGAATCATGAATTGAATCATGAATCATGAATTGAATCATGAATCATGGATCATGAATTGAATCATGAAATATGAATCATGAAATGAATCATGAATCAAATCATGATTCATGAATTGAATCATGAATTGAATCATGAATCATGAATTGAATCATGATTCATGAATCATGAATCGAATCATGATTCATGATTCATGAATCATGAATCGAATCATGATTCATGAATCATGAATCATGAATCGAATCATGAATCTTGAATCATAAATTGAATCATGATTCATGAATCATGAATTGAATCATGATTCATGAATCATGAATCATGAATCGAATCATGAATCTTGAATCATGAATTGAATCATGATTCATGAATCATGAATCATATTTCGAATCATGAATCATGATTCATGAATCATGAACCATGAATCGAATCATAAATCATGAATTGAATCATAAATCATGAATCATTAAATGAATCATGATTCATGAATCATGAATCATGAATCATGAACCATGAATCAAATCATGATTCATGAATCATGAATCATGAATCGAATCATAAATCATGAATCATTAAATGAATCGTGAATTGAATCATGAATCATTAATCATGAATCTTGAATCATGAATTATGAAACATGAATTGAATCATGAATCATGAATCATGAATCATGAATCATGAATCTTGAATCATGAAACATGAAACATGAATTGAAGCATAAATCATGTATCGAATCATGAATCATGAATCATAAATTGAATCATGATTCATGAATATGAATCGAATCATGATTCATAAATCATGAATCATGAATCGAATCATGATTCATGAATCATGAATCATGAATCGAATCATGATTCATGAATCATGAATCATGAATCGAATCATGATTCATGAATCATGAATCATGAATCGAATCATGATTCATGAATCATGAATCATGAATCGAATCATGATTCATGAATCATGAATCGAATCATGATTCATGATTAAAATCATGATTCGTGAATCATGAATCATGAATCGAATCATGATTCATGAATCGAATCATGATTCATGAATCATGAATCATGATTCATGAATCATAAAATCATGATTCATGAATCATGAATCATGATTCATGAATCATAAAATCATGATTCATGAATCATGAATCATGAATCGAATCATGATTCATGAATCATGAATCGAATCATGATTCATGAATCATGAATCATGAATCGAATCATAAATCATGAATTGAATCATAAATTATGAATCAATAAATGAATCATGAATTGAATCATGAATCATGAATCAAATCATGATTCATGAATCACGAATCATGAATCAAATCATGATTCATGAATCACGAATCATGAATCAAATCATGATTCATGAATCGAATCATGATTCATGAATCATGAATCATGATTCATGAATCATGAACCATGAATCAAATCATGATTCATGAATCATGAATCATAATTCGAATCATAAATCATGAATCATTAAATGAATCGTGAATTGAATCATGAATCATGAATCATGAATCATGAATCTTGAATCATGAATTATGAAACATGAATTGAATCATGAATCATGAATAATGAATCATGAATCTTGAATCATGAATCATGAAACATGAATTGAATCATAAATCATGAATCGAATCATGAATCATGAATCATAAATTGAATCATGATTCATGAATCATGAATCGATTCATGATTTATGAATCATGAATCGAATCATTATTCATGAATCGAATCATGATTCATTAATCATGAATCATGAATCGAATCATGATTCATGATTAAAATCATGATTCGTGAATCATGAATCATGAATCGAATCATGATTCATGAATCGAATCATGATTCATGAATCATGAATCATGATTCATGAATCATGAATCATGATTCATGAATCATGAATCATGAATCGAATCATGATTCATGAATCATGAATCATGAATCGAATCATGAATCATGATTCATGAATCATGAATCATGATTCATGATTCATGAATCATGAATCATGATTCATAAATCATGAATCATGAATCATGAATCGAATCATGATTCATGAATCATGAATCATGAATCGAATCATGATTCATGAATCATGAATCATGAATCGAATCATGATTCATGAATCATGAATCATGAATCGAATCATGATTCATGAATCATGAATCGAATCATGATTCATGAATCATGAATCGAATCATGATTCATGAATCATGAATCGAATCATGATTCATGAATCATGAATCATGAATCGAATCATGATTCATGAATCATGAATCATGAATCGAATCATGATTCATAAATCATGAATCGAATCATTATTCATGAATCGAATCATGATTCATAAATCGAATCATGATTCATGAATCACGAATCATGAATCGAATCATGATTCATGAATCATGAATCATGAATCGAATCATGATTCATGAATCATGAATCATGAATCGAATCATGATTCATGAATCAGGAATCATGAATCGAATCATGATTCATGAATCACGAATCATGAATCGAATCATGATTCATGAATCATGAATCATGAATCGAATCATGATTCATGAATCATGAATCATGAATCGAATCATAAATCATGAATTGAATCATAATTAATGAATCATTAAATGAATCATGAATTAAATCATGAGTCATGAATCGAATCATGATTCATGAATCATGAATCATGTATCGAATCATGATTCATAAATCATGAATCATGAATCGAATCATGATTCATAAATCGAATCATGATTCATGAATCAAATCATGATTCATGAATCACGAATCATGAATCGAATCATGATTCATGGATCGAATCATGAATCGAATCATAAATCATGAATTGAATCATAAATCATGAATCATTAAATGAATCATGAATTGAATCATGAATCATGAATTAAATCATGAATCATGAATTGAATCATGAATCATGAATTGAATCATGAATCATGAATTGAATCATGAATTGAATCATGAATCACGAATCATGAATTGAATCATGAATCATGAATTGAATCATGAATCATGAATTGAATCATGGATCATGAATTGAATCATGAAATATGAATCATGAAATGAATCATGAATCATGAATCAAATCATGATTCATGAATTGAATCATGAATTGAATCATGAATCATGAATTGAATCATGATTCATGAATCATGAATCGAATCATGATTCATGATTCATGAATCATGAATCGAATCATGATTCATGAATCATGAATCATGAATCGAATCATGAATCTTGAATCATGAATTGAATCATGATTCATGAATCATGAATCATGAATCGAATCATGAATCTTGAATCATGAATTGAATCATGATTCATGAATCATGAATCATATTACGAATCATGAATTATGAATCATGAATCATGATTCGATTCATGATTCATGATTCATAATTCATGATTCGTAATATGATCATGAACCATGAATCAAATCATGAATCATGAATCGAATCATAAATAATGAATTGAATCATAAATCATGAATCATTAAATGAATCATGATTCATGAATCATGAATCATGAATCGAATCATGATTCATGAATCATGAATCATGAATCGAATCATGATTCATGAATCGAATCATGATTCATGAATCACGAATCATGAATCGAATCATGATTCATGAATCGAATCATGATTCATGAATCATGAATCGAATCATGATTCATGAATCATGAATCATGAATCGATTCATATATCATGATTCATGAATCATGAATCATGAATCGATTCATAAATCATGAATTGAATCATAAATCATGAATCAATAAATGAATCATGAATTGAATCATGAATCATGAATCGAATCATGATTCATGAATCATGAATTATGAATCGAATCATGATTCATAAATCGAATCATGATTCATGAATCATGAATCATGATTCATGAATCATGAACCATGAATCAAATCATGATTCATGAATCATGAATCATGAATCGAATCATGATTTATGAATCATGAATCATGATTCATGAATCATGAACCATAAATCAAATCATGATTCATGAATCATGAATCATGAATCGAATCATAAATCATGAATCATTAAATGAATCGTGAATTGAATCATGAATCATGAATCATGAATCATGAATCTTGAATCATGAATTATGAAACATGAATTGAATCATGAATCATGAATCTTGAATCATGAAACATGAAACATGAATTGAATCATAAATCATGAATCGAATCATGAATCATGAATCATAAATTGAATCATGATTCATGAATCATGAATCGAATCATGATTCATAAATCGAATCATGATTCATAAATCGAATCATGATTCATGAATCACGAATCATGAATCGAATCATGATTCATGAATCATGAATCATGAATCAAATCATGATTCATGAATCATGAATCATGAATCGAATCATAAATCATGAATTGAATCATAATTAATGAATCATTAAATGAATCATGAATTGAATCATGAGTCATGAATCGAATCATGATTCATGAATCATCAATCATGAATCGAATCATGATTCATAAATCATGAATCATGAATCGAATCATGATTCATGAATTGAATCATAAATCATGAATCATTAAATGAATCATGATTCATGAATCATGAATCATGAATCATGAACCATGAATCAAATCATGATTCATGAATCATAATTCATGAATCGAATCATAAATCATGAATCATTAAATGAATCGTGAATTGAATCATGAAATATTAATCATGAATCTTGAATCATGAATTATGAAACATGAATTGAATCATGAATCATGAATCATGAATCATGAATCATGAATCTTGAATCATGAAACATGAAACATGAATTGAATCATAAATCATGAATCGAATCATGAATCATGAGTCATAAATTGAATCATGATTCATGAATCATGAATCGAATCATGATTCATGAATCATGAATCATGAATCGAATCATTATTCATGAATCGAATCATGATTCATGAATCATGAATCATGAATCGAATCATGATTCATGATTAAAATCATGATTCATGAATCATGAATCGAATCATGATTCATGAATCATGAATCATGATTCATGAATCATGAATCATGAATCATGAATCGAATCATGATTCATGAATCATGAATCGAATCATGATTCATGATTCATGAATCATGAATCGAATCATGATTCATGAATCATGAATCATGAATCGAATCATGAATCTTGAATCATGAATTGAATCATGATTCATGAATCATGAATCATGAATCGAATCATGAATCTTGAATCATGAATTGAATCATGAATTATGAATCATGAATCATGAATCGAATCATGAATTATGAATCATGAATCATGAATCGAATCATGATTCATGAATCATGAACCATGAATCGAATCATGAATCATGAATCGAATCATAAATCATGAATTAAATCATAAATCATGAATCATTAAATGAATCATGATTTATGAATCATGAATCATGAATCGAATCATGATTCATGAATCATGAATCATGAATCGAATCATGATTCATGAATCATGAATCATGAATCGAATCATGATTCATGAATCATGAATCATGAATCGAATCATGATTTATGAATCATGAATCATGATTCATGAATCATGAACCATAAATCAAATCATGATTCATGAATCATGAATCATGAATCGAATCATAAATCATAAATCATTAAATGAATCGTGAATTGAATCATGATTCATGAATCATGAATCATGAATCGAATCATGATTCATGAATCATGAATCATGAATCGACTCATGATTCATGAATCATGAATCATGAATC
This sequence comes from Mixophyes australis, assembly GCA_036250195.1. NCBI lineage: Eukaryota > Metazoa > Chordata > Amphibia > Anura > Limnodynastidae > Mixophyes > Mixophyes australis. Next base: position 330,126 of record JAVHZZ010000078.1, read on the forward strand.
GAATCATGAATCATGATTCATGAATCATGAATCATGATTCATGATTCATGAATCATGAATCATGAATCGAATCATGATTCATGAATCATGAATCATGATTCATGAATCATGAATCATGAATCGAATCATGATTCATGAATCATGAATCATGATTCGTGAATCACGAATCATGAATCGAATCATGATTCATGAATCATGAATCATGAATCGAATCATGATTCATGAATCATGAATCATGAATCGAATCATGATTTATGAATCATGAATCATGATTCATGAATCATGAACCATAAATCAAATCATGATTCATGAATCATGAATCATGAATCGAATCATAAATCATAAATCATTAAATGAATCGTGAATTGAATCATGATTCATGAATCATGAATCATGAATCGAATCATGATTCATGAATCATGAATCATGAATCGAATCATGATTCATGAATCATGAATCATGAATCGAATCATGAATCATGATTCATGAATCATGAATCATGATTCATGAATCATGAATCATGAATCGAATCATGATTCATGAATCATGAATCATGAATCGAATCATGAATCATGATTCATGAATCATGAATCATGAATCGAATCATGAATCATGATTCATGAATCATGAATCATGATTCATGAATCATGAATCATGAATCGAATCATGATTCATGAATCATGAATCATGAATCGAATCATGATTCATGAATCATGAATCATGATTCATGAATCATGAATCATGAATCGAATCATGATTCATGAATCATGAATCATGATTCGTGAATCACGAATCATGAATCGAATCATGATTCATGAATCGAATCATGATTCATGAATCATGAATCATGATTCATGAATCATGAATCATGAATCGAATCATGATTCATGAATCATGAATCATGATTCGAATCATGATTCATGAATCATGAATCATGAATCGAATCATGAATTATGAATCATGAATCACTAATCGAATCTTGATTCATAAATCATGAATCATGAATCGAATCATGATTCATAAATCATGAATCATAAATCATGAATTGAATCATAAATAATGAATCATGAATCAAATCATGACTCATGAATCATGAATCATGAATCGAATCATGATTCATGAATCATGAATCATGAATCGAATCATGATTCATGAATCATGAATCATGATTCGAATCATGATTCATGAATCATGAATCATGAATCGAATCATGAATTATGAATCATGAATCACTAATCGAATCTTGATTCATAAATCATGAATCATGAATCGAATCATGATTCATAAATCATGAATCATAAATCATGAATTGAATCATAAATAATGAATCATGAATCGAATCATGACTCATGAATCATGAATCATGAATCGAATCATGATTCATGAATCATGAATCATGAATCGAATCATGATTCATGAATCATGAATCATGAATCGAATCATGATTCATAAATCATGAATCATGAATCGAATCATGATTCATGAATCGAATCATGATTCATAAATCGAATCATGATTCATGGATCACGAATCATGAATCGAATCATGATTCATGAATCATGAATCATGAATCAAATCATGATTCATGAATCATGAATCATGAATCGAATCATGATTCATGAATCACGAATAATGAATCGAATCATGATTCATGAATCACGAATCATGAATCGAATCATGATTCATGAATCATGAATCATGAATCGAATCATGATTCATGAATCATGAATCATGAATCGAATCATAAATCATGAATTGAATCATAATAAATGAATCATTAAATGAATCATGAATTGAATCATGAGTCATGAATCGAATCATGATTCATGAATCATGAATCATGAATCGAATCATGATTCATAAATCATGAATCATGAATCGAATCATGATTCATAAATCGAATCATGATTCATGAATCGAATCATGATTCATGAATCACGAATCATGAATCGAATCATGATTCATGGATCGAATCATGAATCGAATCATAAATCATGAATTGAATCATAAATCATGAATCATTAAATGAATCATGAATTGAATAATGAATCATGAATTAAATCATGAATCATGAATTGAATCATGAATCATGAATTGAATCATGAATCATGAATTGAATCATGAATTGAATCATGAATCACGAATCATGAATTGAATCATGAATCATGAATTGAATCATGAATCATGAATTGAATCATGAATCATGGATCATGAATTGAATCATGAAATATGAATCATGAAATGAATCATGAATCATGAATCAAATCATGATTCATGAATTGAATCATGAATTGAATCATGAATCATGAATTGAATCATGATTCATGAATCATGAATCGAATCATGATTCATGATTCATGAATCATGAATCGAATCATGATTCATGAATCATGAATCATGAATCGAATCATGAATCTTGAATCATGAATTGAATCATGATTCATGAATCATGAATCGAATCATGAATCTTGAATCATGAATTGAATCATGATTCATGAATCATGAATCATATTTCGAATCATGAATTATGAATCATGAATCATGAATCGAATCATGATTCATGAATCATGAACCATGAATCGAATCATGAATCATGAATCGAATCATAAATCATGAATTGAATCATAAATCATGAATCATTAAATGAATCATGATTCATGAATCATGAATCATGAATCGAATCATGATTCATGAATCATGAATCATGAATCGAATCATGATTCATGAATCATGAATCATGAATCGAATCATGATTCATGAATCATGAATCATGAATCGAATCATGATTCATGATTAAAATCATGATTCGTGAATCATGAATCATGAATCGAATCATGAATCATGATTAAAATCATGATTCGTGAATCATGAATCATGAATCGAATCATGATTCATGAATCATGAATCATGATTCATGAATCATGAATCATGATTCATGAATCATGAATCATGAATCGAATCATGATTCATGAATCATGAATCATGAATCGAATCATGATTCATGAATCATGAATCATAATTCATGAATCATGAACCATAAATCAAATCATGATTCATGAATCATGAATCATGAATCGAATCATAAATCATAAATCATTAAATGAATCGTGAATTGAATCATGATTCATGAATCATGAATCATGAATCGAATCATGATTCATGAATCATGAATCATGAATCGAATCATGATTCATGAATCATGAATCATGAATCGAATCATGATTCATGAATCATGAATCATGATTCGTGAATCACGAATCATGAATCGAATCATGATTCATGAATCTTGAATCATGATTCATGAATCATGAATCATGATTCATGAATCATGAATCATGAATCGAATCATGATTCATGAATCATGAATCATGATTCGAATCATGATTCATGAATCATGAATCATGAATCGAATCATGAATTATGAATCATGAATCACTAATCGAATCTTGATTCATAAATCATGAATCATGAATCGAATCATGATTCATAAATCATGAATCATAAATCATGAATTGAATCATAAATAATGAATCATGAATCGAATCATGACTCATGAATCATGAATCATGAATCGAATCATGATTCATGAATCATGAATCATGAATCGAATCATGATTCATAAATCATGAATCATGAATCGAATCATGATTCATGAATCGAATCATGATTCATAAATCGAATCATGATTCATGGATCACGAATCATGAATCGAATCATGAATCATGAATCAAATCATGATTCATGAATCATGAATCATGAATCGAATCATGATTCATGAATCATGAATCATGAATCGAATCATAAATCATGAATTGAATCATAATTAATGAATCATTAAATGAATCATGAATTGAATCATGAGTCATGAATCGAATCATGATTCATGAATCATGAATCATGAATCGAATCATGATTCATAAATCATGAATCATGAATCGAATCATGATTCATAAATAGAATCATGATTCATGAATCGAATCATGATTCATGAATCACGAATCATGAATCGAATCATGATTCATGGATCGAATCATGAATCGAATCATAAATCATGAATTGAATCATAAATCATGAATCATTAAATGAATCATGAATTGAATAATGAATCATGAATTAAATCATGAATCATGAATTGAATCATGAATCATGAATTGAATCATGAATCATGAATTGAATCATGAATTGAATCATGAATCACGAATCATGAATTGAATCATGAATCATGAATTGAATCATGAATCATGAATTGAATCATGAATCATGGATCATGAATTGAATCATGAAATATGAATCATGAAATGAATCATGAATCATGAATCAAATCATGATTCATGAATTGAATCATGAATTGAATCATGAATCATGAATTGAATCATGATTCATGAATCATGAATCGAATCATGATTCATGATTCATGAATCATGAATCGAATCATGATTCATGAATCATGAATCATGAATCGAATCATGAATCTTGAATCATGAATTGAATCATGATTCATGAATCATGAATCATGAATCGAATCATGAATCTTGAATCATGAATTGAATCATGATTCATGAATCATGAATCATATTTCGAATCATGAATTATGAATCATGAATCACAAATCGAATCATGATTCATGAATCATGAACCATGAATCGAATCATGAATCATGAATCGAATCATAAATCATGAATTGAATCATAAATCATGAATCATTAAATGAATCATGATTCATGAATCATGAATCATGAATCGAATCATGATTCATGAATCGAATCATGATTCATGAATCACGAATCATGGATCGAATCATGATTCATGAATCGAATCAGGATTCATGAATCATGAATCATGAATCGAATCATGATTCATGAATCATGAATCATGAATCGAATCATGATTCATGAATCATGAATCATGAATCGATTCATAAATCATGAATTGAATCATAAATCATGAATCAATAAATGAATCATGAATTGAATCATGAATCATGAATCGAATCATTATTCATGAATCACGAATCATGAATTGAATCATGATTCATGAATCGAATCATGATTCATGAATCGAATCATGATTCATGAATCATTAAATGAATCGTGAATTGAATCATGAATCATGAATCATGAATCTTGAATCATGAATTATGAAACATGAATTGAATCATGAATCATGAATCATGAATCTTGAATCATGAAACATGAAACATGAATTGAATCATAAATCATGAATCGAATCATGAATCATGAATCATAAATTGAATCATGATTCATGAATCATGAATCGAATCATGATTCATGAATCATACATCATGAATCGAATCATTATTCATGAATCGAATCATGATTCATGAATCATGAATCATGAATCGAATCATGATTCATGATTAAAATCATGATTCGTGAATCATGAATCATGAATCGAATCATGATTCCTGAATCATGAATCATGATTCCTGAATCATGAATCATGAATCATGAATCATGAATCATGATTCATGAATCATGAATCCTGAATCATGAATCATGATTCATGAATCATGAATCATGAATCGAATCATGATTCATGAATCATGAATCATGAATCGAATCATGATTCATGAATCATGAATCATGAATCGAATCATGATTCATGAATCATGAATCATGATTCATGAATCATGAACCATGAATCAAATCATGATTCATGAATCATGAATCATGAATCGAATCATAAATCATAAATCATTAAATGAATCGTGAATTGAATCATGAATCATGAATCGAATCATGATTCATAAATCATGAATCATTAAATAAATCATGAATTGAATCATGAATCATGAATTAAATCATGAATCATGAATTGAATCATGAATCATGAATTGAATCATGAATCATGGATCATGAATTGAATCATGAAATATGAATCATGAAATGAATCATGAATCATGAATCAAATCATGATTCATGAATTGAATCATGAATTGAATCATGAATCATGAATTGAATCATGATTCATGAATCATGAATCGAATCATGATTCATGATTCATGAATCATGAATCGAATCATGATTCATGAATCATGAATCATGAATCGAATCATGAATCTTGAATCATGAATTGAATCATGATTCATGAATCATGAATCATGAATCGAATCATGAATCTTGAATCATGAATTGAATCATGATTCATGAATCATGAACCATGAATCGAATCATGAATCATGAATCGAATCATAAATCATTATTTGAATCATAAATCATGAATCATTAAATGAATCATGATTCATGAATCATGAATCATGAATCATGAACCATGAATCAAATCATGATTCATGAATCATGAATCATGAATCGAATCATAAATCATGAATCATTAAAGGAATCGTGAATTGAATCATGAAATATTAATCATGAATCTTGAATCATGAATTATGAAACATGAATTGAATCATGAATCATGAATCATGAATCATGAATCATGAATCTTGAATCATGAAACATGAAACATGAATTGAATCATAAATCATGAATCGAATCATGAATCATGAATCATAAATTGAATCATGATTCATGAATCATGAATCGAATCATGATTCATGAATCATGAATCATGAATCGAATCATTATTCATGAATCGAATCATGATTCATGAATCATGAATCATGAATCGAATTATGATTCATGATTAAAATCATGATTCGTGAATCATGAATCATGAATCGAATCATGATTCATGAATCATGAATCATGATTCATGAATCATGAATCATGAATCATGAATCGAATCATGATTCATGAATCATGAATCGAATCATGATTCATGATTCATGAATCATGAATCGAATCATGATTCATGAATCATGAATCATGAATCGAATCATGAATCATGAATCGAATCATGATTCATGAATCATGAATCGAATCATGATTCATGATTCATGAATCATGAATCGAATCATGATTCATGAATCATGAATCATGAATCGAATCATGAATCTTGAATCATGAATTGAATCATGATTCATGAATCATGAATCATGAATCGAATCATGAATCTTGAATCATGAATTGAATCATGATTCATGAATCATGAATCATATTTCGAATCATGAATTATGAATCATGAATCATGAATCGAATCATGATTCATGAATCATGAACCATGAATCGAATCATGAATCATGAATCGAATCATAAATCATGAATTGAATCATAAATCATGAATCATTAAATGAATCATGATTCATGAATCATGAATCATGAATCGAATCATGATTCATGAATCATGAATCATGAATCGAATCATGATTCATGAATCGAATCATGATTCATGAATCGAATCATGATTCATGAATCATGAATCATGAATCAAATCATGATTCATGATTAAAATCATGATTCGTGAATCATGAATCATGAATCGAATCATGATTCATGAATCATGAATCATGATTCATGAATCATGAATCATGATTCATGAATCGAATCATGATTCATGAATCATGAATCATGATTCATGAATCATGAACCATAAATCAAATCATGATTCGTGAATCATGAATCATGAATCGAATCATGATTCATGAATCATGAATCATGATTCATGAATCATGAATCATGATTCATGAATCATGAATCATGAATCGAATCATGATTCATGAATCATGAATCATGAATCGAATCATGATTCATGAATCATGAATCATAATTCATGAATCATGAACCATAAATCAAATCATGATTCATGAATCATGAATCATGAATCGAATCATAAATCATAAATCATTAAATGAATCGTGAATTGAATCATGATTCATGAATCATGAATCATGAATCGAATCATGATTCATGAATCATGAATCATGAATCGAATCATGATTCATGAATCATGAATCATGAATCGAATCATGAATCATGAATCATGAATCGAATCATGATTCATGAATCATGAATCGAATCATGATTCATGATTCATGAATCATGAATCGAATCATGATTCATGAATCATGAATCATGAATCGAATCATGAATCTTGAATCATGAATTGAATCATGATTCATGAATCATGAATCATGAATCGAATCATGAATCTTGAATCATGAATTGAATCATGATTCATGAATCATGAATCATATTTCGAATCATGAATTATGAATCATGAATCATGAATCGAATCATGATTCATGAATCATGAACCATGAATCGAATCATGAATCATGAATCGAATCATAAATCATGAATTGAATCATAAATCATGAATCATTAAATGAATCATGATTCATGAATCATGAATCATGAATCGAATCATGATTCATGAATCATGAATCATGAATCGAATCATGATTCATGAATCATGAATCATGAATCAAATCATGATTCATGATTAAAATCATGATTCGTGAATCATGAATCATGAATCGAATCATGATTCATGAATCATGAATCATGATTCATGAATCATGAATCATGATTCATGAATCGAATCATGATTCATGAATCATGAATCATGATTCATGAATCATGAACCATAAATCAAATCATGATTCGTGAATCATGAATCATGAATCGAATCATGATTCATGAATCATGAATCATGATTCATGAATCATGAATCATGATTCATGAATCATGAATCATGAATCGAATCATGATTCATGAATCATGAATCATGAATCGAATCATGATTCATGAATCATGAATCATAATTCATGAATCATGAACCATAAATCAAATCATGATTCATGAATCATGAATCATGAATCGAATCATAAATCATAAATCATTAAATGAATCGTGAATTGAATCATGATTCATGAATCATGAATCATGAATCGAATCATGATTCATGAATCATGAATCATGAATCGAATCATGATTCATGAATCATGAATCATGAATCGAATCATGAATCATGATTCATGAATCATGAATCATGATTCATGAATCATGAATCATGAATCGAATCATGATTCATGAATCATGAATCATGAATCGAATCATGATTCATGAATCATGAATCATGATTCGTGAATCACGAATCATGAATCGAATCATGATTCATGAATCTTGAATCATGATTCATGAATCATGAATCATGATTCATGAATCATGAATCATGAATCGAATCATGATTCATGAATCATGAATCATGATTCGAATCATGATTCATGAATCATGAATCATGAATCGAATCATGAATTATGAATCATGAATCACTAATCGAATCTTGATTCATAAATCATGAATCATGAATCGAATCATGATTCATAAATCATGAATCATAAATCATGAATTGAATCATAAATAATGAATCATGAATCGAATCATGACTCATGAATCATGAATCATGAATCGAATCATGATTCATGAATCATGAATCATGAATCGAATCATGATTCATAAATCATGAATCATGAATCGAATCATGATTCATGAATCGAATCATGATTCATAAATCGAATCATGATTCATGGATCACGAATCATGAATCGAATCATGAATCATGAATCAAATCATGATTCATGAATCATGAATCATGAATCGAATCATGATTCATGAATCATGAATCATGAATCGAATCATAAATCATGAATTGAATCATAATTAATGAATCATTAAATGAATCATGAATTGAATCATGAGTCATGAATCGAATCATGATTCATGAATCATGAATCATGAATCGAATCATGATTCATAAATCATGAATCATGAATCGAATCATGATTCATAAATCGAATCATGATTCATGAATCGAATCATGATTCATGAATCACGAATCATGAATCGAATCATGATTCATGGATCGAATCATGAATCGAATCATAAATCATGAATTGAATCATAAATCATGAATCATTAAATGAATCATGAATTGAATAATGAATCATGAATTAAATCATGAATCATGAATTGAATCATGAATCATGAATTGAATCATGAATCATGAATTGAATCATGAATTGAATCATGAATCACGAATCATGAATTGAATCATGAATCATGAATTGAATCATGAATCATGAATTGAATCATGAATCATGGATCATGAATTGAATCATGAATTATGAATCATGAAATGAATCATGAATCATGAATCAAATCATGATTCATGAATTGAATCATGAATTGAATCATGAATCATGAATTGAATCATGATTCATGAATCATGAATCGAATCATGATTCATGATTCATGAATCATGAATCGAATCATGATTCATGAATCATGAATCATGAATCGAATCATGAATCTTGAATCATGAATTGAATCATGATTCATGAATCATGAATCATGAATCGAATCATGAATCTTGAATCATGAATTGAATCATGATTCATGAATCATGAATCATATTTCGAATCATGAATTATGAATCATGAATCACAAATCGAATCATGATTCATGAATCATGAACCATGAATCGAATCATGAATCATGAATCGAATCATAAATCATGAATTGAATCATAAATCATGAATCATTAAATGAATCATGATTCATGAATCATGAATCATGAATCGAATCATGATTCATGAATCGAATCATGATTCATGAATCACGAATCATGGATCGAATCATGATTCATGAATCGAATCAGGATTCATGAATCATGAATCATGAATCGAATCATGATTCATGAATCATGAATCATGAATCGAATCATGATTCATGAATCATGAATCATGAATCGATTCATAAATCATGAATTGAATCATAAATCATGAATCAATAAATGAATCATGAATTGAATCATGAATCATGAATCGAATCATTATTCATGAATCACGAATCATGAATTGAATCATGATTCATGAATCGAATCATGATTCATGAATCGAATCATGATTCATGAATCATTAAATGAATCGTGAATTGAATCATGAATCATGAATCATGAATCTTGAATCATGAATTATGAAACATGAATTGAATCATGAATCATGAATCATGAATCTTGAATCATGAAACATGAAACATGAATTGAATCATAAATCATGAATCGAATCATGAATCATGAATCATAAATTGAATCATGATTCATGAATCATGAATCGAATCATGATTCATGAATCATACATCATGAATCGAATCATTATTCATGAATCGAATCATGATTCATGAATCATACATCATGAATCGAATCATTATTCATGAATCGAATCATGATTCATGAATCATGAATCATGAATCGAATCATGATTCATGATTAAAATCATGATTCGTGAATCATGAATCATGAATCGAATCATGATTCCTGAATCATGAATCATGATTCCTGAATCATGAATCATGAATCATGAATCATGAATCATGATTCATGAATCATGAATCCTGAATCATGAATCATGATTCATGAATCATGAATCATGATTCATGAATCATGAATCATGAATCGAATCATGATTCATGAATCATGAATCATGAATCGAATCATGATTCATGAATCATGAATCATGAATCGAATCATGATTCATGAATCATGAATCATGAATCGAATCATGATTCATGAATCATGAATCATGATTCATGAATCATGAACCATGAATCAAATCATGATTCATGAATCATGAATCATGAATCGAATCATAAATCATAAATCATTAAATGAATCGTGAATTGAATCATGAATCATGAATCGAATCATGATTCATAAATCATGAATCATTAAATAAATCATGAATTGAATCATGAATCATGAATTAAATCATGAATCATGAATTGAATCATGAATCATGAATTGAATCATGAATCATGGATCATGAATTGAATCATGAAATATGAATCATGAAATGAATCATGAATCATGAATCAAATCATGATTCATGAATTGAATCATGAATTGAATCATGAATCATGAATTGAATCATGATTCATGAATCATGAATCGAATCATGATTCATGATTCATGAATCATGAATCGAATCATGATTCATGAATCATGAATCATGAATCGAATCATGAATCTTGAATCATGAATTGAATCATGATTCATGAATCATGAATCATGAATCGAATCATGAATCTTGAATCATGAATTGAATCATGATTCATGAATCATGAACCATGAATCGAATCATGAATCATGAATCGAATCATAAATCATGAATTGAATCATAAATCATGAATCATTAAATGAATCATGATTCATGAATCATGAATCATGAATCATGAACCATGAATCAAATCATGATTCATGAATCATGAATCATGAATCGAATCATAAATCATGAATCATTAAAGGAATCGTGAATTGAATCATGAAATATTAATCATGAATCTTGAATCATGAATTATGAAACATGAATTGAATCATGAATCATGAATCATGAATCATGAATCATGAATCTTGAATCATGAAACATGAAACATGAATTGAATCATAAATCATGAATCGAATCATGAATCATGAATCATAAATTGAATCATGATTCATGAATCATGAATTGAATCATGATTCATGAATCATGAATCATGAATCGAATCATTATTCATGAATCGAATCATGATTCATGAATCATGAATCATGAATCGAATCATGATTCATGATTAAAATCATGATTCGTGAATCATGAATAATGAATTGAATCATGATTCATGAATCATGAATCATGATTCATGAATCATGAATCATGAATCATGAATCGAATCATGATTCATGAATCATGAATCGAATCATGATTCATGATTCATGAATCATGAATCGAATCATGATTCATGAATCATGAATCATGAATCGAATCATGAATCTTGAATCATGAATTGAATCATGATTCATGAATCATGAATCATGAATCGAATCATGAATCTTGAATCATGAATTGAATCATGATTCATGAATCATGAATCATATTTCGAATCATGAATTATGAATCATGAATCATGAATCGAATCATGATTCATGAATCATGAACCATGAATCGAATCATGAATCATGAATCGAATCATAAATCATGAATTGAATCATAAATCATGAATCATTAAATGAATCATGATTCATGAATCATGAATCATGAATCGAATCATGATTCATGAATCATGAATCATGAATCGAATCATGATTCATGAATCGAATCATGATTCATGAATCGAATCATGATTCATGAATCATGAATCATGAATCGAATCATGATTCATGATTAAAATCATGATTCGTGAATCATGAATCATGAATCGAATCATGATTCATGAATCATGAATCATGATTCATGAATCATGAATCATGATTCATGAATCGAATCATGATTCATGAATCATGAATCATGATTCATGAATCATGAACCATAAATCAAATCATGATTCATGAATCATGAATCATGAATCGAATCATAAATCATAAATCATTAAATGAATCGTGAATTGAATCATGATTCATGAATCATGAATCATGAATCGAATCATGATTCATGAATCATGAATCATGAATCGAATCATGATTCATGAATCATGAATCATGAATCGAATCATGAATCATGATTCATGAATCATGAATCATGATTCATGAATCATGAATCATGAATCGAATCATGATTCATGAATCATGAATCATGAATCGAATCATGATTCATGAATCATGAATCATGATTCGTGAATCACGAATCATGAATCGAATCATGATTCATGAATCGAATCATGATTCATGAATCATGAATCATGATTCATGAATCATGAATCATGAATCGAATCATGATTCATGAATCATGAATCATGATTCGAATCATGATTCATGAATCATGAATCATGAATCGAATCATGAATTATGAATCATGAATCACTAATCGAATCTTGATTCATAAATCATGAATCATGAATCGAATCATGATTCATAAATCATGAATCATAAATCATGAATTGAATCATAAATAATGAATCATGAATCGAATCATGACTCATGAATCATGAATCATGAATCGAATCATGATTCATGAATCATGAATCATGAATCGAATCATGATTCATAAATCATGAATCATGAATCGAATCATGATTCATGAATCGAATCATGATTCATAAATCGAATCATGATTCATGGATCACGTATCATGAATCGAATCATGATTCATGAATCATGAATCATGAATCAAATCATGATTCATGAATCATGAATCATGAATCGAATCATGATTCATGAATCACGAATAATGAATCGAATCATGATTCATGAATCACGAATCATGAATCGAATCATGATTCATGAATCATGAATCATGAATCGAATCATGATTCATGAATCATGAATCATGAATCGAATCATAAATCATGAATTGAATCATAATTAATGAATCATTAAATGAATAATGAATTGAATCATGAGTCATGAATCGAATCATGATTCATGAATCATGAATCATGAATCGAATCATGATTCATAAATCATGAATCATGAATCGAATCATGATTCATAAATCGAATCATGATTCATGAATCGAATCATGATTCATGAATCACGAATCATGAATCGAATCATGATTCATGGATCGAATCATGAATCGAATCATAAATCATGAATTGAATCATAAATCATGAATCATTAAATGAATCATGAATTGAATAATGAATCATGAATTAAATCATGAATCATGAATTGAATCATGAATCATGAATTGAATCATGAATCATGAATTGAATCATGAATTGAATCATGAATCACGAATCATGAATTGAATCATGAATCATGAATTGAATCATGAATCATGAATTGAATCATGAATCATGAATTGAATCATGAATCATGGATCATGAATTGAATCATGAAATATGAATCATGAAATGAATCATGAATCATGAATCAAATCATGATTCATGAATTGAATCATGAATTGAATCATGAATCATGAATTGAATCATGATTCATGAATCATGAATCATGAATCGAATCATGATTCATGAATCATGAATCATGAATCGAATCATGATTCATGAATCATGAATCATGAATCGAATCATGAATCATGATTCATGAATCATGAATCATGATTCATGAATCATGAATCATGAATCGAATCATGATTCATGAATCATGAATCATGAATCGAATCATGATTCATGAATCATGAATCATGATTCGTGAATCACGAATCATGAATCGAATCATGATTCATGAATCGAATCATGATTCATGAATCATGAATCATGATTCATGAATCATGAATCATGAATCGAATCATGAATTATGAATCATGAATCACTAATCGAATCTTGATTCATAAATCATGAATCATGAATCGAATCATGATTCATAAATCATGAATCATAAATCATGAATTGAATCATAAATAATGAATCATGAATCGAATCATGACTCATGAAT
This sequence comes from Mixophyes australis, assembly GCA_036250195.1. Taxonomy (NCBI): domain Eukaryota; kingdom Metazoa; phylum Chordata; class Amphibia; order Anura; family Limnodynastidae; genus Mixophyes; species Mixophyes australis. Next base: position 345,414 of record JAVHZZ010000078.1, read on the forward strand.
CATGAATCATGAATCGAATCATGATTCATAAATCATGAATCATGAATCGAATCATGATTCATGAATCATGAATCATGAATCGAATCATGATTCATAAATCATGAATCATGAATCGAATCATGATTCATGAATCGAATCACGATTCATAAATCGAATCATGATTCATGGATCACGTATCATGAATCGAATCATGATTCATGAATCATGAATCATGAATCAAATCATGATTCATGAATCATGAATCATGAATCGAATCATGATTCATGAATCACGAATAATGAATCGAATCATGATTCATGAATCACGAATCATGAATCGAATCATGATTCATGAATCATGAATCATGAATCGAATCATGATTCATGAATCATGAATCATGAATCGAATCATAAATCATGAATTGAATCATAATTAATGAATCATTAAATGAATCATGAATTGAATCATGAGTCATGAATCGAATCATGATTCATGAATCATGAATCATGAATCGAATCATGATTCATAAATCATGAATCATGAATCGAATCATGATTCATAAATCGAATCATGATTCATGAATCGAATCCTGATTCATGAATCACGAATCATGAATCGAATCATGATTCATGGATCGAATCATGAATCGAATCATAAATCATGAATTGAATCATAAATCATGAATCATTAAATGAATCATGAATTGAATAATGAATCATGAATTAAATCATGAATCATGAATTGAATCATGAATCATGAATTGAATCATGAATCATGAATTGAATCATGAATTGAATCATGAATCACGAATCATGAATTGAATCATGAATCATGAATTGAATCATGAATCATGAATTGAATCATGAATCATGGATCATGAATTGAATCATGAAATATGAATCATGAAATGAATCATGAATCATGAATCAAATCATGATTCATGAATTGAATCATGAAATGAATCATGAATCATGAATTGAATCATGATTCATGAATCATGAATCGAATCATAAATCATGAATTGAATCATAAATCATGAATCATTAAATGAATCATGATTCATGAATCATGAATCATGAATCGAATCATGATTCATGAATCGAATCATGATTCATGAATCACGAATCATGGATCGAATCATGATTCATGAATCGAATCATGATTCATGAATCATGAATCATGAATCGAATCATGATTCATGAATCATGAATCATGAATCGATTCATAAATCATGAATTGAATCATAAATCATGAATCAATAAATGAATCATGAATTGAATCATGAATCATGAATCGAATCATTATTCATGAATCACGAATCATGAATTGAATCATGATTCATGAATCGAATCATGATTCATGAATCGAATCATGATTCATGAATCATTAAATGAATCGTGAATTGAATCATGAATCATGAATCATGAATCTTGAATCATGAATTATGAAACATGAATTGAATCATGAATCATGAATCATGAATCTTGAATCATGAAACATGAAACATGAATTGAATCATAAATCATGAATCGAATCATGAATCATGAATCATAAATTGAATCATGATTCATGAATCATGAATCGAATCATGATTCATGAATCATGAATCATGAATCGAATCATTATTCATGAATCGAATCATGATTAATGAATCATGAATCATGAATCGAATCATGATTCATGATTAAAATCATGATTCGTGAATCATGACTCATGAATCGAATCATGATTCATGAATCATGAATCATGATTCATGAATCATGAATCATGATTCATGAATCATGAATCATGAATCGAATCATGATTCATGAATCATGAATCATGAATCGAATCATGATTCATGAATCATGAATCATGATTCATGAATCATGAACCATGAATCAAATCATGATTCATGAATCATGAATCATGAATCGAATCATAAATCATAAATCATTAAATGAATCGTGAATTGAATCATGAATCATGAATCGAATCATGATTCATGAATCATGAATCATGAATCATGATTCATGAATCATGAATCATGAATCGAATCATGATTCATGAATCATGAATCATGAATCGATTCATGATTCATGAATCATGAATCATGAATCGAATCATGATTCATGAATCATGAATCATGAATCGAATCATGATTCATGAATCATGAATCATGAATCGAATCATGATTCATGAATTGAATCATAAATCATGAATCAATAAATGAATCATGAATTGAATCATGAATCATGAATCGAATCATGAATCATGAATTGAATCATGAATCATGAATCGAATCATGATTCATGAATCGAATCATGAATCATGAATCAAATCATGATTCATGAATCGAATCATGATTCATGAATCATGAATCATGATTCATGAATCATGAACCATGAATCAAATCATGATTCATGAATCATGAATCATGATTCATGAAGCATGAATCAAATCATGATTCATGAATCATGAATCATGATTCATGAATCATGAATCATGGATCGAATCATGATTCATGAATCATGAATCGAATCATAAATCCTGAATTGAATCATAAATCATGAATCAATAAATGAATCATGAATTGAATCATGAATCATGAATCTGTCAGGCGCCGTTCCGCACGGCCGCCTGTCTGCCTGACAGCGCGTCTGGTTGCTATGCAACCAGACGCGTCACTTCCGGATCCCCCTGCCATCGGACACCTGGCTGTGATGACGCGCCCCGTTGCTAGGCAACGGGACGCTATGAAGGATTCCCGGCGGCAGGTATGACAGCGCTGCAGCGCTGATTCTGATTGGGTTCCCACAGTATTTAAACCTCTTCCTGCCCTCTCACCAGTGCCAGAGTATCAGGTCTTCCTGCCTCCAGCGTTTGTGTATACCAGTTGCTGTATTCGTTCCTGACTATCCTCGTGCTGCTTGTGACCCTTTTGACCCGGACCGTTTGACCACCCCTATCTGGATTCTGCCTTTGTACTGTGCTCCCTGAAAGTTACCGACCCGGCTTGCCTCACCATTCTTCTGGATTTCCCTTTGTACCTCTTCTACCTGAACGTTGCTGACCCGGCCTGTCTGACACCTCCTTGTATCTCGCTGTGGACACTAGGAAGGACCGCGACCTGCGTGCCCCTGCAGCGGAGTCCATACTTCCTTGCGGGAGTTCCTGGTGAATACCAGGGGCACGTTAGACTCCGCGCCTTCCTCTGAGTTGCGCCAACAACAGCAGGTACCCACTATCAGTTGTACACCCACTATCAGTCGTGACAGAATCGAATCATGATTCATGAATCACGAATCATGAATCGAATCATGATTCATGAATCGAATCATGATTCATGAATCATGAACCATGAATCAAATCATGATTCATGAATCATGAATCATGGATCGAATCATAAATCATGAATCATTAAATGAATCGTGAATTGAATCATGAATCATGAATCATGAATCATGAATCTTGAATCATGAATTATGAAACATGAATTGAATCATGAATCATGAATCATGAATCTTGAATCATGAATCATGAAACATGAATTGAATCATAAATCATGAATCGAATCATGATTCATGAATCATGAATCATGAATCGAATCATGATTCATGAATCACGAATCATGGATCGAATCATGATTCATGAATCGAATCATGATTCATGAATCATGAATCATGGATCGAATCATGAATCATGAATCGAATCATGATTCATGAATCAGGAATCATGAATCGATTCATAAATCATGAATTGAATCATAAATCATGAATCAATAAATGAATCATGAATTGAATCATGAATCATGAATCGAATCATGATTCATGAATCACGAATGATGAATCGAATCATGATTCATGAATCGAATCATGATTCATGAATCATGAATCATGATTCATGAATCATGAACCATGAATCAAATCATGATTCATGAATCATGAATCATGAATCGAATCATACATCATGAATCATTAAATGAATCGTGAATTGAATCATGAATCATGAATCATGAATCATGAATCTTGAATCATGAATTATGAAACATGAATTGAATCATGAATCATGAATCATGAATCATGAATCTTGAATCATGAATCATGAAACATGAATTGAATCATAAATCATGAATCGAATCATGAATCATGAATCATAAATTGAATCATGATTCATGAATCATGAATCGAATCATGATTCATGAATCATGAATCATGAATCGAATCATTATTCATGAATCGAATCATGATTCATGAATCATGAATCATGAATCGAATCATTATTCATGAATCGAATCATGATTCATGAATCATGAATCATGAATCGAATCATGATTCATGATTAAAATCATGATTCGTGAATCATGATTCATGAATCATGAATCATGATTCATGAATCATGAATCATGATTCATGAATCATGAATCATGAATTGAATCATGATTCATGAATCATGAATCATGAATCGAATCATAAATCATGAATTGAATCATAAATCATGAATCAATAAATGAATCATGAATTGAATCATGAATCATGAATCGAATCATTATTCATGAATCACGAATCATGAATCGAATCATGATTCATGAATCGAATCATGATTTATGAATCATGAATCATGATTTATGAATCATGAATCATGATTCATGAATCATAAATCATGAATCAAAGCATGATTCATGAATCATGAATCATGAATCGAATCATAAATCATGAATCATTAAATGAATCGTGAATTGAATCATGAATCATGAATCATGAATCATGAATCATGAATCTTGAATCATGAATTATGAAACATGATTCATGAATCATGAATCATGAATTGAATCATGATTCATGAATCATGAATCATGAATCGAATCATAAATCATGAATTGAATCATAAATCATGAATCAATAAATGAATCATGAATTGAATCATGAATCATGAATCGAATCATTATTCATGAATCACGAATCATGAATCGAATCATGATTCATGAATCGAATCATGATTCATGAATCATGAATCATGAATCGAATCATGATTCATAAATCGAATCATGAATCATAAATCGAATCATGAATCATGAATCGAATCATAAATCATGAATTGAATCATAAATCATGAATCATGAATCGAATCATGATTCATGAATCATGAATCATGAATCAAATCATGAATCATGAATCATGAATCATGAATCGAATCATGATTTATGAATCATGAATCATGGATCGAATCATGAATCATGAATCGAATCATAAATCATGAATTGAATCATAAATCATGAATTGAATCATAAATCATGAATCATTAAATGAATCATGATTCATGAATCATGAATCATGAATCGAATCATGATTCATAAATCGAATCATGATTCATAAATCGAATCATGATTCATGAATCACAAATCATGAATCGAATCATGATTCATGAATCATGAATCATGAATCGAATCATGATTCATGAATCATGAATCATGAATCGAATCATAAATCATGAATTGAATCATAAATCATGAATCATTAAATGAATCATGAATTGAATCATGAATCATGAATCGAATCATGATTCATGAATCATGAATCAAATCATGATTCATAAATCAAGAATCATGAATCGAATCATGATTCATGAATCAAATCATGATTCATGAATCACGAATCATGAATCGAATCATGTTTCATGAATCGAATCATGATTCATGATTCATGAATCATGAATCGAATCATGAATCATGAATCGAATCATAAATCATGAATTGAATCATAAATCATGAATCATGAATCGAATCATGATTCATGAATCATGAATCATAAATCAAATCATGATTCATGAATCATGAATCATGAATCGAATCATGATTCATGAATCGAATCATGATTCATGAATCACGAATCATGGATCGAATCATGATTCATGAATCGAATCATGATTCATGAATCATTAATCCTGGATCAAATCATGAATCATGAATTTAATCATGAATTGAATCATGAATCATGAATTGAATCATGATTCATGAATCATGAGTCATGAATCGAATCATAAATCATGAATTGAATCATGAATCATGAATCATGAATCGAATCATAAATCATGAATCATTAAATGAATCATGATTCATGAATCATGAATCGAATCATGATTCATGAATCATAATTCATGAATCGAATCATGATTCATAAATCGAATCAAGATTCATGAATCACGAATCATGAATCGAATCATGATTCATGAATCATGAATCATGAATCGAATCATAAATTATGAATTGAATCATAAATCATGAATCATTAAATGAATCATGATTCATGAATCATGAATCGAATCATGATTCATGAATCATGAATCATGAATCGAATCATGATTCATAAATCAACAATCATGAATCGTATCATGATTCATGAATCGAATCATGATTCATAAATCATGAATCATGAATCGTATCATGATTCATGAATCGAATAATGATTCATAAATTGAATCATGATTCATGAATCATGAATCATGAATCGAATCATGATTCATAAATCGAATCATGATTCATGAATCATGAATCATGAATCGAATCATGATTCATGAATCATGAATCATGAATCGAATCATGATTCATGAATTATGAATCATGAATCGAATCATAAATCATGAATTGAATCATAAATCATGAATCATTAAATGAATCATGAATTGAATCATGAATCATGAATCGAATCATGATTCATGAATCATGAATCATGAATCAAATCATGATTCATAAATCATGAATCATGAATCGAATCATGATTCATGAATCGAATCATGATTCATGAATCATGAATCATGAATCGAATCATGATTCATGAATCATGAATCATGAATCGAATCATGATTCATGAATCATGAATCATGAATCGAATATGGAATCTTGAATCATGAATTGAATCATGATTCATGAATCATGAATCATGAAGCGAATCATGAATTATGAATCATGAATCATGAATCGAATCATGATTCATGAATCATGAATCATAAATCGAATCATGAATCATGAATCGAATCATAAATCATAAATTGAATCATAAATCATGAATCATGAATCGAATCATGATTCATGAATCATGAATCATGAATCGAATCATGAATCATGAATCATGAATCGAATCATGATTCATGAATCATGAATCATGGATCGAATCATGAATCATTAATCGAATCATAAATCATGAATTGAATCATAAATCATGAATCATTAAATGAATCATGATTCATGAATCATGAATCATGAATCGAATCATGATTCATAAATCGAATCATGATTCATAAATCGAATCATGATTCATGAATCACAAATCATGAATCGAATCATGATTCATGAATCATGAATCATGAATCGAATCATGATTCATGAATCATGAATCATGAATCGAATCATAAATCATGAATTGAATCATAAATCATGAATCATTAAATGAATCATGAATTGAATCATGAATCATGAATCGAATCATGATTCATGAATCATGAATCAAATCATGATTCATAAATCAAGAATCATGAATCGAATCATGATTCATGAATCAAATCATGATTCATGAATCACGAATCATGAATCGAATCATGTTTCATGAATCGAATCATGATTCATGAATCATGAATCATGATTCATGAATCATGAATCATGAATCAAATCATGAATCATGAATCATGAATCATGAATCGAATCATGATTCATGAATCATGAATCATGAATCAAATCATAAATCATGAATTGAATCATAAATCATGAATCATTAAATGAATCGTGAATTGAATCATGAATCATGAATTAAATCATGAATTGAATCATGAATCACGAATCATGAATTGAATCATGAATCATGAATTGAATCATGAATCATGAATTGAATCATGAATCATGAATCATGAATTGAATCATGAATTGAATCATGAATCATGAATCATGAATTGAATCATGAATCATGAATTGAATCATGAATCATGAATTGAATCATGAATCATGAATCATGAATCAAATCATGATTCATGAATTTAATCATGAATTTAATCATGAATCATGAATTGAATCATGATTTATGAATCATGAATCAAGAATTGAATCATGATTCATGAATCATGAATCATGAATCGAATCATAAATCATGAATTGAATCATGATTCATGAATCATGAATCATGAATCATGAATCGAATCATAAATCATGAATTGAATCATAAATCATGAATCATTCAATGAATCATGAATTAAATCATGAATCATGAATTGAATCATGAATCATGAATTGAATCATGAGTCATGAATTGAATCATGAATCATGAATTGAATCATGAATCATGAATCGAATCATGAATTAAATCATGAATCATGAATCATGAATCGAATCATGATTCATGAATCATGAATCATGAATCGAATCATGAATCTTGAATCATGAATTGAATCATGATTCATGAATCTTGAATCATGAATTGAATCATGATTCATGAATCATGAATCATGAATCGAATCATGATTCATGAATCATGAATCATGAATCGAATCATGATTCATAAATCATGAATCATGAATCGTATCATGATTCATGAATCGAATCATGATTCATAAATCATGAATCATGAATCGTATCATGATTCATGAATCGAATCATAATTCATAAATCGAATCATGATTCATGAATCACGAATCATGAATCAAATCATGATTCATGAATCATGAATCATGAATCGAATCATGATTCATGAATCATGAATCATGAATCGAATCATAAATCATGAATTGAATCATAAATCATGAATCATTAAATGAATCATGAATTGAATCATGAATCATGAATCAAATCATGATTCATGAATCATGAATCATGAATCGAATCATGATTCATGAATCGAATCATGATTCATGAATCATGATTCATGATTCATGATTCATGAATCATGAATCATGAATCAAATCATGATTCATGAATCATGAATCATGAATTGAATCATAAATCATGAATTGAATTATAAATCATGAATCATTAAATGAATCGTGAATTGAATCATGAATCATGAATTGAATCATAAATCATGAATGATTAAATGAATCGTGAATTGAATCATGAATCATGAATTAAATAATGAATCATGAATTGAATCATGAATTGAATCATGAATCACGAATCATGAATTGAATCATGAATCATGAATTGAATCATGAATCATGAATTGAATCACAAATCATGAATTGAATCACAAATCATGAATCATGAATTGAATCATGAATCATGAATTGAATCATGATTTATGAATCATGAATCAAGAATTGAATCATGATTCATGAATCATGAATCAAATCATAAATCATGAATTGAATCATAAATCATGAATCATTAAATGAATCATGAATTAAATCATGAATCATGAATTGAATCATGAATCATGAATTGAATCATGAGTCATGAATTGAATCATGAATCATGAATTGAATCATGAATCATGAATTGAATCATGAATTAAATCATGAATCATGAATCATGAATTGAATAATTAATCATGAATCATGAATTGAATCATGAATCATGAATCATGAATTTAATCATGAATCATGAATTGAATCATGAATTGAATCATGAATCATGAATCATGAATCATAATTTGAATTATGAATCATGAATTGAATCATGAATCATAAATTGAATCATGTATCATGAATTATGATTTGAATCATGAATCATGAATTGAATCATATATTGAATCATGAATCATGAATTGAATCATGAATTGAATCATGAATCATAAATTGAATCATGAATCATGAATTGAATCATGAATTGAATCATGAATAATGAATCATGATTTATGAATCATGAATCATGAATTGAATCATAAATCATGAATTGAATCATGAGTCCTGAATTGAATCATGAATCATGAATTGAATCATGAATCATGAATCATGAAATGAATCATGCTTTGAATCATGAATCATGAATCGAATCATGAATCATGGATCATGAATTGAATCATGAATCATTAATCATGAATCGAAGCATGAATCATGAATTGAATCATGAGTCATGAATTGAATCATCAATCATGGATCATGAAATGAATCATGATTCATGAATCATGAATTGAATCATGAATCATGAATTGAATCATGAGTCATGAATTGAATCATGAATCATGAATTGAATCATGAATCATGAATCATGAATCGAATCATGAATCAAGAAATGTATCATGATTCATGAATCATGAATTGAATCATGAATCATGAATCATGAATCGAATCATGATTCATAAATCATGAATCATGAATCGAATCATGATTCAGGAATCGAATCATGATTCATAAATCGAATCATGATTCATGAATCACGAATCATGAATAGAATTATGATTCATGAATCATGAATCATGAATCGAATCATAAATCATGAATTGAATCATAAATCATGAATCATTAAATGAATCGTGAATTGAATCATGAATCATGAATTGAATCATGAATCATGAACTGAATCATGAATTGAATCATGAATCACGAATCCTGAATTGAATCATGAATCATGAATTGAATCATGAATCATGAATTGAATCATGAATCATGAATTGAATCATGAATCATGAATCATGAATTGAATCATGATTTATGAATCATGAATCAAGAATTGAATCATGATTCATGAATCATGAATCATGAATCGAATCATAAATCATGAATTGAATCATGATTCATGAATCATGAATCATGAATCGAATCATAAATCATGAATTGAATCATAAATCATGAATCATTAAATGAATCATGAATTAAATCATGAATCATGATTTGAATAATGAATCATGAATTGAATCATGAGTCATTAATTGAATCATGAATCATGAATTGAATCATGAATCATGAATCATGAATTAAATCATGAATAAAATCATGAATCATGAATTGAATAATGAATCATGAATTGAATCATGAATCATGAATCATGAATCGAATCATAAATCATGAATTGAATCATAAATCATGAATCATTAAATGAATCATTAATTAAATCATGAATCATGAATTGAATCATGAATCATGAATTGAATCATGAATTAAATCATGAATCATGAATCATGAATTGAATCATGAATCATGAATTGAATCATGAATCATGAATTGAATCATGAATTAAATCATGAATCATGAATCATGAATTGAATAATGAATCATGAATCATGAATTGAATCATGAATCATGAATCAAGAATTGAATCATAAATCATGAATTAAATCATGAATTGAATCATGAATCATGAATCAGGATTAATAATTTGAATCATGAATCATGAATTGAATCATGAATCATAAATTGAATCATGTATCATGAATTATGATTTGAATCATGAATCATGAATTGAATCATATATTGAATCATGAATCATGAATTGAATCATGAATCATGAATTGAATCATGAATTGAATCATGAATCATGTATTGAATCATAAATTGAATCATGAATCATGAATTGAATCATGAATCATGAATTGAATCATGAATTGAATCATGAATCATGAATTGAATCATGAATCATGAATCATGAAATAAATCTTGAATCGAATCATGATTTATGAATCATGAATCATGAATTTAATAATGATTCATGAATCAGGAATCATGAATCGAACCATGATTCATGAATCATGAATCATGAATTGAATCATAAATCATGAATTGAATCATGAGTCATGAATTGAATCATGAATCATGAATTGAATCATGAATCATGAATCATGAAATGAATCATGCATTGAATCATGAATCGTGAATCATGAATCGAATCATGAATCATGGATCATGAATTGAATCATGAATCATGAATCATGAATCGAATCATGAATCATGAAATGAATCATGATTCATGAATCATGAATTGAATCATGAATTGAATCATTAGTCATGAATTGAATCATGAATCATGAATTGAATCATGAATCATGAATCATAAATTGAATCATGATTCATGAATCATGAATCATGAATCGAATCATTATTCATGAATCGAATCATGATTCATGAATCATTAATCATGAATCGAATCATGATTCATGATTAAAATCATGATTCGTAAATCATGAATCATGAATCGAATCATGATTCATGAATCGAATCATGATTCATGAATCATGAATCATGATTCATGAATCATGAATCATGAATTATGAATCGAATCATGATTCATGAATCATGAATCGAATCATGATTCATGAATCATGAATCATGAATTGAATCATGATTCATGAATCATGAATCATGAATCGAATCATGATTCATGAATCATGAATCATGAATTGAATCATGATTCATGAATCATGAATCATGAATCGATTCATGATTCATGATTCATGAATCATGATTCGATTCATGAATCACGAATCATGAATCGAATCATGATTCATGAATCATGAATCATGAATCATGAATCGAATCATGATTCATGAATCATGAATCATGAATCATGAATCGAATCATGATTCATGAATCGAATCATGATTCATGAATCATGAATCATGAATCGAATCATGATTCATGAATCATGAATCATGAATCGAATCATGATTCATGAATCATGAATCATGAATCGAATATGGAATCTTGAATCATGAATTGAATCATGATTCATGAATCATGAATCATGAAGCGAATCATGAATTATGAATCATGAATCATGAATCGAATCATGATTCATGAATCATGAATCATAAATCGAATCATGAATCATGAATCGAATCATAAATCGAATCATGAATCATGAATCGTATCATAAATCATGAATTGAATCATAAATCATGAATCATGAATCGAATCATGATTCATGAATCATGAATCGAATCATGATTCATGAATCATGAATCATGAATCGAATCATGATTCATGAATCATGAATCATGAATCGAATCATGATTCATGAATCATGAATCATGGATCGAATCATGAATCATGAATCGAATCATAAATCATGAATTGAATCATAAATCATGAATCATTAAATAAATCATGATTCATGAATCATGAATCATGAATCGAATCATGATTCATAAATCGAATCATAAATCATGAATTGAATCATAAATCATGAATCATTAAATAAATCATGATTCATGAATCATGAATCATGAATCGAATCATGATTCATAAATCGAATCATGATTCATAAATCGAATCATGATTCATGAATCACAAATCATGAATCGAATCATGATTCATGAATCATGAATCATGAATCGAATCATAAATCATGAATTGAATCATAAATCATGAATCATTAAATGAATCGTGAATTGAATCATGAATCATGAATTAAATCATGAATCATGAATTGAATCATGAATCATGAATTGAATCATGAATCATGAACTGAATCATGAATTGAATCATGAATCATGAATCCTGAATTGAATCATGAATCATGAATTGAATCATGAATCATGAATTGAATCATGAATCATGAATTGAATCATGAATCATGAATCATGAATTAAATCATGAATTGAATCATGAATCACGAATCATGAATTGAATCATGAATCATGAATTGAATCATGAATCATGAATTGAATCATGAATCATGAATTGAATCATGAATTGAATCATGAATCACGAATCATGAAATGAATCATGAATCATGAATTGAATCATGAATCATGAATTGAATCATGAATCATGAATCAAATCATGATTCATGAATTTAATCATGAATTTAATCATGAATCATGAATCATGAATTGAATCATGATTTATGAATCATGAATCAAGAATTGAATCATAATTCATGAATCATGAATCATGAATCGAATCATAAATCATGAATTGAATCATGATTCATGAATCATGAATCATGAATCATGAATCGAATCATAAATCATGAATTGAATCATAAATCATGAATCATTAAATGAATCATGAATTAAATCATGAATCATGAATTGAATCATGAATCATGAATTGAATCATGAGTCATGAATTGAATCATGAATCATGAATTGAATCATGAATCATGAATTGAATCATGAATTAAATCATGAATCATGAATCATGAATCGAATCATGATTCATGAATCATGAATCATGAATCGAATCATGAATCTTGAATCATGAATTGAATCATGATTCATGAATCATGAATCATGAATCGAATCATGAATTATGAATCATGAATCATGAATCGAATCATGATTCATGAATCATGAATCATGAATCGAATCATGAATCATGAATCAAATCATAAATCATGAATTGAATCATAAATCATGAATCATGAATCGAATCATGATTCATGAATCATGAATCATGAATCGAATCATGATTCATGAATCACGAATCATGGATCGAATCATGATTCATGAATCGAATTATGATTCATGAATCATGAATCATGGATCGAATCATGAATCATGAATCGAATCATGATTCATGAATCATGAATCATGAATCGAATCATAAATCATGAATTGAATCATAAATCATAAATCATTAAATGAATCATGATTCATGAATCATGAATCATGAATCGAATCATGATTCATGAATCATGAATCGAATCATGATTCATAAATCATGAATCATGAATTGTATCATGATTCATGAATCGAATCATGATTCATAAATCGAATCATGATTCATGAATCACGAATCATGAATCAAATCATGATTCATGAATTATGAATCATGAATCGTATCATGATTCATGAATCATGAATCATGAATCGAATCATAAATCATGAATTGAATCATAAATCATGAATCATTAAATGAATCATGAATTGAATCATGAATCATGAATCAAATCATGATTCATAAATCATGAATCATGAATCGAATCATGATTCATGAATCGAATCATGATTCATGAATCATGAATCATGATTCATGAATCATGAATCGAATCATGATTCATGAATCGAATCATGATTCATGAATCATGATTAATGATTCATGAATCATGAATCATGGATCGAATCATGATTCATGAATCATGAATCATGAATCGAATCATAAATCATGAATTGAATCATAAATCATGAATCATTAAATAAATCATGATTCATAAATCATGAATCATGAATCGAATCATGATTCAGGAATCGAATCATGATTCATAAATCGAATCATGATTCATGAATCACGAATCATGAATCGAATCATGATTCATGAATCATGAATCATGAATCGAATCATAAATATGAATTGACTCATAAATCATGAATCATTAAATGAATTATGAATTGAATCATGAATCATGAATCGAATCATAAATCATGAATTGAATCATAAATCATGAATCATTAAATGAATCATGAATTAAATCATGAATCATGAACTGAATCATGATTCATTAATCATGAATCATGGATCGAATCATGAATCATGAATCGAATCATGATTCATGAATCATGAATCATGAATCGAATCATAAATCATGAATTGAATCATAAATCATGAATCATTAAATAAATCATGATTCATGAATCATGAATCATGAATCGAATCATGATTCATAAATCATGAATCATGAATCGAATCATGATTCAGGAATCGAATCATGATTCATAAATCGAATCATGATTCATGAATCACGAATCATGAATAGAATTATGATTCATGAATCATGAATCATGAATCGAATCATAAATCATGAATTGAATCATAAATCATGAATCATTAAATGAATCGTGAATTGAATCATGAATCATGAATTAAATCATGAATCATGAATTGAATCATGAATCATGAATTGAATCATGAATCATGAACTGAATCATGAATTGAATCATGAATCACGAATCCTGAATTGAATCATGAATCCTGAATTGAATCATGAATCCTGAATTGAATCATGAATCATGAATTGAATCATGAATCATGAATTGAATCATGAATCATGAATCATGAATTGAATCATGATTTATGAATCATGAATCAAGAATTGAATCATGATTCATGAATCATGAATCATGAATCGAATCATAAATCATGAATTGAATCATGATTCATGAATCATGAATCATGAATCGAATCATAAATCATGAATTGAATCATAAATCATGAATCATTAAATGAATCATGAATTAAATCATGAATCATGATTTGAATAATGAATCATGAATTGAATCATGAGTCATTAATTGAATCATGAATCATGAATTGAATCATGAATCATGAATCATGAATTAAATCATGAATAAAATCATGAATCATGAATTGAATAATGAATCATGAATTGAATCATGAATCATGAATCATGAATCGAATCATAAATCATGAATTGAATCATAAATCATGAATCATTAAATGAATCATTAATTAAATCATGAATCATGAATTGAATCATGAATCATGAATTGAATCATGAATTAAATCATGAATCATGAATCATGAATTGAATCATGAATCATGAATTGAATCATGAATCATGAATTGAATCATGAATTAAATCATGAATCATGAATCATGAATTGAATAATGAATCATGAATCATGAATTGAATCATGAATCATGAATCAAGAATTGAATCATAAATCATGAATTAAATCATGAATTGAATCATGAATCATGAATCAGGATTAATAATTTGAATCATGAATCATGAATTGAATCATGAATCATAAATTGAATCATGTATCATGAATTATGATTTGAATCATGAATCATGAATTGAATCATATATTGAATCATGAATCATGAATTGAATCATGAATCATGAATTGAATCATGAATTGAATCATGAATCATGTATTGAATCATGAATTGAATCATGAATCATGAATTGAATCATGAATCATGAATTGAATCATGAATTGAATCATGAATCATGAATTGAATCATGAATCATGAATCATGAAATAAATCTTGAATCGAATCATGATTTATGAATCATGAATCATGAATTTAATAATGATTCATGAATCAGGAATCATGAATCGAACCATGATTCATGAATCATGAATCATGAATCGAATCATTATTCATGAATCGAATCATGATTCATGAATCATTAATCATGAATCGAATCATGATTCATGATTAAAATCATGATTCGTAAATCATGAATCATGAATCGAATCATGATTCATGAATCGAATCATGATTCATGAATCATGAATCATGATTCATGAATCATGAATCATGATTCATAAATCATGAATCATGATTCATGATTCATGAATCATGAATCGAATCATGATTCATGAATCATGAATCATGAATCGAATCATGATTCATGAATCATGAATCATGAATCGAATCATGATTCATGAATCATGAATTATGAATCGAATCATGATTCATGAATCATGAATCATGAATCGAATCATGATTCATGAATCATGAATTATGAATCGAATCATGATTCATGAATTATGAATCGAATCATGATTCATGAATCATGAATCATGAATCGAATCATGATTCATGAATCATGAATCATGAATCGAATCATGATTCATGAATCATGAATCATGAATTGAATCATGATTCATGAATCATGAATCATGAATCGATTCATGATTCATGATTCATGAATCATGATTCGATTCATGAATCACGAATCATGAATCGAATCATGATTCATGAATCATGAATCATGAATCATGAATCGAATCATGATTCATGAATCGAATCATGATTCATGAATCATGAATCATGAATCGAATCATGATTCATGAATCATGAATCATGAATCGAATCATGATTCATGAATCATGAATCATGAATCGAATATGGAATCTTGAATCATGAATTGAATCATGATTCATGAATCATGAATCATGAAGCGAATCATGAATTATGAATCATGAATCATGAATCGAATCATGATTCATGAATCATGAATCATAAATCGAATCATGAATCATGAATCGAATCATAAATCGAATCATGAATCATGAATCGTATCATAAATCATGAATTGAATCATAAATCATGAATCATGAATCGAATCATGATTCATGAATCATGAATCGAATCATGATTCATGAATCATGAATCATGAATCGAATCATGATTCATGAATCATGAATCATGAATCGAATCATGATTCATGAATCATGAATCATGGATCGAATCATGAATCATGAATCGAATCATAAATCATGAATTGAATCATAAATCATGAATCATTAAATAAATCATGATTCATGAATCATGAATCATGAATCGAATCATGATTCATAAATCGAATCATAAATCATGAATTGAATCATAAATCATGAATCATTAAATAAATCATGATTCATGAATCATGAATCATGAATCGAATCATGATTCATAAATCGAATCATGATTCATAAATCGAATCATGATTCATGAATCACAAATCATGAATCGAATCATGATTCATGAATCATGAATCATGAATCGAATCATGATTCATGAATCATGAATCATGAATCGAATCATAAATCATGAATTGAATCATAAATCATGAATCATTAAATGAATCATGAATTGAATCATGAATCATGAATCGAATCATGATTCATGAATCATGAATCATGAATCAAATCATGATTCATAAATCAAGAATCATGAATCGAATCATGATTCATGAATTTAATCATGAATTTAATCATGAATCATGAATCATGAATTGAATCATGATTCATGAATTTAATCATGAATTTAATCATGAATCATGAATCATGAATTGAATCATGATTTATGAATCATGAATCAAGAATTGAATCATAATTCATGAATCATGAATCATGAATCGAATCATAAATCATGAATTGAATCATGATTCATGAATCATGAATCATGAATCATGAATCGAATCATAAATCATGAATTGAATCATAAATCATGAATCATTAAATGAATCATGAATTAAATCATGAATCATGAATTGAATCATGAATCATGAATTGAATCATGAGTCATGAATTGAATCATGAATCATGAATTGAATCATGAATCATGAATTGAATCATGAATTAAATCATGAATCATGAATCATGAATCGAATCATGATTCATGAATCATGAATCATGAATCGAATCATGAATCTTGAATCATGAATTGAATCATGATTCATGAATCATGAATCATGAATCGAATCATGAATTATGAATCATGAATCATGAATCGAATCATGATTCATGAATCATGAATCATGAATCGAATCATGAATCATGAATCAAATCATAAATCATGAATTGAATCATAAATCATGAATCATGAATCGAATCATGATTCATGAATCATGAATCATGAATCGAATCATAAATCATGAATCACGAATCATGGATCGAATCATGATTCATGAATCGAATTATGATTCATGAATCATGAATCATGGATCGAATCATGAATCATGAATCGAATCATGATTCATGAATCATGAATCATGAATCGAATCATAAATCATGAATTGAATCATAAATCATAAATCATTAAATGAATCATGATTCATGAATCATGAATCATGAATCGAATCATGATTCATGAATCATGAATCGAATCATGATTCATAAATCGAATCATGATTCATGAATCACGAATCATGAATCAAATCATGATTCATGAATTATGAATCATGAATCGTATCATGATTCATGAATCATGAATCATGAATCGAATCATAAATCATGAATTGAATCATAAATCATGAATCATTAAATGAATCATGAATTGAATCATGAATCATGAATCAAATCATGATTCATAAATCATGAATCATGAATCGAATCATGATTCATGAATCGAATCATGATTCATGAATCATGAATCATGATTCATGAATCATGAATCATGAATCAAATCATGATTCATGAATCATGAATCGAATCATGATTCATGAATCGAATCATGATTCATGAATCATGATTCATGATTCATGAATCATGAATCATGAATCAAATCATGATTCATGAATCATGAATCATGAATTGAATCATAAATCATGAATTGAATTATAAATCATGAATCATTAAATGAATTGTGAATTGAATCATGAATCATGAATTGAATCATAAATCATGAATCATTAAATGAATCGTGAATTGAATCATGAATCATGAATTAAATAATGAATCATGAATTGAATCATGAATTGAATCATGAATCACGAATCATGAATCATGAATCGAATCATAAATCATGAATTGAATCATGATTCATGAATCATGAATCATGAATCGAATCATAAATCATGAATTGAATCATGATTCATGAATCATGAATCATGAATCATGAATCGAATCATAAATCATGAATTGAATCATAAATCATGAATCATTAAATGAATCATGAATTAAATCATGAATCATGAATTGAATCATGAATCATGAATTGAATCATGAGTTATGAATTGAATCATGAATCATGAATCATGAATCGAATCATGATTCATGAATCATGAATCATGAATCGAATCATGAATCTTGAATCATGAATTGAATCATGATTCATGAATCATGAATCATGAATCGAATCATGAATTATGAATCATGAATCATGAATCGAATCATGATTCATGAATCATGAATCATGAATCGAATCATGAATCATGAATCGAATCATAAATCATGAATTGAATCATAAATCATGAATCATTAAATAAATCATGATTCATGAATCATGAATCATGAATCGAATCATGATTCATAAATCGAATCATAAATCATGAATTGAATCATAAATCATGAATCATTAAATAAATCATGATTCATGAATCATGAATCATGAATCGAATCATGATTCATAAATCGAATCATGATTCATAAATCGAATCATGATTCATGAATCACAAATCATGAATCGAATCATGATTCATGAATCATGAATCATGAATCGAATCATGATTCATGAATCATGAATCATGAATCGAATCATAAATCATGAATTGAATCATAAATCATGAATCATTAAATGAATCATGAATTGAATCATGAATCATGAATCGAATCATGATTCATGAATCATGAATCATGAATCAAATCATGATTCATAAATCAAGAATCATGAATCGAATCATGATTCATGAATCAAATCATGATTCATGAATCACGAATCATGATTCATGAATCATGAATCATGAATCAAATCATGATTCATGAATCATGAATCATGATTCATGAATCATGAATCATGAATCAAATCATGATTCATGAATCATGAATCATGATTCATGAATCATGAATCATGAATCATGAATCATGAATCGAATCATGATTCATGATTCATGAATCATGAATCGAATCATAAATCATGAATTGAATCATAAATCATGAATCATTAAATGAATCGTGAATTGAATCATGAATCATGAATTAAATCATGAATTGAATCATGAATCACGAATCATGAATTGAATCATGAATCATGAATTGAATCATGAATCATGAATTGAATCATGAATCATGAATTGAATCATGAATTGAATCATGAATCACGAATCATGAAATGAATCATGAATCATGAATTGAATCATGAATCATGAATTGAATCATGAATCATGAATCATGAATCAAATCATGATTTATGAATTTAATCATGAATTTAATCATGAATCATGAATCATGAATTGAATCATGATTTATGAATCATGAATCAAGAATTGAATCATAATTCATGAATCATGAATCATGAATCGAATCATAAATCATGAATTGAATCATGATTCATGAATCATGAATCATGAATCATGAATCGAATCATAAATCATGAATTGAATCATAAATCATGAATCATTAAATGAATCATGAATTAAATCATGAATCATGAATTGAATCATGAATCATGAATTGAATCATGAGTCATGAATTGAATCATGAATCATGAATTGAATCATGAATCATGAATTGAATCATGAATTAAATCATGAATCATGAATCATGAATCGAATCATGATTCATGAATCATGAATCATGAATCGAATCATGAATCTTGAATCATGAATTGAATCATGATTCATGAATCATGAATCATGAATCGAATCATGAATTATGAATCATGAATCATGAATCGAATCATGATTCATGAATCATGAATCATGAATCGAATCATGAATCATGAATCAAATCATAAATCATGAATTGAATCATAAATCATGAATCATGAATCGAATCATGATTCATGAATCATGAATCATGAATCGAATCATAAATCATGAATCACGAATCATGGATCGAATCATGATTCATGAATCGAATTATGATTCATGAATCATGAATCATGGATCGAATCATGAATCATGAATCGAATCATGATTCATGAATCATGAATCATGAATCGAATCATAAATCATGAATTGAATCATAAATCATAAATCATTAAATGAATCATGATTCATGAATCATGAATCATGAATCGAATCATGATTCATGAATCATGAATCGAATCATGATTCATAAATCGAATCATGATTCATGAATCACGAATCATGAATCAAATCATGATTCATGAATTATGAATCATGAATCGTATCATGATTCATGAATCATGAATCATGAATCGAATCATAAATCATGAATTGAATCATAAATCATGAATCATTAAATGAATCATGAATTGAATCATGAATCATGAATCAAATCATGATTCATAAATCATGAATCATGAATCGAATCATGATTCATGAATCGAATCATGATTCATGAATCATGAATCATGATTCATGAATCATGAATCATGAATCAAATCATGATTCATGAATCATGAATCGAATCATGATTCATGAATCGAATCATGATTCATGAATCATGATTCATGATTCATGAATCATGAATCATGAATCAAATCATGATTCATGAATCATGAATCATGAATTGAATCATAAATCATGAATTGAATTATAAATCATGAATCATTAAATGAATTGTGAATTGAATCATGAATCATGAATTGAATCATAAATCATGAATCATTAAATGAATCGTGAATTGAATCATGAATCATGAATTAAATAATGAATCATGAATTGAATCATGAATTGAATCATGAATCACGAATCATGAATCATGAATCGAATCATAAATCATGAATTGAATCATGATTCATGAATCATGAATCATGAATCGAATCATAAATCATGAATTGAATCATGATTCATGAATCATGAATCATGAATCATGAATCGAATCATAAATCATGAATTGAATCATAAATCATGAATCATTAAATGAATCATGAATTAAATCATGAATCATGAATTGAATCATGAATCATGAATTGAATCATGAGTTATGAATTGAATCATGAATCATGAATCATGAATCGAATCATGATTCATGAATCATGAATCATGAATCGAATCATGAATCTTGAATCATGAATTGAATCATGATTCATGAATCATGAATCATGAATCGAATCATGAATTATGAATCATGAATCATGAATCGAATCATGATTCATGAATCATGAATCATGAATCGAATCATGAATCATGAATCGAATCATAAATCATGAATTGAATCATAAATCATGAATCATGAATCATGATTCATGAATCATGAATCATGAATCAAATCATGATTCATGAATCATGAATCGAATCATGATTCATGAATCGAATCATGATTCATGAATCATGATTCATGATTCATGAATCATGAATCATGAATCAAATCATGATTCATGAATCATGAATCATGAATTGAATCATAAATCATGAATTGAATTATAAATCATGAATCATTAAATGAATTGTGAATTGAATCATGAATCATGAATTGAATCATAAATCATGAATCATTAAATGAATCGTGAATTGAATCATGAATCATGAATTAAATAATGAATCATGAATTGAATCATGAATTGAATCATGAATCACGAATCATGAATCATGAATCGAATCATAAATCATGAATTGAATCATGATTCATGAATCATGAATCATGAATCGAATCATAAATCATGAATTGAATCATGATTCATGAATCATGAATCATGAATCATGAATCGAATCATAAATCATGAATTGAATCATAAATCATGAATCATTAAATGAATCATGAATTAAATCATGAATCATGAATTGAATCATGAATCATGAATTGAATCATGAGTTATGAATTGAATCATGAATCATGAATCATGAATCGAATCATGATTCATGAATCATGAATCATGAATCGAATCATGAATCTTGAATCATGAATTGAATCATGATTCATGAATCATGAATCATGAATCGAATCATGAATTATGAATCATGAATCATGAATCGAATCATGATTCATGAATCATGAATCATGAATCGAATCATGAATCATGAATCGAATCATAAATCATGAATTGAATCATAAATCATGAATCATGAATCGAATCATGATTCATGAATCATGAATCATGAATCGAATCATGATTCATGAATCACGAATCATGGATCGAATCATGATTCATGAATCGAATTATGATTCATGAATCATGAATCATGGATCGAATCATGAATCATGAATCGAATCATGATTCATGAATCATGAATCATGAATCGAATCATAAATCATGAATTGAATCATAAATCATGAATCATTAAATGAATCATGATTCATGAATCATGAATCATGAATCGAATCATGATTCATGAATCATGAATCGAATCATGATTCATAAATCATGAATCATGAATTGTATCATGATTCATGAATCGAATCATGATTCATAAATCGAATCATGATTCATGAATCACGAATCATGAATCAAATCATGATTCATGAATTATGAATCATAAATCGTATCATGATTCATGAATCATGAATCATGAATCGAATCATAAATCATGAATTGAATCATAAATCATGAATCATTAAATGAATCATGAATTGAATCATGAATCATGAATCAAATCATGATTCATAAATCATGAATCATGAATCGAATCATGATTCATGAATCGAATCATGATTCATGAATCATGAATCATGATTCATGAATCATGAATCATGAATCGAATCATGATTCATGAATCGAAACATGATTCATGAATCATGATTCATGATTCATGAATCATGAATCATGAATCAAATCATGATTCATGAATCATGAATCATGAATTGAATCATAAATCATAAATTGAATTATAAATCATGAATCATTAAATGAATCGTGAATTGAATCATGAATCATGAATTGAATCATAAATCATGAATCATTAAATGAATCATGAATTGAATCATGAATCATGAATTAAATAATGAATCATGAATTGAATCATGAATTGAATCATGAATCACGAATCATGAATTGAATCATGAATCATGAATTGAATCATGAATCATGAATTGAATCATGAATCATGAATTGAATCACAAATCATGAATCATGAATTGAATCATGAATCATGAATTGAATCATGATTTATGAATCATGAATCAAGAATTGAATCATGATTCATGAATCATGAATCGAATCATAAATCATGAATTGAATCATAAATCATGAATCATTAAATGAATCGTGAATTAAATCATGAATCATGAATTGAATCATGAGTCATGAATTGAATCATGAATCATGAATTGAATCATGAATCATGAATTGAATCATGAATTAAATCATGAATCATGAATCATGAATTGAATAATTAATCATGAATCATGAATTGAATCATGAATCATGAATCATGAATTTAATCATGAATCATGAATTGAATCATGAATTGAATCATGAATCATGAATCATGAATCATAATTTGAATTATGAATCATGAATTGAATCATGAATCATAAATTGAATCATGTATCATGAATTATGATTTGAATCATGAATCATGAATTGAATCATATATTGAATCATGAATCATGAATCATGAATCATGAATTAAATCATGAATCATGAATTGAATAATATATTGAATCATGAATCATGAATTGAATCATGAATTGAATCATGAATTGAATCATGAATCATAAATTGAATCATGAATCATGAATTGAATCATGAATTGAATCATGAATAATGAATCATGAATTGAATCATGATTTATGAATCATGAATCAAGAATTTAATAATGATTCATGAATCATGAATCATGAATCGAACCATGATTCATGAATCATGAATCATGAATTGAATCATAAATCATGAATTGAATCATGAGTCCTGAATTGAATCATGAATCATGAATTGAATCATGAATCATGAATCATGAAATGAATCATGCTTTGAATCATGAATCATGAATCGAATCATGAATCATGGATCATGAATTGAATCATGAATCATTAATCATGAATCGAATCATGAATCATGAAATGAATCATGATTCATGAATCATGAATTGAATCATGAATCATGAATTGAATCATGAGTCATGAATTGAATCATAAATCATGAATTGAATCATGAATCATGAATCATGAATCGAATCATGAATCATGAAATGAATCATGATTCATGAATCATGAATTGAATCATGAATTGAATCATAAATCATGAATTGAATCATGAATCATGAATCAGGATTCAGGAATCATGATTTGAATCATGAATCATGAATTGAATCATGAATCAGGAATCATGAATCATGAATCATGAATCTTGAATCATGAATCATGAAACATGAATTGAATCATGAATCATGAATCGAATCATGAATAATGAATCATAAATTGAATCATGATTCATGAATCATGAATCGAATCATGATTCATGAATCATGAATCGAATCATGATTCATGAATCATGAATCATGAATCATGAATCGAATCATGATTCATGATTAAAATCATAATTCGTGAATCATGAATCATGAATCGAATCATGATTCATGAATCATGAATTATGAATCGAATCATGATTCATGAATCATGAATCGAATCATGATTCATGAATCATGAATCATGAATCGAATCATGAATCTTGAATCATGAATTGAATCATGATTCATGAATCATGAATCATGAATCGAATCATGAATTATGAATCATGAATCATGAATCGAATCATGAATCATGAATCGAATCATAAATCATGAATCGAATCATAAATCATGAATCATGAATCGAATCATGATTCATGAATCATGAATCATGAATCAAATCATGATTCATGAATCATGAATCATGAATCGAATCATGATTCATGAATCATGAATCATGAATCGAATCATGATTCATGAATCATGAATCGAATCATGATTCATGAATTACGAATCATGGATCGAATCATGATTCATGAATCGAATCATGATTCATGAATCATGAATCATGAATCGAATCATGATTCAGGAATCGAATCATGATTCATAAATCGAATCATGATTCATGAATCACGAATCATGAATCGAATCATGATTCATGAATCATGAATCATGAATCGAATCATAAATATGAATTGACTCATAAATCATGAATCATTAAATGAATTATGAATTGAATCATGAATCATGAATCGAATCATAAATCATGAATTGAATCATAAATCATGAATCATTAAATGAATCATGAATTAAATCATGAATCATGAACTGAATCATGATTCATTAATCATGAATCATGGATCGAATCATGAATCATGAATCGAATCATGATTCATGAATCATGAATCATGAATCGAATCATAAATCATGAATTGAATCATAAATCATGAATCATTAAATAAATCATGATTCATGAATCATGAATCATGAATCGAATCATGATTCATGAATCATGAATCATGAATCGAATCATGATTCATAAATCATGAATCATGAATCGAATCATGATTCAGGAATCGAATCATGATTCATAAATCGAATCATGATTCATGAATCACGAATCATGAATAGAATTATGATTCATGAATCATGAATCATGAATCGAATCATAAATCATGAATTGAATCATAAATCATGAATCATTAAATAAATCGTGAATTGAATCATGAATCATGAATTAAATCATGAATCATGAATTGAATCATGAATCATGAATTGAATCATGAATCATGAATTGAATCATGAATTGAATCATGAATCACGAATCCTGAATTGAATCATGAATCATGAATTGAATCATGAATCATGAATTGAATCATGAATCATGAATTGAATCATAAATCATAAATCATGAATTGAATCATGATTCATGAATCATGAATCATAAATCGAATCATAAATCATGAATTGAATCATAAATCATGAATCATTAAATGAATCATGAATTAAATCATGAATCATGATTTGAATAATGAATCATGAATTTAATCATGAGTCATTAATTGAATCATGAATCATGAATTGAATCATGAATCATGAATCATGAATTAAATCATGAATAAAATCATGAATCATGAATTGAATAATGAATCATGAATTGAATCATGAATCATGAATCATGAATTAAATCATCAATCATGAATTGAATCATGATTTATGAATCATGAATCAAGAATTGAATCATGATTCATGAATCATGAATCGAATCATAAATCATGAATTGAATCATAAATCATGAATCATTAAATGAATCATTAATTAAATCATGAATCATGAATTGAATCATGAATCATGAATTGAATCATGAATTAAATCATGAATCATGAATCATGAATTGAATCATGAATCATGAATTGAATCATGAATCATGAATTGAATCATGAATTAAATCATGAATCATGAATCATGAATTGAATAATGAATCATGAATCATGAATTAAATCATGAATCATGAATCAAGAATTGAATCATAAATCATGAATTAAATCATGAATTGAATCATGAATCATGAATCAGGAATCATAATTTGAATCATGAATCATGAATTGAATCATGAATCATAAATTGAATCATGTATCATGAATTATGATTTGAATCATGAATCATGAATTGAATCATATATTGAATCATGAATCATGAATTGAATCATGAATCATGAATTGAATCATGAATTGAATCATGAATCATGTATTGAATCATGAATTGAATCATGAATCATGAATTGAATCATGAATCATGAATTGAATCATGAATTGAATCATGAATCATGAATCATGAAATAAATCTTGAATCGAATCATGATTTATGAATCATGAATCATGAATTTAATAATGATTCATGAATCAGGAATCATGAATCGAACCATGATTCATGAATCATGAATCATGAATTGAATCATAAATCATGAATTGAATCATGAGTCATGAATTGAATCATGAATCATGAATTGAATCATGAATCATGAATCATGAAATGAATCATGCATTGAATCATGAATCATGAATCGAATCATGAATCATGGATCATGAATTGAATCATGAATCATGAATTATGAATCGAATCATGAATCATGAAATGAATCATGATTCATAAATCATGAATATTAATCATGAATCATGAATTGAATCATGAATTAAATCATGAATCATGAATCATGAATTGAATCATGAATCATGAATTGAATCATGAATTAAATCATGAATTGAATCATGAATTAAATCATGAATCATGAATCATGAATTGAATAATGAATCATGAATCATGAATTGAATCATGAATCATGAATCATGAATTGAATCATAAATCATGAATTAAATCATGAATTGAATCATGAATCATGAATCAGGAATCATAATTTGAATCATGAATCATGAATTGAATCATGAATCATAAATTGAATCATGTATCATGAATTATGATTTGAATCATGAATCATGAATTGAATCATATATTGAATCATGAATCATGAATTGAATTATGAATCATGAATTGAATCATGAATTGAATCATGAATCATGAATTAAATCATGAATTGAATCATGAATCATGAATTGAATCATGAATCATGAATTGAATCATGAATTGAATCATGAATCATGAATCATGAAATAAAT
The DNA here is from genome assembly GCA_036250195.1 of Mixophyes australis. Taxonomy (NCBI): domain Eukaryota; kingdom Metazoa; phylum Chordata; class Amphibia; order Anura; family Limnodynastidae; genus Mixophyes; species Mixophyes australis. The sequence continues at coordinate 375,150 of JAVHZZ010000078.1, forward strand.
CTTGAATCGAATCATGATTTATGAATCATGAATCATGAATTTAATAATGATTCATGAATCAGGAATCATGAATCGAACCATGATTCATGAATCATGAATCATGAATTGAATCATAAATCATGAATTGAATCATGAGTCATGAATTGAATCATGAATCATGAATTGAATCATGAATCATGAATCATGAAATGAATCATGCATTGAATCATGAATCATGAATCATGAATCGAATCATGAATCATGGATCATGAATTGAATCATGAATCATGAATCATGAATCGAATCATGAATCATGAAATGATTCATGATTCATGAATCATGATTCATGAATCATGATTCATGAATCATGAATTGAATCATGAGTCATGAATTGAATCATGAATCATGAATTGAATCATGAATCATGAATCATGAAATGAATCATGCATTGAATCATGAATCTAATCATGCATCATGGATTATGAATTGAATCATGAATCATGAATCGAATCATGAATCATGAAATGAATCATGATTCATGAATCATGAATTGAATCATGAATCATGAATTGAATCATGAGTCATGAATTGAATCATGAATCATGAACCATGAATTGAATTAATGAATTAAATCATGAATCATGAGTCATGTATTGAATCATGAATCATGAATCATGAATTGAATCATGAATCATGAATCATGAATTGAATCATAAATCATGAATTGAATAATGAATCATGAATCAGGAATCATAATTTGAATCATGAATCATGAATTGAATCATGAATCATGAATCATGAATCATGAATCTTGAATCATGAATCATGAAACATGAATTGAATCATGAATCATGAATCGAATCATGAATCATGAATCATAAATTGAATCATGATTCATGAATCATGAATCGAATCATGATTCATGAATCATGAATCGAATCATGATTCATGAATCATGAATCATGAATCAAATCATTATTCATGAATTGAATCATGATTCATGAATCATGAATCATGATTCATGAATCATGAATCATGAATCGAATCATGATTCATGATTAAAATCATGATTCGTGAATCATGAATCATTAATCGAATCATGATTCATGAATCATGAATTATGAATCGAATCATGATTCGTGAATCATGAATCATTAATCGAATCATGATTCATGAATCATGAATTATGAATCGAATCATGATTCATGAATCATGAATCATGAATCGAATCATGATTCATGAATCATGAATCATGAATCGAATCATGAATCTTGAATCATGAATCGAATCATGATTCATGAATCATGAATCATGAATCGAATCATGAATTATGAATCATGAATCATGAATCGAATCATGATTCATGAATCATGAATCATGAATCGAATCATGAATCATAAATCGAATCATAAATCATGAATTGAATCATTAATCATGAATCATGAATCGAATCATGATTCATGAATCATGAATCATGAATCGAATCATGATTCATGAATCATGAATCATGAATCGAATCATGATTCATGAATCATGAATCGAATTATGATTCATGAATCATGAATCATGAATCGAATCATGATTCATGAATCATGAATCGAATTATGATTCATGAATCATGATTCATGAATCACGAATCATGGATCGAATCATGATTCATGAATCGAATCATGATTCATGAATCGAATCATGATTCATGAATCATGAATCATGGATCGAATCATGAATCATGAATCGAATCATGATTCATGAATCATAAATCATGAATCGAATCATAAATCATGAATCGAATCATAAATCATGAATCATTAAATGAATCATGATTCATGAATCATGAATCATGAATCGAATCATGATTCATGAATCATGAATCGAATCATGATTCATAAATCATGAATCATGAATCGAATCATGATTCATGAATCATGAATCGAATCATGATTCATAAATCATGAATCATGAATCGAATCATGATTCATAAATCGAATCATGATTCATGAATCACGAATCATGAATCGAATCATGATTCATGAATCATGAATCATGAATCGAATCATAAATCATGAATTGAATCATAAATCATGAATCATTAAATGAATCATGAATTGAATCATGAATCATGAATCGAATCATGATTCATGAATCATGAATCATGAATCGAATCATGATTCATGAATTGAATCATGATTCATGAATCGAATCATGATTCATGAATCATGAATCATGATTAATGAATCATGAATCATGAATCAAATCATGATTCAAGAATCATGAATCATGATTCATGAATCATGAATCATGAATCAAATCATGATTCAAGAATCATGAATGATGAATCGAATCATAAATCATGAATTGAATCATAAATCAGGAATCATTAAATGAATCGTGAATTGAATCATGAATCATGAATTGAATCATGAATCATGAATTGAATCATGAATCATGAATTGAATCATGAATTGAATCATGAATCACTAATCATGAATTGAATCATGAATCATGAATTGAATCATGAATCATGAATTGAATCATGAATCATGAATTGAATCATGAATCATGAATTTAATCATGAATTGAATCATGAATCATGAATTGAATCATGATTTATGAATCATGAATCAAGAATTGAATCATGATTCATGAATCATGAATCCTGAATCGAATCATAAATCATGAATCGAATCATAAATCATGAATTGAATCATAAATCATGAATCATTAAATGAATCATGAATTAAATCATGAATCATGAATTGAATCATGAATCATGAATTGAATCATGAATCATGAATCATGAATTGAATCGTGAATCATGAATCATGAATTGAATCATGAATTAAATCATGAATCATGAATCATGAATTGAATCATGAATCATGAATCATGAATTGAATCATGAATCATGAATCGAATCATTATTTATGAATCGAATCATGATTCATGAATCATGAATTATGAATCGAATCATGATTCATGATTAAAATCATGATTCATGAATCATGAATCATGAATCGAATCATGATTCATGAATCATGAATTATGAATCGAATCATGATTCATGAATCATGAATCATGAATCCAATCATGATTCATGAATCATGAATCATGAATCGAATCATGAATTATGAATCATGAATCATAAATCATGAATCATTAAATGAATCATGATTCATGAATCATGAATCATGAATCGAATCATGATTCATGAATCATGAATCATGAATTGAATCATGAATCATGAATTGAATCATGATTTATGAATCATGAATCAAGAATTGAATCATGATTCATGAATCATGAATCATGAATCGAATCATAAATAATGAATTGAATCATAAATCATGAATCATTAAATGAATCATGAATTAAATCATGAATCATGAATTGAATCATGAATCATGAATCATGAATTGAATCATGAATTAAATCATGAATCATGAATCATGAATTGAATAATGAATTGAATCATGAATCATGAATTGAATCATGAATTGAATCATGAATCATGAATCAGGAATCGTAATTTGAATCATGAATCATGAATTGAATCATGATTTATAAATTGAATCATGTATCATGAATTATGATTTGAATCATGAATCATGAATTGAATCATATATTGAATCATGAATCATGAATCATGAATCATGAATTAAATCATGAATCATGAATTGAATAATATATTGAATCATGAATCATGAATTGAATCATGAATTGAATCATGAATTGAATCATGAATCATAAATTGAATCATGAATCATGAATTGAATCATGAATTGAATCATGAATAATGAATCATGAATTGAATCATGATTTATGAATCATGAATCAAGAATTTAATAATGATTCATGAATCATGAATCATGAATCGAACCATGATTCATGAATCATGAATCATGAATTGAATCATAAATCATGAATTGAATCATGAGTCCTGAATTGAATCATGAATCATGAATTGAATCATGAATCATGAATCATGAAATGAATCATGCTTTGAATCATGAATCATGAATCGAATCATGAATCATGGATCATGAATTGAATCATGAATCATTAATCATGAATCGAATCATGAATCATGAAATGAATCATGATTCATGAATCATGAATTGAATCATGAATCATGAATTGAATCATGAGTCATGAATTGAATCATGAATCATGAATTGAATCATGAATCATGAATCATGAATCGAATCATGAATCATGAAATGAATCATGATTCATGAATCATGAATTGAATCATGAATTGAATCATAAATCATGAATTGAATCATGAATCATGAATCAGGATTCAGGAATCATGATTTGAATCATGAATCATGAATTGAATCATGAATCAGGAATCATGAATCATGAATCATGAATCTTGAATCATGAATCATGAAACATGAATTGAATCATGAATCATGAATCGAATCATGAATAATGAATCATAAATTGAATCATGATTCATGAATCATGAATCGAATCATGATTCATGAATCATGAATCGAATCATGATTCATGAATCATGAATCATGAATCATGAATCGAATCATGATTCATGATTAAAATCATGATTCGTGAATCATGAATCATGAATCGAATCATGATTCATGAATCATGAATTATGAATCGAATCATGATTCATGAATCATGAATCGAATCATGATTCATGAATCATGAATCATGAATCGAATCATGAATCTTGAATCATGAATTGAATCATGATTCATGAATCATGAATCATGAATCGAATCATGAATTATGAATCATGAATCATGAATCGAATCATGAATCATGAATCGAATCATAAATCATGAATTGAATCATAAATCATGAATCATGAATCGAATCATGATTCATGAATCATGAATCATGAATCAAATCATGATTCATGAATCATGAATCATGAATCGAATCATGATTCATGAATCATGAATCATGAATCGAATCATGATTCATGAATCATGAATCGAATCATGATTCATGAATTACGAATCATGGATCGAATCATGATTCATGAATCGAATCATGATTCATGAATCATGAATCATGAATCGAATCATGATTCAGGAATCGAATCATGATTCATAAATCGAATCATGATTCATGAATCACGAATCATGAATCGAATCATGAATCGAATCATGATTCATGAATCATGAATCGAATCATGATTCATGAATTACGAATCATGGATCGAATCATGATTCATGAATCGAATCATGATTCATGAATCATGAATCATGAATCGAATCATGATTCAGGAATCGAATCATGATTCATAAATCGAATCATGATTCATGAATCACGAATCATGAATCGAATCATGATTCATGAATCATGAATCATGAATCGAATCATAAATATGAATTGACTCATAAATCATGAATCATTAAATGAATTATGAATTGAATCATGAATCATGAATCGAATCATAAATCATGAATTGAATCATAAATCATGAATCATTAAATGAATCATGAATTAAATCATGAATCATGAACTGAATCATGATTCATTAATCATGAATCATGGATCGAATCATGAATCATGAATCGAATCATGATTCATGAATCATGAATCGAATCATAAATCATGAATTGAATCATAAATCATGAATCATTAAATAAATCATGATTCATGAATCATGAATCATGAATCGAATCATGATTCATGAATCATGAATCATGAATCGAATCATGATTCATAAATCATGAATCATGAATCGAATCATGATTCAGGAATCGAATCATGATTCATAAATCGAATCATGATTCATGAATCACGAATCATGAATAGAATTATGATTCATGAATCATGAATCATGAATCGAATCATAAATCATGAATTGAATCATAAATCATGAATCATTAAATAAATCGTGAATTGAATCATGAATCATGAATTAAATCATGAATCATGAATTGAATCATGAATCATGAATTGAATCATAAATCATGAATCATTAAATAAATCGTGAATTGAATCATGAATCATGAATTAAATCATGAATCATGAATTGAATCATGAATCATGAATTGAATCATGAATCATGAATTGAATCATGAATTGAATCATGAATCACGAATCCTGAATTGAATCATGAATCATGAATTGAATCATGAATCATGAATTGAATCATGAATCATGAATTGAATCATGAATCATAAATCATGAATTGAATCATGATTCATGAATCATGAATCATAAATCGAATCATAAATCATGAATTGAATCATAAATCATGAATCATTAAATGAATCATGAATTAAATCATGAATCATGATTTGAATAATGAATCATGAATTTAATCATGAGTCATTAATTGAATCATGAATATTGAATCATGAATCATGAATCATGAATTAAATCATGAATAAAATCATGAATCATGAATTGAATAATGAATCATGAATTGAATCATGATTTATGAATCATGAATCAAGAATTGAATCATGATTCATGAATCATGAATCGAATCATAAATCATGAATTGAATCATAAATCATGAATCATTAAATGAATCATTAATTAAATCATGAATCATGAATTGAATCATGAATCATGAATTGAATCATGAATTAAATCATGAATCATGAATCATGAATTGAATCATGAATCATGAATTGAATCATGAATCATGAATTGAATCATGAATTAAATCATGAATCATGAATCATGAATTGAATAATGAATCATGAATCATGAATTAAATCATGAATCATGAATCAAGAATTGAATCATAAATCATGAATTAAATCATGAATTGAATCATGAATCATGAATCAGGAATCATAATTTGAATCATGAATCATGAATTGAATCATAAATCATAAATTGAATCATGTATCATGAATTATGATTTGAATCATGAATCATGAATTGAATCATATATTGAATCATGAATCATGAATTGAATCATGAATCATGAATTGAATCATGAATTGAATCATGAATCATGTATTGAATCATGAATTGAATCATGAATCATGAATTGAATCATGAATCATGAATTGAATCATGAATTGAATCATGAATCATGAATCATGAAATAAATCTTGAATCGAATCATGATTTATGAATCATGAATCATGAATTTAATAATGATTCATGAATCAGGAATCATGAATCGAACCATGATTCATGAATCATGAATCATGAATTGAATCATAAATCATGAATTGAATCATGAGTCATGAATTGAATCATGAATCATGAATTGAATCATGAATCATGAATCATGAAATGAATCATGCATTGAATCATGAATCATGAATCGAATCATGAATCATGGATCATGAATTGAATCATGAATCATGAATTATGAATCGAATCATGAATCATGAAATGAATCATGATTCATAAATCATGAATTGAATCATGAATCATGAATTGAATCATGAATTAAATCATGAATCATGAATCATGAATTGAATCATGAATCATGAATTGAATCATGAATTAAATCATGAATTGAATCATGAATTAAATCATGAATCATGAATCATGAATTGAATAATGAATCATGAATCATGAATTGAATCATGAATCATGAATCATGAATTGAATCATAAATCATGAATTAAATCATGAATTGAATCATGAATCATGAATCAGGAATCATAATTTGAATCATGAATCATGAATTGAATCATGAATCATAAATTGAATCATGTATCATGAATTATGATTTGAATCATGAATCATGAATTGAATCATATATTGAATCATGAATCATGAATTGAATTATGAATCATGAATTGAATCATGAATTGAATCATGAATCATGAATTAAATCATGAATTGAATCATGAATCATGAATTGAATCATGAATTGAATCATGAATCATGAATCATGAAATAAATCTTGAATCGAATCATGATTTATGAATCATGAATCATGAATTTAATAATGATTCATGAATCAGGAATCATGAATCGAACCATGATTCATGAATCATGAATCATGAATTGAATCATAAATCATGAATTGAATCATGAGTCATGAATTGAATCATGAATCATTAATTGAATCATGAATCATGAATCATGAAATGAATCATGCATTGAATCATGAATCATGAATCATGAATCGAATCATGAATCATGGATCATGAATTGAATCATGAATCATGAATCATGAATCGAATCATGAATCATGAAATGAATCATGATTCATGAATCATGATTCATGAATCATGATTCATGAATCATGAATTGAATCATGAGTCATGAATTGAATCATGAATCATGAATTGAATCATGAATCATGAATCATGAAATGAATCATGCATTGAATCATGAATCTAATCATGCATCATGGATTATGAATTGAATCATGAATCATGAATCGAATCATGAATCATGAAATGAATCATGAATCATGAATTGAATCATGAGTCATGAATTGAATCATGAATCATGAACCATGAATTGAATTATTGAATTAAATCATGAATCATGAGTCATGTATTGAATCATGAATCATGAATCATGAATTGAATCATGAATCATGAATCATGAATTGAATCATAAATCATGAATTGAATAATGAATCATGAATCAGGAATCATAATTTGAATCATGAATCATGAATTGAATCATGAATCATGAAACATGAATTGAATCATGAATCATGAATCTTGAATCATGAATCATGAAACATGAATTGAATCATGAATCATGAATCGAATCATGAATCATGAATCATAAATTGAATCATGATTCATGAATCATGAATCGAATCATGATTCATGAATCATGAATCGAATCATGATTCATGAATCATGAATCATGAATCAAATCATTATTCATGAATTGAATCATGATTCATGAATCATGAATCATGATTCATGAATCATGAATCATGAATCGAATCATGATTCATGATTAAAATCATGATTCGTGAATCATGAATCATTAATCGAATCATGATTCATGAATCATGAATTATGAATCGAATCATGATTCGTGAATCATGAATCATTAATCGAATCATGATTCATGAATCATGAATTATGAATCGAATCATGATTCGTGAATCATGAATCATGAATCGAATCATGATTCATGAATCATGAATCATGAATCGAATCATGAATCTTGAATCATGAATCGAATCATGATTCATGAATCATGAATCATGAATCGAATCATGAATTATGAATCATGAATCATGAATCGAATCATGATTCATGAATCATGAATCATGAATCGAATCATGAATCATAAATCGAATCATAAATCATGAATTGAATCATTAATCATGAATCATGAATCGAATCATGATTCATGAATCATGAATCATGAATCGAATCATGATTCATGAATCATGAATCATGAATCGAATCATGATTCATGAATCATGAATCGAATTATGATTCATGAATCATGAATCATGAATCGAATCATGATTCATGAATCATGAATCGAATTATGATTCATGAATCATGATTCATGAATCACTAATCATGGATCGAATCATGATTCATGAATCGAATCATGATTCATGAATCATGAATCATGGATCGAATCATGATTCATGAATCATGAATCATGGATCGAATCATGAATCATGAATCGAATCATGATTCATGAATCATAAATCATGAATCGAATCATAAATCATGAATCGAATCATAAATCATGAATCATTAAATGAATCATGATTCATGAATCATGAATCATGAATCGAATCATGATTCATGAATCATGAATCGAATCATGATTCATAAATCATGAATCATGAATCGAATCATGATTCATAAATCGAATCATGATTCATGAATCACGAATCATGAATCGAATCATGATTCATGAATCATGAATCATGAATCGAATCATAAATCATGAATTGAATCATAAATCATGAATCATTAAATGAATCATGAATTGAATCATGAATCATGAATCGAATCATGATTCATGAATTGAATCATGATTCATGAATCGAATCATGATTCATGAATCATGAATCATGATTAATGAATCATGAATCATGAATCAAATCATGATTCAAGAATCATGAATCATGATTCATGAATCATGAATCATGAATCAAATCATGATTCAAGAATCATGAATGATGAATCGAATCATAAATCATGAATTGAATCATAAATCAGGAATCATTAAATGAATCGTGAATTGAATCATGAATCATGAATTGAATCATGAATCATGAATTGAATCATGAATCATGAATTGAATCATGAATTGAATCATGAATCACTAATCATGAATTGAATCATGAATCATGAATTGAATCATGAATCATGAATTGAATCATGAATCATGAATTGAATCATGAATCATGAATTTAATCATGAATTGAATCATGAATCATGAATTGAATCATGATTTATGAATCATGAATCAAGAATTGAATCATGATTCATGAATCATGAATCATGAATCGAATCATAAATCATGAATCGAATCATAAATCATGAATTGAATCATAAATCATGAATCATTAAATGAATCATGAATTAAATCATGAATCATGAATTGAATCATGAATCATGAATCATGAATTGAATCATGAATTAAATCATGAATCATGAATCATGAATTGAATAATGAATTGAATCATGAACCATGAATTGAATCATGAATTGAATCATGAATCATGAATCAGGAATCGTAATTTGAATCATGAATCATGAATTGAATCATGATTTATAAATTGAATCATGTATCATGAATGAATCATGAATCATGAATTGAATCATATATTGAATCATGAATCATGAATCGAATCATGAATCATGAATCATAAATTGAATCATGATTCATGAATCATGAATCGAATCATGATTCATGAATCATGAATCGAATCATGATTCATGAATCATGAATCATGATACAAATCATTATTCATGAATTGAATCATGATTCATGAATCATGAATCATGATTCATGAATCATGAATCATGAATCGAATCATGATTCATGATTAAAATCATGATTCGTGAATCATGAATCATTAATCGAATCATGATTCATGAATCATGAATTATGAATCGAATCATGATTCGTGAATCATGAATCATTAATCGAATCATGATTCATGAATCATGAATTATGAATCGAATCATGATTCATGAATCATGAATCATGAATCGAATCATGATTCATGAATCATGAATCATGAATCGAATCATGAATCTTGAATCATGAATCGAATCATGATTCATGAATCATGAATCATGAATCGAATCATGAATTATGAATCATGAATCATGAATCGAATCATGAATCTTGAATCATGAATCGAATCATGATTCATGAATCATAAATCGAATCATAAATCATGAATTGAATCATTAATCATGAATCATGAATCGAATCATGATTCATGAATCATGAATCATGAATCGAATCATGATTCATGAATCATGAATCATGAATCGAATCATGATTCATGAATCATGAATCGAATTATGATTCATGAATCATGAATCATGAATCGAATCATGATTCATGAATCATGAATCGAATTATGATTCATGAATCATGATTCATGAATCACGAATCATGGATCGAATCATGATTCATGAATCGAATCATGATTCATGAATCATGAATCATGGATCGAATCATGATTCATGAATCATGAATCATGGATCGAATCATGAATCATGAATCGAATCATGATTCATGAATCATAAATCATGAATCGAATCATAAATCATGAATCGAATCATAAATCATGAATCATTAAATGAATCATGATTCATGAATCATGAATCATGAATCGAATCATGATTCATGAATCATGAATCGAATCATGATTCATAAATCATGAATCATGAATCGAATCATGATTCATAAATCGAATCATGATTCATGAATCACGAATCATGAATCGAATCATGATTCATGAATCATGAATCATGAATCGAATCATAAATCATGAATTGAATCATAAATCATGAATCATTAAATGAATCATGAATTGAATCATGAATCATGAATCGAATCATGATTCATGAATCATGAATCATGAATCAAATCATGATTCATAAATCATGAATCATGAATCGAATCATGATTCATGAATTGAATCATGATTCATGAATCGAATCATGATTCATGAATCATGAATCATGATTAATGAATCATGAATCATGAATCAAATCATGATTCAAGAATCATGAATCATGATTCATGAATCATGAATCAAATCATGATTCAAGAATCATGAATGATGAATCGAATCATAAATCATGAATTGAATCATAAATCAGGAATCATTAAATGAATCGTGAATTGAATCATGAATCATGAATTGAATCATGAATCATGAATTGAATCATGAATCATGAATTGAATCATGAATTGAATCATGAATCACTAATCATGAATTGAATCATGAATCATGAATTGAATCATGAATTGAATCATGAATCATGAATTGAATCATGAATCATGAATTTAATCATGAATTGAATCATGAATCATGAATTGAATCATGATTTATGAATCATGAATCAAGAAATGAATCATGATTCATGAATCATGAATCATGAATCGAATCATAAATCATGAATTGAATCATAAATCATGAATCATTAAATGAATCATGAATTAAATCATGAATCATGAATTGAATCATGAATCATGAATTGAATCATGAATTAAATCATGAATCATGAATCATGAATTGAATCATGAATCATGAATCATGAATTGAATCATGAATCATGAATCGAATCATTATTCATGAATCATGAATCATGAATTGAATCATGAATCATGAATTGAATCATGATTTATGAATCATGAATCAAGAATTGAATCATGATTCATGAATCATGAATCATGAATCGAATCATAAATCATGAATTGAATCATAAATCATGAATCATTAAATGAATCATGAATTAAATCATGAATCATGAATTGAATCATGAATCATGAATTGAATCATGAATTAAATCATGAATCATGAATCATGAATTGAATAATGAATTGAATCATGAATCATGAATTGAATCATGAATTGAATCATGAATCATGAATCAGGAATCGTAATTTGAATCATGAATCATGAATTGAATCATGATTTATAAATTGAATCATGTATCATGAATTATGATTTGAATCATGAATCATGAATTGAATCATATATTGAATCATGAATCATGAATTGAATCATAAATCATAAATTGAATCATGTATCATGAATTATGATTTGAATCATGAATCAAGAATTGAATCATGAATCATGAATTGAATCATGAATCATGAATTGAATCCTGAATTGAATCATGAATCATGAATTGAATCATGAATTGAATCATGAATCATGAATTGAATCATGAATCATGAATTGAATCATGAATCATGAATTGAATCATGAATTGTGAATTGAATCATGAAATGAATCATGCATTGAATCATGAATCATGAATCATGAATCGAATCATGAATCATGGATCATGAATTGAATCATGAATCATGAATCATGAATCGAATCATGAATCATGAAATGAATCATGATTCATGAATCATGAATTGAATCATGAATCATGAATTGAATCATGAGTCATGAATTGAATCATGAATCATGAGTCATGAATCATGAATTGAATCATGAATCATGAATCATGAATTGAATTATGAATCATGAATCATTAATTTAATCATGAATCATGAATTGAATCATGAATTGAATCATGACACATGAATCATGAATTGAATCATGAATTGAATCATAAATCATGAATTGAATCATGAATCATGAATCATGAATCAGGAATCATGATTTGAATCATGAATCATGAATTGAATCATGAATCATGAATCATGAATCATGAATCTTGAATCATGAATCATGAAACATGAATTGAATCATGAATCATGAATCGAATCATGAATCATGAATCATAAATTGAATCATGATTCATGAATCATGAATCGAATCATGAATCATGAATCATAAATTGAATCATGATTCATGAATCATGAATCGAATCATGATTCATGAATCATGAATCGAATCATGATTCATGAATCATGAATCAAATCATGATTCATGAATCATGAATCGAATGATTATTCATGAATCGAATCATGATTCATGAATCATGAATCATGAATCGAATCATGATTCATGAATCATGGATCATGATTCGTGAATCACGAATCATGAATCATGAATCATGATTCGTGAATTACGAATCATGAATCGAATCATGATTCATGAATCGAATCATAAATCACGAATTGAATCATAAATCATGAATCATTAAATGAATCATGATTCATGAATCATGAATCATGAATCAAATCATGATTCATGAATCATGAATCATGAATCGAATTATGATTCAAATCATCAATTGAATCATGAATCATGAATCAGGAATCATAATTTGAATCATGAATCATGAATTGAATCATGATTTATAAATTGAATCATGTATCATGAATTATGATTTGAATCATGAATCATGAATTGAATCATATATTGAATCATGAATTGAATCATAAATCATAAATTGAATCATGTATCATGAATTATGATTTGAATCATGAATCATGAATTGAATCATATATTGAATCATGAATCAAGAATTGAATCATGAATCATGAATTGAATCATGAATCATGAATTGAATCCTGAATTGAATCATGAATCATGAATTGAATCATGAATCATGAATTGAATCATGAATCATGAATTGAATCATGAATTATGAATTGAATCATGAATCATGAATTGAATCATGAATTGAATCATGAATAATGAATCATGAATTGAATCATGAATCATGAAATAAATCATGAATCGAATCATGATTCATGAATCATGAATTGAATCATAAATCATGAATTGAATCATGAGTCGTGAATTGAATCATGAATCATGAATTGAATCATGAATCATGAAATGAATCATGCATTGAATCATGAATCATGAATCGAATCATGAATCATGGATCATGAATTGAATCATGAATCATGAATCATGAATCGAATCATGAATCATGAAATGAATCATGATTCATGAATCATGAATTGAATCATGAATCATGAATTGAATCATGAGTCATGAATTGAATCATGAATCATGAGTCATGAATCATGAATTGAATCATGAATCATGAATCATGAATTGAATTATGAATCATGAATCATGAATTTAATCATGAATCATGAATTGAATCATGAATCATGAACCATGAATTGAATTAATGAATTAAATCATGAATCATGAATCATGAATTGAATCATGAATCATGAATCATGAATTGAATCATAAATCATGAATTGAATCATGAATCATGAATCAGGAATCATAATTTGAATCATAAATCATGAATTGAATCATGAATCATGAATCATGAATCATGAATCTTGAATCATGAATCATGAAACATGAATTGAATCATGAATCATGAATCGAATCATGAATCATGAATCATAAATTGAATCATGATTCATGAATCATGAATCGAATCATGATTCATGAATCATGAATCGAATCATGATTCATGAATCATGAATCATGAATCAAATCATTATTCATGAATTGAATCATGATTCATGAATCATGAATCATGAATCGAATCATGATTCATGATTAAAATCATGATTCGTGAATCATGAATCATTAATCGAATCATGATTCATGAATCATGAATTATGAATCGAATCATGATTCATGAATCATGAATCATGAATCGAATCATGATTCATGAATCATGAATCATGAATCGAATCATGAATCTTGAATCATGAATCGAATCATGATTCATGAATCATGAATCATGAATCGAATCATGAATCATGAATCATGAATCATGAATCGAATCATGATTCATGAATCATGAATCATGAATCGAATCATGAATCATAAATCGAATCATAAATCATGAATTGAATCATTAATCATGAATCATGAATCGAATCATGATTCATGAATCATGAATCATGAATCGAATCATGATTCATGAATCATGAATCATGAATCGAATCATGATTCATGAATCATGAATCATGAATCGAATCATGATTCATGAATCATGAATCGAATTATGATTCATGAATCATGAATCATGAATCGAATCATGATTCATGAATCATGAATCGAATTATGATTCATGAATCATGAATCATGAATCGAATCATGATTCATGAATCATGAATCGAATTATGATTCATGAATCATGAATCATGAATCGAATTATGATTCATGAATCGAATCATGATTCATGAATCACGAATCATGGATCGAATCATGATTCATGAATCGAATCATGATTCATGAATCATGAATCATGGATCGAATCATGAATCATGAATCGAATCATGATTCATGAATCATAAATCATGAATCGAATCATAAATCATGAATCGAATCATAAATCATGAATCGAATCATAAATCATGAATCATTAAATGAATCATGATTCATGAATCATGAATCATGAATCGAATCATGATTCATGAATCATGAATCATGAATCGAATCATGATTCATAAATCATGAATCATGAATCGAATCATGATTCATAAATCGAATCATGATTCATGAATCACGAATCATGAATCGAATCATGATTCATGAATCATGAATCATGAATCGAATCATAAATCATGAATTGAATCATAAATCATGAATCATTAAATGAATCATGAATTGAATCATGAATCATGAATCGCATCATGATTCATGAATCATGAATCATGAATCATGAATCAAATCATGATTCATAAATCATGAATCATGAATCAAATCATGATTCATAAATCATGAATCATGAATCGAATCATGATTTATGAATTGAATCATGATTCATAAATCGAATCATGATTCATGAATCATGAATCATGATTCATGAATCATGAATCATGAATCAAATCATGATTCAAGAATCATGAATCATGATTCATGAATCATGAATCATGAATCAAATCATGATTCAAGAATCATGAATGATGAATCGAATCATAAATCATGAATTGAATCATAAATCAGGAATCATTAAATGAATCGTGAATTGAATCATGAATCATGAATTGAATCATGAATCATGAATTGAATCATGAATCATGAATTGAATCATGAATTGAATCATGAATCACTAATCATGAATTGAATCATGAATCATGAATTGAATCATGAATCATGAATTGAATCATGAATCATGAATTGAATCATGAATCATGAATTTAATCATGAATTGAATCATGAATCATGAATCGAATCATGATTCATGAATTGAATCATGATTCATGAATCGAATCATGATTCATGAATCATGAATCATGATTAATGAATACTGAAACATGAATCAAATCATGATTCAAGAATCATGAATCATGATTCATGAATCATGAATCAAATCATGATTCAAGAATCATGAATGATGAATCGAATCATAAATCATGAATTGAATCATAAATCAGGAATCATTAAATGAATCGTGAATTGAATCATGAATCATGAATTGAATCATGAATCATGAATTGAATCATGAATCATGAATTGAATCATGAATTGAATCATGAATCACTAATCATGAATTGAATCATGAATCATGAATTGAATCATGAATTGAATCATGAATCATGAATTGAATCATGAATCATGAATTTAATCATGAATTGAATCATGAATCATGAATTGAATCATGATTTATGAATCATGAATCAAGAAATGAATCATGATTCATGAATCATGAATCATGAATCGAATCATAAATCATGAATTGAATCATAAATCATGAATCATTAAATGAATCATGAATTAAATCATGAATCATGAATTGAATCATGAATCATGAATTGAATCATGAATTAAATCATGAATCATGAATCATGAATTGAATCATGAATCATGAATCATGAATTGAATCATGAATCATGAATCGAATCATTATTCATGAATCATGAATCATGAATTGAATCATGAATCATGAATTGAATCATGATTTATGAATCATGAATCAAGAATTGAATCATGATTCATGAATCATGAATCATGAATCGAATCATAAATCATGAATTGAATCATAAATCATGAATCATTAAATGAATCATGAATTAAATCATGAATCATGAATTGAATCATGAATCATGAATCATGAATTGAATCATGAATTAAATCATGAATCATGAATCATGAATTGAATAATGAATTGAATCATGAATCATGAATTGAATCATGAATTGAATCATGAATCATGAATCAGGAATCGTAATTTGAATCATGAATCATGAATTGAATCATGATTTATAAATTGAATCATGTATCATGAATTATGATTTGAATCATGAATCATGAATTGAATCATATATTGAATCATGAATCATGAATTGAATCATAAATCATAAATTGAATCATGTATCATGAATTATGATTTGAATCATGAATCAAGAATTGAATCATGAATCATGAATTGAATCATGAATCATGAATTGAATCCTGAATTGAATCATGAATCATGAATTGAATCATGAATTGAATCATGAATCATGAATTGAATCATGAATCATGAATTGAATCATGAATCATGAATTGAATCATGAATTGTGAATTGAATCATGAAATGAATCATGCATTGAATCATGAATCATGAATCATGAATCGAATCATGAATCATGGATCATGAATTGAATCATGAATCATGAATCATGAATCGAATCATGAATCATGAAATGAATCATGATTCATGAATCATGAATTGAATCATGAATCATGAATTGAATCATGAGTCATGAATTGAATCATGAATCATGAATCGAATCATGAATCTTGAATCATGAATCGAATCATGATTCATGAATCATGAATCATGAATCGAATCATGAATCATGAATCATGAATCATGAATCGAATCATGATTCATGAATCATGAATCATGAATCGAATCATGAATCATAAATCGAATCATAAATCATGAATTGAATCATTAATCATGAATCATGAATCGAATCATGATTCATGAATCATGAATCATGAATCGAATCATGATTCATGAATCATGAATCATGAATCGAATCATGATTCATGAATCATGAATCATGAATCGAATCATGATTCATGAATCATGAATCGAATTATGATTCATGAATCATGAATCATGAATCGAATCATGATTCATGAATCATGAATCGAATTATGATTCATGAATCATGAATCATGAATCGAATCATGATTCATGAATCATGAATCGAATTATGATTCATGAATCATGAATCATGAATCGAATTATGATTCATGAATCGAATCATGATTCATGAATCACGAATCATGGATCGAATCATGATTCATGAATCGAATCATGATTCATGAATCATGAATCATGGATCGAATCATGAATCATGAATCGAATCATGATTCATGAATCATAAATCATGAATCGAATCATAAATCATGAATCGAATCATAAATCATGAATCGAATCATAAATCATGAATCATTAAATGAATCATGATTCATGAATCATGAATCATGAATCGAATCATGATTCATGAATCATGAATCATGAATCGAATCATGATTCATAAATCATGAATCATGAATCGAATCATGATTCATAAATCGAATCATGATTCATGAATCACGAATCATGAATCGAATCATGATTCATGAATCATGAATCATGAATCGAATCATAAATCATGAATTGAATCATAAATCATGAATCATTAAATGAATCATGAATTGAATCATGAATCATGAATCGCATCATGATTCATGAATCATGAATCATGAATCATGAATCAAATCATGATTCATAAATCATGAATCATGAATCAAATCATGATTCATAAATCATGAATCATGAATCGAATCATGATTTATGAATTGAATCATGATTCATAAATCGAATCATGATTCATGAATCATGAATCATGATTCATGAATCATGAATCATGAATCAAATCATGATTCAAGAATCATGAATCATGATTCATGAATCATGAATCATGAATCAAATCATGATTCAAGAATCATGAATGATAAATCGAATCATAAATCATGAATTGAATCATAAATCAGGAATCATTAAATGAATCGTGAATTGAATCATGAATCATGAATTGAATCATGAATCATGAATTGAATCATGAATCATGAATTGAATCATGAATTGAATCATGAATCACTAATCATGAATTGAATCATGAATCATGAATTGAATCATGAATCATGAATTGAATCATGAATCATGAATTGAATCATGAATCATGAATTTAATCATGAATTGAATCATGAATCATGAATCGAATCATGATTCATGAATTGAATCATGATTCATGAATCGAATCATGATTCATGAATCATGAATCATGATTAATGAATACTGAAACATGAATCAAATCATGATTCAAGAATCATGAATCATGATTCATGAATCATGAATCAAATCATGATTCAAGAATCATGAATGATGAATCGAATCATAAATCATGAATTGAATCATAAATCAGGAATCATTAAATGAATCGTGAATTGAATCATGAATCATGAATTGAATCATGAATCATGAATTGAATCATGAATCATGAATTGAATCATGAATTGAATCATGAATCACTAATCATGAATTGAATCATGAATCATGAATTGAATCATGAATTGAATCATGAATCATGAATTGAATCATGAATCATGAATTTAATCATGAATTGAATCATGAATCATGAATTGAATCATGATTTATGAATCATGAATCAAGAAATGAATCATGATTCATGAATCATGAATCATGAATCGAATCATAAATCATGAATTGAATCATAAATCATGAATCATTAAATGAATCATGAATTAAATCATGAATCATGAATTGAATCATGAATCATGAATTGAATCATGAATTAAATCATGAATCATGAATCATGAATTGAATCATGAATCATGAATCATGAATTGAATCATGAATCATGAATCGAATCATTATTCATGAATCATGAATCATGAATTGAATCATGAATCATGAATTGAATCATGATTTATGAATCATGAATCAAGAATTGAATCATGATTCATGAATCATGAATCATGAATCGAATCATAAATCATGAATTGAATCATAAATCATGAATCATTAAATGAATCATGAATTAAATCATGAATCATGAATTGAATCATGAATCATGAATCATGAATTGAATCATGAATTAAATCATGAATCATGAATCATGAATTGAATAATGAATTGAATCATGAATCATGAATTGAATCATGAATTGAATCATGAATCATGAATCAGGAATCGTAATTTGAATCATGAATCATGAATTGAATCATGATTTATAAATTGAATCATGTATCATGAATTATGATTTGAATCATGAATCATGAATTGAATCATATATTGAATCATGAATCATGAATTGAATCATAAATCATAAATTGAATCATGTATCATGAATTATGATTTGAATCATGAATCAAGAATTGAATCATGAATCATGAATTGAATCATGAATCATGAATTGAATCCTGAATTGAATCATGAATCATGAATTGAATCATGAATTGAATCATGAATCATGAATTGAATCATGAATCATGAATTGAATCATGAATCATGAATTGAATCATGAATTGTGAATTGAATCATGAAATGAATCATGCATTGAATCATGAATCATGAATCATGAATCGAATCATGAATCATGGATCATGAATTGAATCATGAATCATGAATCATGAATCGAATCATGAATCATGAAATGAATCATGATTCATGAATCATGAATTGAATCATGAATCATGAATTGAATCATGAGTCATGAATTGAATCATGAATCATGAGTCATGAATCATGAATTGAATCATGAATCATGAATCATGAATTGAATTATGAATCATGAATCATTAATTTAATCATGAATCATGAATTGAATCATGAATTGAATCATGACACATGAATCATGAATTGAATCATGAATTGAATCATAAATCATGAATTGAATCATGAATCATGAATCATGAATCAGGAATCATGATTTGAATCATGAATCATGAATTGAATCATGAATCATGAATCATGAATCATGAATCTTGAATCATGAATCATGAAACATGAATTGAATCATGAATCATGAATCGAATCATGAATCATGAATCATAAATTGAATCATGATTCATGAATCATGAATCGAATCATGAATCATGAATCATAAATTGAATCATGATTCATGAATCATGAATCGAATCATGATTCATGAATCATGAATCGAATCATGATTCATGAATCATGAATCAAATCATGATTCATGAATCATGAATCGAATGATTATTCATGAATCGAATCATGATTCATGAATCATGAATCATGAATCGAATCATGATTCATGAATCATGGATCATGATTCGTGAATCACGAATCATGAATCATGAATCATGATTCGTGAATTACGAATCATGAATCGAATCATGATTCATGAATCGAATCATAAATCACGAATTGAATCATAAATCATGAATCATTAAATGAATCATGATTCATGAATCATGAATCATGAATCAAATCATGATTCATGAATCATGAATCATGAATCGAATTATGATTCAAATCATCAATTGAATCATGAATCATGAATCAGGAATCATAATTTGAATCATGAATCATGAATTGAATCATGATTTATAAATTGAATCATGTATCATGAATTATGATTTGAATCATGAATCATGAATTGAATCATATATTGAATCATGAATTGAATCATAAATCATAAATTGAATCATGTATCATGAATTATGATTTGAATCATGAATCATGAATTGAATCATATATTGAATCATGAATCAAGAATTGAATCATGAATCATGAATTGAATCATGAATCATGAATTGAATCCTGAATTGAATCATGAATCATGAATTGAATCATGAATCATGAATTGAATCATGAATCATGAATTGAATCATGAATTATGAATTGAATCATGAATCATGAATTGAATCATGAATTGAATCATGAATAATGAATCATGAATTGAATCATGAATCATGAAATAAATCATGAATCGAATCATGATTCATGAATCATGAATTGAATCATAAATCATGAATTGAATCATGAGTCGTGAATTGAATCATGAATCATGAATTGAATCATGAATCATGAAATGAATCATGCATTGAATCATGAATCATGAATCGAATCATGAATCATGGATCATGAATTGAATCATGAATCATGAATCATGAATCGAATCATGAATCATGAAATGAATCATGATTCATGAATCATGAATTGAATCATGAATCATGAATTGAATCATGAGTCATGAATTGAATCATGAATCATGAGTCATGAATCATGAATTGAATCATGAATCATGAATCATGAATTGAATTATGAATCATGAATCATGAATTTAATCATGAATCATGAATTGAATCATGAATCATGAACCATGAATTGAATTAATGAATTAAATCATGAATCATGAATCATGAATTGAATCATGAATCATGAATCATGAATTGAATCATAAATCATGAATTGAATCATGAATCATGAATCAGGAATCATAATTTGAATCATAAATCATGAATTGAATCATGAATCATGAATCATGAATCATGAATCTTGAATCATGAATCATGAAACATGAATTGAATCATGAATCATGAATCGAATCATGAATCATGAATCATAAATTGAATCATGATTCATGAATCATGAATCGAATCATGATTCATGAATCATGAATCGAATCATGATTCATGAATCATGAATCATGAATCAAATCATTATTCATGAATTGAATCATGATTCATGAATCATGAATCATGAATCGAATCATGATTCATGATTAAAATCATGATTCGTGAATCATGAATCATTAATCGAATCATGATTCATGAATCATGAATTATGAATCGAATCATGATTCATGAATCATGAATCATGAATCGAATCATGATTCATGAATCATGAATCATGAATCGAATCATGAATCTTGAATCATGAATCGAATCATGATTCATGAATCATGAATCATGAATCGAATCATGAATCATGAATCATGAATCATGAATCGAATCATGATTCATGAATCATGAATCATGAATCGAATCATGAATCATAAATCGAATCATAAATCATGAATTGAATCATTAATCATGAATCATGAATCGAATCATGATTCATGAATCATGAATCATGAATCGAATCATGATTCATGAATCATGAATCATGAATCGAATCATGATTCATGAATCATGAATCATGAATCGAATCATGATTCATGAATCATGAATCGAATTATGATTCATGAATCATGAATCATGAATCGAATCATGATTCATGAATCATGAATCGAATTATGATTCATGAATCATGAATCATGAATCGAATCATGATTCATGAATCATGAATCGAATTATGATTCATGAATCATGAATCATGAATCGAATTATGATTCATGAATCGAATCATGATTCATGAATCACGAATCATGGATCGAATCATGATTCATGAATCGAATCATGATTCATGAATCATGAATCATGGATCGAATCATGAATCATGAATCGAATCATGATTCATGAATCATAAATCATGAATCGAATCATAAATCATGAATCGAATCATAAATCATGAATCGAATCATAAATCATGAATCATTAAATGAATCATGATTCATGAATCATGAATCATGAATCGAATCATGATTCATGAATCATGAATCATGAATCGAATCATGATTCATAAATCATGAATCATGAATCGAATCATGATTCATAAATCGAATCATGATTCATGAATCACGAATCATGAATCGAATCATGATTCATGAATCATGAATCATGAATCGAATCATAAATCATGAATTGAATCATAAATCATGAATCATTAAATGAATCATGAATTGAATCATGAATCATGAATCGCATCATGATTCATGAATCATGAATCATGAATCATGAATCAAATCATGATTCATAAATCATGAATCATGAATCAAATCATGATTCATAAATCATGAATCATGAATCGAATCATGATTTATGAATTGAATCATGATTCATAAATCGAATCATGATTCATGAATCATGAATCATGATTCATGAATCATGAATCATGAATCAAATCATGATTCAAGAATCATGAATCATGATTCATGAATCATGAATCATGAATCAAATCATGATTCAAGAATCATGAATGATGAATCGAATCATAAATCATGAATTGAATCATAAATCAGGAATCATTAAATGAATCGTGAATTGAATCATGAATCATGAATTGAATCATGAATCATGAATTGAATCATGAATCATGAATTGAATCATGAATTGAATCATGAATCACTAATCATGAATTGAATCATGAATCATGAATTGAATCATGAATCATGAATTGAATCATGAATCATGAATTGAATCATGAATCATGAATTTAATCATGAATTGAATCATGAATCATGAATTGAATCATGATTTATGAATCATGAATCAAGAATTGAATCATGATTCATGAATCATGAATCATGAATCAAATCATAAATCATGAATTGAATCATAAATCATGAATCATGAATTGAATCATGAATTAAATCATGAATCATGAATTGAATCATGAATCATGAATTGAATCATGAATCATGAATCATGAATTGAATCATGAATTAAATCATGAATCATGAATCATGAATTGAATAATGAATCATGAATCATGAATTGAATCATGAATCATGAATCATGAATTGAATCATGAATCATGAATCGAATAATTATTTATGAATCGAATCATGATTCATGAATCATGAATCATGAATCGAATCATGATTCATGATTAAAATCATGATTCGTGAATCATGAATCATGAATCGAATCATGATTCATGAATCATGAATTATGAATCGAATCATGATTCATGAATCATGAATCATGAATCCAATCATGATTCATGAATCATGAATCATGAATCGAATCATGAATCTTGGATCATGAATTGAATCATGATTCATGAATCATGAATCATGAATCGAATCATGATTCATGAATCATGAATCATGAATCGAATCATGAATTATGAATCATGAATCATGAATCGAATCATTAATCATAAATCGAATCATAAATCATGAATTGAATCATAAATAATGAATCATGAATCGAATCATGATTCATGAATCATGAATCATGAATCGAATCATGATTCATGAATCACGAATCATGGATCGAATCATGATTCATGAATCGAATCATGATTCATGAATCATGAATCATGAATCGAATCATAAATCATGAATTGAATCATAAATCATGAATCATTAAATGAATCATGATTCATGAATCATGAATCATGAATCGAATCATGATTCATGAATCATGAATCATGAATTGAATCATGAATCATGAATTGAATCATGATTTATGAATCATGAATCAAGAATTGAATCATGATTCATGAATCATGAATCATGAATCGAATCATAAATCATGAATTGAATCATAAATCATGAATCATTAAATGAATCATGAATTAAATCATGAATCATGAATTGAATCATGAATCATGAATCATGAATTGAATCATGAATAATGAATCATGAATTGAATCATGAATCATGAATCATGAAATAAATCATGAATCGAATTATGATTCATGAATCATGAATTGAATCATAAATCATGAATTGAATCATGAAATGAATCATGCATTGAATCATGAATCATGAATCATGAATCGAATCATGAATCATGGATCATGAATTGAATCATGAATCATGAATCATGAATCGAATCATGAATCATGAAATGAATCATGATTCATGAATCATGAATTGAATCATGAATCATGAATTGAATCATGAGTCATGAATTGAATCATGAATCATGAGTCATGAATCATGAATTGAATCATGAATCATGAATCATGAATTGAATTATGAATCATGAATCATGAATTTAATCATGAATCATGAATTGAATCATGAATTGAATCATGACACATGAATCATGAATTGTATCATGAATTGAATCATAAATCATGAATTGAATCATGAATCATGAATCATGAATCAGGAATCATGATTTGAATCATGAATCATGAATTGAATCATGAATCATGAATCATGAATCATGAATCTTGAATCATGAATCATGAAACATGAATTGAATCATGAATCATGAATCGAATCATGAATCATGAATCATAAATTGAATCATGATTCATGAATCATGATTCATGAATCATGAACCGAATCATGATTCATGAATCATGAATCGAATCATGATTCATGAATCATGAATCGAATGATTATTCATGAATCGAATCATGATTCATGAATCATGAATCATGAATCGAATCATGATTCATGAATCATGGATCATGATTCGTGAATCACGAATCATGAATCATGAATCATGATTCGTGAATCACGAATCATGAAACGAATCATGATTCATGAATCGAATCATAAATCACGAATTGAATCATAAATCATGAATCATTAAATGAATCATGATTCATGAATCATGAATCATGAATCGAATCATGATTCATGAATCGAATTATGATTCATGAATCATGAATCATGAATCGAATCATGATTCATGAATCATGAATCATGAATCGAATCATTATTTATGAATCGAATCATGATTCATGAATAATGAATCATGAATCGAATCATGATTCATTATTAAAATCATGATTCGTGAATCATGAATCATGAATCGAATCATGATTCATGAATCAAATCATGATTCATGAATCGAATCATGATTCATAAATCTTGAATCATGATTCATTAATCATGAATCATGAATCGAATCATGATTCATGAATCATGAAGCATGAATCGAATCATGATTCATGAATCATGAATCATGAATCGAATCATGATTCATGAATCATGAATCATGAATCGAATCATGATTCATGAATCATGAATCATGAATCATGAATCGAATCATGATTCATGAATCATGAATCATGATTCGTGAATCACAAATCATGAATCGAATCATGATTCATGAATCGAATTATGATTCATGAATCTTGAATCATGATTCATGAATCATGAATCGAATCATAAATCATGAATTGAATCATAAATCATGAATCATTAAATGAATCATGATTCATGAATCATGAATCATGAATCGAATCATGATTCATGAATCACGAATCATGAATCGAATCATGATTCATGAATCATGAATCATGAATCGAATCATGATTCATGAATCGAATCATGATTCATAATTCATGAATCATGATTCATGATTCATGATTCATGATTCATGAATCATGAATCGAATCATGATTCATGAATCATGAATCATGATTCATGATTCATGAATCATGAATCGAATTATGATTCATGAATCATGAATCATGAATCGAATCATAAATCATGAATTGAATCATAAATCATGAATCATTAAATGAATCATGAATTGAATCATGAATCATGAATTGAATCATGAATCATGATTCATGAATCATGAATCATGAATCGAATCATGATTCATGAATCATGAATAATGAATCGAATCATAAATCATGAATTGAATCATAAATCATGAATCATTAAATGCATCATGAATTGAATCATGAATCATGAATTAAATCATGAATCATGAATTGAATCATGAATCATGAATTAAATCATGAATCATGAATTTAATCATGAATCATGAATTGAATCATGAATCATGAATCATAATTCATGAAATGAATCATAAATTGAATCATGTATCATGAATCATGAATTGAATCATGAATCATGAATTGAATCATGAATTGAATCATGAATAATGAATCATGAATTGAATCATGAATCATGAAATAAATCATGAATCGAATCATGATTCATGAATCATGAATTGAATCATAAATCATGAATTGAATCATGAGTCATGAATCATGAATCATGAATCATGAATCAAATCATAAATTATGAATCATGAATCATGAATCGAATGATGATTCATGAATCATGAATCATGAATCGAATCATGATTCATGAATCATGAATCATGAATCGAATCATAAATCATGAATTGAATCATAAATCATGAATCATTAAATGAATCATGAATTGAATCATGATTCATGAATCGAATCATGATTCATGAATAATGAATCATGATTCATGAATCATGAATCAAGAATCGAATCATGATTCATGAATCATGAATAATGAATCGAATCATGAATCATGAATTGAATCATAAATCATGAATCATTAAATGCATCATGAATTGAATCATGAATCATGAATTAAATCATGAATCATGAATTTAATCATGAATCATGAATTGAATCATGAATCATGAATCATAATTCATGAAATGAATCATAAATTGAATCATGTATCATGAATCATGAATTGAATCATGAATCATGAATCATAATTCATGAAATGAATCATAAATTGAATCATGTATCATGAATCATAAATTGAATCATGTATCATGAATCATGAATTGAATCATGAATCATGAATTGAATCATGAATTGAATCATGAATCACGAATCATGAATTCAATCATGAATCATGAATTCAATCATGAATCATGAATTGAATCATGAATGATGAATTATGAATTGAATCATGAATCATGAATCATGAAATGAATCATGAATCATGAATAAAATCATGATTCATGAATTGAATCATGATTCATGAATCATGAATCATGAATCGAATCATGATTCATGAATCATGAATCATGAATCCAATCATGAATCTTGAATCATGAATTGAATCATGATTCATGAATCATGAATCATGAATCGAATCATAAATTATGAATCATGAATCATGAATCGAATCATGATTCATGAATCATGAATCATGAATCGAATCATGATTCATGAATTAAATCATGATTCATTAATCAAATCATGATTCATGAATCATGAATCATGATTCATGAATTAAATCATGATTCATTAATCAAATCATGATTCATGAATCATGAATCATGAATCGAATCATGAATCTTGAATCATGAATTGAATCATGATTCATGAATCATGAATCATGAATCGAATCATAAATTATGAATCATGAATCATGAATCGAATCATAAATCATGAATTGAATCATAAATCATGAATCATTAAATGAATCATGATTCATGAATCATGAATCATGAATCGAATCATGATTCATGAATCATGAATCATGAATCGAATCATAATTCATGAATCATGAATCATGAATCGCATCATGATTCATGAATCATGAATCGAATCATGATTCATGAATCGAATCATGATTCATGAATCACGAATCATGGATCGAATCATGATTCATCAATCAAATCATGATTCATGAATCACGAATCATGGATCGAATCATGATTCATCAATCAAATCATGATTCATGAATCATGAATCGAATCATAAATCATGAATTGAATCATAATTCATGAATCATTAAATGAATCATGATTCATGAATCATGAATCATGAATCGAATCATGATTCATGAATCATGAATCATGAATCGAATCATGATTCATGAATCATGAATCATGAATCGAATCATGATTCATGAATCGAATCATGATTCATGAATCGAATCATGATTCATAAATCGAATCATGATTCATGAATCACGAATCATGAATCGAATCATGATTCATGAATCATGAATCATGAATCGAATCATGATTCATGAATCATGAATCATGATTCATGAATCATGAATCATGAATCGAATCATAAATCATGAATTGAATCATAAATCATGAATCATTAAATGAATCATGAATTGAATCATGATTCATGAATCGAATCATGATTCATGAATCATGAATCATGATTCATGAATCATGAATCAAGAATCGAATCAAGATTCATGAATCATGAATCGAATCATAAATCATGAATTGAATCATAAATCATGAATCATTAAATGAATCATGAATTGAATCATGAATCATGATTCATGAATCATGAATCATGAATCGAATCATGATTCATGAATCATGAATAATGAATCGAATCATGAATCATGAATTGAATCATAAATCATGAATCATTAAATGCATCATGAATTGAATCATGAGTCATGAATTAAATCATGAATCATGAATCATAATTCATGAAATGAATCATAAATTGAATCATGTATCATGAATCATGAATTGAATCATGAATCATGAATCATAATTCATGAAATGAATCATAAATTGAATCATGTATCATGAATCATAAATTGAATCATGTATCATGAATCATGAATTGAATCATGAATCATGAATGATGAATTATGAATTGAATCATGAATCACGAATCATGAATTGAATCATGAATCATGAATTCAATCATGAATCATGAATTCAATCATGAATGATGAATCATGAATTGAATCATGAATCATGAATCATGAAATGAATCATGAATCATGAATCAAATCATGATTCATGAATTGAATCATGGTTCATGAATCATGAATCATGAATCGAATCATGATTCATGAATCATGAATCATGAATCGAATCATAAATCATGAATTGAATCATAAATCATGAATCATTAAATGAATCATGAATTGAATCATGGTTCATGAATCGAATCATGATTCATGAAGCATGAATTGAATCATGATTCATTAATCATGAATCATGAATCGAATCATAAATTATGAATCATGAATCATGAATCGAATCATGATTCATGAATCATGAATCATGAATCGAATCATGATTCATGAATCATGAATCATGAATCGAATCATGATTCATGAATTAAATCATGATTCATTAATCAAATCATGATTCATGAATCATGAATCATGAATCGAATCATGAATCTTGAATCATGAATTGAATCATGATTCATGAATCATGAATCATGAATCGAATCATAAATTATGAATCATGAATCGAATGATGATTCATGAATCATGAATCATGAATCGAATCATGATTCATGAATCATGAATCATGAATCGAATGATGATTCATGAATCATGAATCATGAATCGAATCATGATTCATGAATCGAATCATGATTTATGAATCACGAATCATGGATCAAATCATGATTCATGAATCGAATCATGATTCATGAATCACGAATCATGGATCGAATCATGAATCATGAATCGATTCATGATTCATGAATCATGAATCATGAATCGAATCATAAATCATGAATTGAATCATAAATCATGAATCATTAAATGAATCATGATTCATGAATCATGAATCGAATCATGATTCATGAATCATGAATCATGAATCGAATCATGATTCATGAATCATGAATCATGAATCGAATCATGATTCATGAATCATGAATCATGAATCGAATCATGATTCATGAATCGAATCATGATTTATGAATCACGAATCATGGATCAAATCATGATTCATGAATCGAATCATGATTCATGAATCACGAATCATGGATCGAATCATGAATCGAATCATGATTCATGAATCATGAATCATGAATCGAATCATAAATCATGAATTGAATCATAAATCATGAATCATTAAATGAATCATGATTCATGAATCATGAATCATGATTCATGAATCATGAATCATGAATCGAATCATGATTCATGAATCATGAATCATGAATCGACTCATTATTCATAAATCATGAATCATGAATCGAATCATGATTCATGAATCGAATCATGATTCATAAATCGAATCATGCTTCATGAATCACGAATCATGAATCGAATCATGATTCATGATTCGAATCATGATTCATAAATCGAATCATGATTCATGAATCACGAATCATGATTCATGAATCACGAATCATGAATCATGAATCATGAATCGAATCATGATTCATGAATCATGAATCATGAATCGAATCATAAATCATGAATTGAATGATAAATCATGAATCATTAAATGAATCATGAATCGAATCATGATTCATGAATCGAATCATGATTCATGAATCATGAATCATGAATCGAATCATGATTCATGAATCGAATCATGATTCATGAATCATGAATCATGATTCATGAATCATGAATCATGAATCGAATCATAAATCATGAATTGAATCATAAATCATGAATCATTAAATGAATCATGAATTGAATCATGAATCATGAATTAAATCATGAATCATAAATTGAATCATGAATCATGAATTGAATCATGAATCATGAATTGAATCATGAATCATGAATTGAATCATGAATTGAATCATGAATCATGAATCGAATCATAAATCATGAATTGAATCATAATTCATGAATCATTAAATGAATCATGATTCATGAATCATGAATCATGAATCGAATCATGATTCATGAATCATGAATCATGAATCGAATCATGATTCATGAATCATGAATCATGAATCGAATCATGATTCATGAATCATGAATCATGAATCGAATCATGATTCATGAATCGAATCATGATTCATGAATCGAATCATGATTCATAAATCGAATCATGATTCATGAATCACGAATCATGAATCGAATCATGATTCATGAATCATGAATCATGAATCGAATCATGATTCATGAATCATGAATCATGATTCATGAATCATGAATCATGAATCGAATCATAAATCATGAATTGAATCATAAATCATGAATCATTAAATGAATCATGAATTGAATCATGATTCATGAATCGAATCATGATTCATGAATCATGAATCATGATTCATGAATCATGAATCAAGAATCGAATCAAGATTCATGAATCATGAATCGAATCATAAATCATGAATTGAATCATAAATCATGAATCATTAAATGAATCATGAATTGAATCATGAATCATGATTCATGAATCATGAATCATGAATCGAATCATGATTCATGAATCATGAATAATGAATCGAATCATGAATCATGAATTGAATCATAAATCATGAATCATTAAATGCATCATGAATTGAATCATGAGTCATGAATTAAATCATGAATCATGAATCATAATTCATGAAATGAATCATAAATTGAATCATGTATCATGAATCATGAATTGAATCATGAATCATGAATCATAATTCATGAAATGAATCATAAATTGAATCATGTATCATGAATCATAAATTGAATCATGTATCATGAATCATGAATTGAATCATGAATCATGAATGATGAATTATGAATTGAATCATGAATCACGAATCATGAATTGAATCATGAATCATGAATTCAATCATGAATCATGAATTCAATCATGAATGATGAATTATGAATTGAATCATGAATCATGAATCATGAAATGAATCATGAATCATGAATCAAATCATGATTCATGAATTGAATCATGATTCATGAATCATGAATCATGAATCGAATCATGATTCATGAATCATGAATCATGAATCGAATCATAAATCATGAATTGAATCATAAATCATGAATCATTAAATGAATCATGAATTGAATCATGATTCATGAATCGAATCATGATTCATGAAGCATGAATTGAATCATGATTCATTAATCATGAATCATGAATCGAATCATAAATTATGAATCATGAATCATGAATCGAATCATGATTCATGAATCATGAATCATGAATCGAATCATGATTCATGAATTAAATCATGATTCATTAATCAAATCATGATTCATGAATCATGAATCATGAATCGAATCATGAATCTTGAATCATGAATTGAATCATGATTCATGAATCATGAATCATGAATCGAATCATAAATTATGAATCATGAATCGAATGATGATTCATGAATCATGAATCATGAATCGAATCATGATTCATGAATCATGAATCATGAATCGAATGATGATTCATGAATCATGAATCATGAATCGAATCATGATTCATGAATTGAATCATGATTTATGAATCACGAATCATGGATCAAATCATGATTCATGAATCGAATCATGATTCATGAATCACGAATCATGGATCGAATCATGAATCATGAATCGAATCATGATTCATGAATCATGAATCATGAATCGAATCATAAATCATGAATTGAATCATAAATCATGAATCATTAAATGAATCATGATTCATGAATCATGAATCATGAATCGAATCATGATTCATGAATCATGAATCATGAATCGAATCATGATTCATGAATCATGAATCATGAATCGAATCATGATTCATGAATCGAATCATGATTTATGAATCACGAATCATGGATCAAATCATGATTCATGAATCGAATCATGATTCATGAATCACGAATCATGGATCGAATCATGAATCATGAATCGAATCATGATTCATGAATCATGAATCATGAATCGACTCATTATTCATAAATCATGAATCATGAATCGAATCATGATTCATGAATCGAATCATGATTCATAAATCGAATCATGATTCATGAATCACGAATCATGAATCGAATCATGATTCATGAATCATGAATCATGAATCGAATCATGATTCATGAATCATGAATCATGAATCGAATCATAAATCATGAATTGAATCATAAATCATGAATCATTAAATGAATCATGAATTGAATCATGATTCATGAATCGAATCATGCTTCATGAATCACGAATCATGAATCGAATCATGATTCATGATTCGAATCATGATTCATAAATCGAATCATGATTCATGAATCACGAATCATGATTCATGAATCACGAATCATGAATCATGAATCATGAATCGAATCATGATTCATGAATCATGAATCATGAATCGAATCATAAATCATGAATTGAATGATAAATCATGAATCATTAAATGAATCATGAATCGAATCATGATTCATGAATCGAATCATGATTTATGAATCATGAATCATGAATCGAATCATGATTCATGAATCGAATCATGATTCATGAATCATGAATCATGATTCATGAATCATGAATCATGAATCGAATCATGATTCATGAATCATGAATCATGAATCGAATCATAAATCATGAATTGAATCATAAATCATGAATCATTAAATGAATCATGAATTGAATCATGAATCATGAATTAAATCATGAATCATGAATTGAATCATGAATCATGAATTGAATCATGAATCATGAATTGAATCATGAATCATGAATTGAATCATGAATTGAATCATGAATCACGAATCATGAATTGAATCATGAATCGTGAATTGAATCATGAATCATGAATTGAATCATTAATCATGAATTGAATCATGAATCATGAATCATGAATTGAATCATGAATCATGAATTGAATCATTAATCATGAATTGAATCATGAATCATGAATCATGAATTGAATCATGAATCATGAATCATGAATCAAATCATGATTCATGTATTTAATCATGAATTGAATCAAGAATCATGAATTTAATCATGATTTATGAATCATGAATCAAGAATTGAATCATGATTCATGAATCATGAATCATGAATCGAATCATAAATCATGATTTAAATCATGATTCATGAATTATGAATCATGAATCGAATCATAAATCATGAATTGAATCATAAATCATGAATCATTAAATGAATCATGAATTAAATCATGAATCATGAATTGAATCATAAATCATGAATTGAATCATAAATCATGAATCATTAAATGAATCATGAATTAATCATGATTCATGAATCGAATCATGATTCATGAATCATGAATTGAATCATGATTCATTAATCATGAATCATGAATCGAATCATAAATTATGAATCATGAATCATGAATCGAATCATAAATCATGATTTAAATCATGATTCATGAATCATGAATCATGAATTGAATCATAAATCATGAATTGAATCATAAATCATGAATCATTAAATGAATCATGAATTAATCATGATTCATGAATCGAATCATGATTAATTAATCAAATCATGATTCATGAATCATGAATCATGAATCGAATCATGAATCTTGAATCATGAATTGAATCATGATTCATGAATCATGAATCATGAATCGAATCATGATTCATGAATTAAATCATGATTAATTAATCAAATCATGATTCATGAATCATGAATCATGAATCGAATCATGAATCTTGAATCATGAATTGAATCATGATTCATGAATCATGAATCATGAATCGAATCATAAATTATGAATCATGAATCGAATGATGATTCATGAATCATGAATCATGAATCGAATCATGAATCATGAATCAAATCATAAATCATGAATTGAATCATAAATCATGAATCATTAAATGAATCATGATTCATGAATCATGAATCATGAATCGAATCATGATTCATGAATCATGAATCATGAATCGAATCATGATTCATGAATCATGAATCATGAATCGAATCATGATTCATGAATCATGAATCATGAATCGAATCATGATTCATGAATCGAATCATGATTCATGAATCACGAATCATGGATCAAATCATGATTCATGAATCGAATCATGATTCATGAATCACGAATCATGGATCGAATCATGAATCATGAATCGAATCATGATTCATGAATCATGAATCATGAATCGAATCATAAATCATGAATTGAATCATAAATCATGAATCATTAAATGAATCATGATTCATGAATCATGAATCATGATTCATGAATCATGAATCATGATTCATGAATCATGAATCATGAATCGAATCATGATTCATGAATCATGAATCATGAATCGAATCATGATTCATAAATCATGAATCATGAATCGAATCATGCTTCATGAATCACGAATCATGAATCGAATCATGATTCATGATTCGAATCATGATTCATAAATCGAATCATGATTCATGAATCACGAATCATGATTCATGAATCACGAATCATGAATCATGAATCATGAATCGAATCATGATTCATGAATCATGAATCATGAATCGAATCATAAATCATGAATTGAATGATAAATCATGAATCATTAAATGAATCATGAATCGAATCATGATTCATGAATCGAATCATGATTTATGAATCATGAATCATGAATCGAATCATGATTCATGAATCGAATCATGATTCATGAATCATGAATCATGATTCATGAATCATGAATCATGAATCGAATCATGATTCATGAATCATGAATCATGAATCGAATCATAAATCATGAATTGAATCATAAATCATGAATCATTAAATGAATCATGAATTGAATCATGAATCATGAATTAAATCATGAATCATGAATTGAATCATGAATCATGAATTGAATCATGAATCATGAATTGAATCATGAATCATGAATTGAATCATGAATTGAATCATGAATCACGAATCATGAATTGAATCATGAATCGTGAATTGAATCATGAATCATGAATTGAATCATTAATCATGAATTGAATCATGAATCATGAATCATGAATTGAATCATGAATCATGAATTGAATCATTAATCATGAATTGAATCATGAATCATGAATCATGAATTGAATCATGAATCATGAATCATGAATCAAATCATGATTCATGTATTTAATCATGAATTGAATCAAGAATCATGAATTTAATCATGATTTATGAATCATGAATCAAGAATTGAATCATGATTCATGAATCATGAATCATGAATCGAATCATAAATCATGATTTAAATCATGATTCATGAATCATGAATCATGAATCGAATCATAAATCATGAATTGAATCATAAATCATGAATCATTAAATGAATCATGAATTAAATCATGAATCATGAATTGAATCATAAATCATGAATTGAATCATAAATCATGAATCATTAAATGAATCATGAATTAATCATGATTCATGAATCGAATCATGATTCATGAATCATGAATTGAATCATGATTCATTAATCATGAATCATGAATCGAATCATAAATTATGAATCATGAATCATGAATCGAATCATAAATCATGATTTAAATCATGATTCATGAATCATGAATCATGAATTGAATCATAAATCATGAATTGAATCATAAATCATGAATCATTAAATGAATCATGAATTAATCATGATTCATGAATCGAATCATGATTAATTAATCAAATCATGATTCATGAATCATGAATCATGAATCGAATCATGAATCTTGAATCATGAATTGAATCATGATTCATGAATCATGAATCATGAATCGAATCATGATTCATGAATTAAATCATGATTAATTAATCAAATCATGATTCATGAATCATGAATCATGAATCGAATCATGAATCTTGAATCATGAATTGAATCATGATTCATGAATCATGAATCATGAATCGAATCATAAATTATGAATCATGAATCGAATGATGATTCATGAATCATGAATCATGAATCGAATCATGAATCATGAATCAAATCATAAATCATGAATTGAATCATAAATCATGAATCATTAAATGAATCATGATTCATGAATCATGAATCATGAATCGAATCATGATTCATGAATCATGAATCATGAATCGAATCATGATTCATGAATCATGAATCATGAATCGAATCATGATTCATGAATCATGAATCATGAATCGAATCATGATTCATGAATCGAATCATGATTCATGAATCACGAATCATGGATCAAATCATGATTCATGAATCGAATCATGATTCATGAATCACGAATCATGGATCGAATCATGAATCATGAATCGAATCATGATTCATGAATCATGAATCATGAATCGAATCATAAATCATGAATTGAATCATAAATCATGAATCATTAAATGAATCATGATTCATGAATCATGAATCATGATTCATGAATCATGAATCATGATTCATGAATCATGAATCATGAATCGAATCATGATTCATGAATCATGAATCATGAATCGAATCATGATTCATAAATCATGAATCATGAATCGAATCATGATTCATGAATCGAATCATGATTCATAAATCGAATCATGATTCATGAATCACGAATCATGAATCGAATCATGATTCATGAATCATGAATCATGAATCATGAATCATGAATCGAATCATGATTCATGAATCGAATCATGATTCATGAATCCAATCATGATTCATGAATCACGAATCATGGATCGAATCATGATTCATGAATCGACTCATGATTCATGAATCACGAATCATGGATCGAATCATGAATCATGAATGGAATCATGATTCATGAATCATGAATCATGAATCGAATCATAAATCATGAATTGAATCATAAATCATGAATCATTAAATGAATCATGATTCATGAATCATGAATCATGAATCGAATCATGATTCATGAATCATGAATCATGAATCGAATCATGATTCATAAATCATGAATCATGAATCGAATCATGATTCATGAATCGAATCATGATTCATAAATCGAATCATGATTCATGAATCATGAATCATGAATCGAATCATAAATCATGAATTGAATCATAAATCATGAATCATTAAATGAATCATGAATTGAATCATGATTCATGAATCGAATCATGCTTCATGAATCACGAATCATGAATCGAATCATGATTCATGATTCGAATCATGATTCATAAATCGAATCATGATTCATGAATCACGAATCATGATTCATGAATCACGAATCATGAATCATGAATCATGAATCGAATCATGATTCATGAATCGAATCATGATTCATGAATCATGAATCATGATTCATGAATCATGAATCATGAATCGAATCATGATTCATGAATCATGAATCATGAATCGAATCATAAATCATGAATTGAATCATAAATCATGAATCATTAAATGAATCATGAATTGAATCATGAATCATGAATTAAATCATGAATCATGAATTGAATCATGAATCATGAATTGAATCATGAATCATGAATTGAATCATGAATCATGAATTGAATCATGAATTGAATCATGAATCACGAATCATGAATTGAATCATGAATCGTGAATTGAATCATGAATCATGAATTGAATCATTAATCATGAATTGAATCATGAATCATGAATCATGAATTGAATCATGAATCATGAATCATGAATCAAATCATGATTCATGTATTTAATCATGAATTGAATCAAGAATCATGAATTTAATCATGATTTATGAATCATGAATCAAGAATTGAATCATGATTCATGAATCATGAATCATGAATCGAATCATAAATCATGATTTAAATCATGATTCATGAATCATGAATCATGAATCGAATCATAAATCATGAATTGAATCATAAATCATGAATCATTAAATGAATCATGAATTAAATCATGAATCATGAATTGAATCATAAATCATGAATTGAATCATAAATCATGAATCATTAAATGAATCATGAATTAATCATGATTCATGAATCGAATCATGATTCATGAATCATGAATTGAATCATGATTCATTAATCATGAATCATGAATCGAATCATAAATTATGAATCATGAATCATGAATCGAATCATAAATCATGATTTAAATCATGATTCATGAATCATGAATCATGAATTGAATCATAAATCATGAATTGAATCATAAATCATGAATCATTAAATGAATCATGAATTAATCATGATTCATGAATCGAATCATGATTCATGAATCATGAATTGAATCATGATTCATTAATCATGAATCATGAATCGAATCATAAATTATGAATCATGAATCATGAATCGAATCATGATTCATGAATCATGAATCATGAATCGAATCATGATTCATGAATTAAATCATGATTAATTAATCAAATCATGATTCATGAATCATGAATCATGAATCGAATCATGAATCTTGAATCATGAATTGAATCATGATTCATGAATCATGAATCGAATCATGATTCATGAATTAAATCATGATTAATTAATCAAATCATGATTCATGAATCATGAATCATGAATCGAATCATGAATCTTGAATCATGAATTGAATCATGATTCATGAATCATGAATCATGAATCGAATCATAAATTATGAATCATGAATCGAATGATGATTCATGAATCATGAATCATGAATCGAATCATGAATCATGAATCAAATCATAAATCATGAATTGAATCATAAATCATGAATCATTAAATGAATCATGATTCATGAATCATGAATCATGAATCGAATCATGATTCATGAATCATGAATCATGAATCGAATCATGATTCATGAATCATGAATCATGAATCGAATCATGATTCATGAATCATGAATCATGAATCGAATCATGATTCATGAATCGAATCATGATTCATGAATCACGAATCATGGATCAAATCATGATTCATGAATCGAATCATGATTCATGAATCACGAATCATGGATCGAATCATGAATCATGAATCGAATCATGATTCATGAATCATGAATCATGAATCGAATCATAAATCATGAATTGAATCATAAATCATGAATCATTAAATGAATCATGATTCATGAATCATGAATCATGATTCATGAATCATGAATCATGATTCATGAATCATGAATCATGAATCGAATCATGATTCATGAATCATGAATCATGAATCGAATCATGATTCATAAATCATGAATCATGAATCGAATCATGATTCATGAATCGAATCATGATTCATAAATCGAATCATGATTCATGAATCACGAATCATGAATCGAATCATGATTCATGAATCACGAATCATGAATCGAATCATGATTCATGAATCATGAATCATGAATCGAATCAAGATTCATGAATCATGAATCATGAATCGAATCATAAATCATGAATTGAATCATAAATCATGAATCATTAAATGAATCATGAATTGAATCATGATTCATGAATCGAATCATGCTTCATGAATCACGAATCATGAATCGAATCATGATTCATGAATCGAATCATGATTCATAAATCGAATCATGATTCATGAATCACGAATCATGATTCATGAATCACGAATCATGAATCATGAATCATGAATCGAATCATGATTCATGAATCATGAATCATGAATCGAATCATAAATCATGAATTGAATGATAAATCATGAATCATTAAATGAATCATGAATCGAATCATGATTTATGAATCGAATCATATTTCATGAATCATGAATCATGAATCGAATCATGATTCATGAATCGAATCATGATTCATGAATCATGAATCATGATTCATGAATCATGAATCATGAATCGAATCATGATTCATGAATCATGAATCATGAATCGAATCATAAATCATGAATTGAATCATAAATCATGAATCATTAAATGAATCATGAATTGAATCATGAATCATGAATTAAATCATGAATCATGAATTGAATCATGAATCGAATCATGATTTATGAATCGAATCATGATTCATGAATCATGAATCAT
The DNA here is from genome assembly GCA_036250195.1 of Mixophyes australis. Classification (NCBI taxonomy): domain Eukaryota; kingdom Metazoa; phylum Chordata; class Amphibia; order Anura; family Limnodynastidae; genus Mixophyes; species Mixophyes australis. The sequence continues at coordinate 418,259 of JAVHZZ010000078.1, forward strand.
GAATCGAATCATGATTCATGAATCGAATCATGATTCATGAATCATGAATCATGATTCATGAATCATGAATCATGAATCGAATCATGATTCATGAATCATGAATCATGAATCGAATCATAAATCATGAATTGAATCATAAATCATGAATCATTAAATGAATCATGAATTGAATCATGAATCATGAATTAAATCATGAATCATGAATTGAATCATGAATCATGAATTGAATCATGAATCATGAATTGAATCATGAATTGAATCATGAATCATGAATTGAATCATGAATCGTGAATTGAATCATGAATCATGAATTGAATCATTAATCATGAATTGAATCATGAATCATGAATCATGAATTGAATCATGAATCATGAATCATGAATCAAATCATGATTCATGTATTTAATCATGAATTGAATCAAGAATCATGAATTTAATCATGATTTATGAATCATGAATCAAGAATTGAATCATGATTCATGAATCATGAATCATGAATCGAATCATAAATCATGATTTAAATCATGATTCATGAATCATGAATCATGAATCGAATCCTAAATCATGAATTGAATCATAAATCATGAATCATTAAATGAATCATGAATTGAATCATAAATCATGAATTGAATCATTAATCATGAATCATTAAATGAATCATGAATTGAATCATGAATCATGATTCATGAATCATGAATCGAATCATGATTCAAGAATCATGAATCAAGAATTGAATCATGATTCATGAATCATGAATCATGAATCGAATCATGATTCATGAATCATGAATCATGAATCCAATCATGAATCTTGAATCATGAATTGAATCATGATTCATGAATCATGAATCATGAATCGAATCATAAATTATGAATCATGAATCGAATCATGATTCATGAATCGAATCATGATTCATGAATCACGAATCATGGATCGAATCATGATTCATGAATCGACTCATGATTCATGAATCACGAATCATGGATCGAATCATGAATCATGAATGGAATCATGATTCATGAATCATGAATCATGAATCGAATCATAAATCATGAATTGAATCATAAATCATGAATCATTAAATGAATCATGATTCATGAATCATGAATCATGAATCGAATCATGATTCATGAATCATGAATCATGATTCATGAATCATGAATCAAGAATCGAATCATGATTCATGAATCAAGAATCAAATCATGATTCATGAATCATGAATCGAATCATAAATCATGAATTGAATCATAAATCATGAATCATTAAATGAATCATGAATTGAATCATGAATCATGAATTAAATCATGAATCATGAATTTAATCATGAATCATGAATTGAATCACGAATCATGAATCATAATTCATGAAATGAATCATAAATTGAATCATGTATCATGAATCATAAATTGAATCATGTATCATGAATCATGAATTGAATCATGAATCATGAATTGAATCATGAATTGAATCATGAATCATAATTCATGAAATGAATCATAAATTGAATCATGTATCATGAATCATAAATTGAATCATAAATCATGAATTGAATCATAAATCATGAATCATTAAATGAATCATGATTCATGAATCATGAATCATGAATCGAATCATAAATCATGAATTGAATCATAAATCATGAATCATTAAATGAATCATGAATTGAATCATGATTCATGAATCGAATCATGCTTCATGAATCATGAATCATGAATCGAATCATGATTCATGAATCATGAATCATGAATCGAATCATGATTCATGAATCATGAATCATGAATCGAATCATGATTCATGAATCATGAATCGAATCATAAATCATGAATTGAAACATAAATCATGAATCATTAAATGAATCATGAATCATGAATCGAATCATGATTCATGAATCATGATTCATGAATCATGAATCATGAATCATGATTCATGATTCATGATTCATGAATCGAATCATGATTCATGAATCATGATTCATGATTCATGATTCATGAATCATGAATCGAATCATGATTCATGAATCATGAATCATGATTCATGAATCATGAATCAAGAATCGAATCATGATTCATGAATCAAGAATCAAATCATGATTCATGAATCATGAATCGAATCATAAATCATGAATTGAATCATAAATCATGAATCATTAAATGAATCATGAATTGAATCATGAATCATGAATTAAATCATGAATCATGAATTTAATCATGAATCATGAATTGAATCACGAATCATGAATCATAATTCATGAAATGAATCATAAATTGAATCATGTATCATGAATCATAAATTGAATCATGTATCATGAATCATGAATTGAATCATGAATCATGAATTGAATCATGAATTGAATCATGAATCATAATTCATGAAATGAATCATAAATTGAATCATGTATCATGAATCATAAATTGAATCATAAATCATGAATTGAATCATAAATCATGAATCATTAAATGAATCATGATTCATGAATCATGAATCATGAATCGAATCATGATTCATGAATCATGAATCATGAATCGAATCATGATTCATAAATCATGAATCATGAATCGAATCATGATTCATGAATCGAATCATGATTCATAAATCGAATCATGATTCATGAATCACGAATCATGAATCGAATCATGATTCATGAATCATGAATCATGAATCGAATCATGATTCATGAATCATGAATCATGAATCGAATCATAAATCATGAATTGAATCATAAATCATGAATCATTAAATGAATCATGAATTGAATCATGATTCATGAATCGAATCATGATTCATGAATAATGAATCATGATTCATGAATCATGAATCAAGAATCGAATCAAGATTCATGAATCATGAATCGAATCATAAATCATGAATTGAATCATAAATCATGAATCATTAAATGAATCATGAATTGAATCATGATTCATTAATCAAATCATGATTCATGAATCATGAATCATGAATCGAATCATGAATCTTGAATCATGAATTGAATCATGCTTCATGAATCATGAATCATGAATCGAATCATAAATTATGAATCATGAATCATGAATCGAATGATGATTCATGAATCATGAATCATGAATCGAATCATGAATCATGAATCGAATCATAAATCATGAATTGAATCATAAATCATGAATCATTAAATGAATCATGATTCATGAATCATGAATCATGAATCGAATCATTATTCATGAATCATGAATCATGAATCGAATCATGATTCATGAATCATGAATCATGAATCGCATTATGATTCATGAATCATGAATCATGAATCGAATCATGATTCATGAATCGAATCATGATTCATGAATCACGAATCATGGATCGAATCATGATTCATGAATCGAATCATGATTCATGAATCACGAATCATGGATCGAATCATGAATCATGAATCGAATCATGATTCATGAATCATGAATCGAATCATGATTCATGAATCATGAATCGAATCATGATTCATGAATCATGAATCGAATCATGATTCATGAATCATGAATCGAATCATGATTCATGAATCATGAATCGAATCATGATTCATGAATCATGAATCGAATCATGATTCATGAATCATGAATCGAATCATGATTCATGAATCATGAATCGAATCATGATTCATGAATCATGATTCATGAATCATGAATCGAATCATAAATCATGAATTGAATCATAAATCATGAATCATTAAATGAATCATGATTCATGAATCATGAATCATGAATCGAATCATGATTCATGAATCATGAATCATGAATCGAATCATGATTCATAAATCATGAATCATGAATCGAATCATGATTCATGAATCGAATCATGATTCATAAATCGAATCATGATTCATGAATCACGAATCATGAATCGAATCATGATTCATGAATCATGAATCATGAATCGAATCATGATTTATGATCCATGAATCATGAATCGAATCATAAATCATGAATTGAATCATAAATCATGAATCATTAAATGAATCATGAATTGAATCATGAATCATGAATCGAATCATGATTCATGAATCATGAATCATGAATCGAATCATGATTCATGAATTAAATCATGATTCATTAATCAAATCATGATTCATGAATCATGAATCATGAATCAAATCATGAATCTTGAATCATGAATTGAATCATGATTCATGAATCATGAATCATGAATCAAATCATAAATTATGAATCATGAATCATGAATCGAATGATGATTCATGAATCATGAATCGAATCATGAATCATGAATCGAATCATAAATCATGAATTGAATCATAAATCATGAATCATTAAATGAATCATGATTCATGAATCATGAATCATGAATCGAATCATGATTCATGAATCATGAATCATGAATCGAATCATGATTCATGAATCATGAATCATGAATCGAATCATAAATCATGAATCATTAAATGAATCATGATTCATGAATCATGAATCATGAATCGAATCATGATTCATGAATCATGAATCATGAATCGAATCATGATTCATGAATCATGAATCATGAATCGAATCATGATTCATGAATCATGAATCATGAATCATGAATCATGAATCGAATCATGATTCATGAATCGAATCATGATTCATGAATCGAATCATGATTCATGAATCACGAATCATGGATCGAATCATGATTCATGAATCGAATCATGATTCATGAATCACGAATCATGGATCGAATCATGAATCATGAATCGAATCATGATTCATGAATCATGAATCATGAATCGAATCATAAATCATGAATTGAATCATAAATCATGAATCATTAAATGAATCATGATTCATGAATCATGAATCATGAATCGAATCATGATTCATGAATCATGAATCATGATTCATAAATCATGAATCATGAATCGAATCATGATTCATGAATCGAATCATGATTCATAAATCGAATCATGATTCATGAATCACGAATCATGAATCGAATCATGATTCATGAATCATGAATCATGAATCGAATCATGATTCATGAATCATGAATCGAATCATAAATCATGAATTGAATCATAAATCATGAATCATTAAATGAATCATGAATTGAATCATGATTCATGAATCGAATCATGCTTCATGAATCATGAATCATGAATCGAATCATGCTTCATGAATCATGAATCATGAATCGAATCATGATTCATGAATCATGAATCATGAATCGAATCATGATTCATGAATCATGAATCATGAATCGAATCATGAATCTTGAATCATGAATTGAATCATGATTCATGAATCATGAATCATGAATCGAATCATAAATTATGAATCATGAATCGAATGATGGATCGAATCATGATTCATGAATCGAATCATGATTCATGAATCACGAATCATGGATCGAATCATGAATCATGAATCGAATCATGATTCATGAATCATGAATCGAATCATGATTCATGAATCATGAATCGAATCATGATTCATGAATCATGAATCGAATCATGATTCATGAATCATGAATCGAATCATGATTCATGAATCATGAATCGAATCATGATTCATGAATCATGAATCGAATCATGATTCATGAATCATGAATCGAATCATGATTCATGAATCATGAATCGAATCATGATTCATGAATCATGATTCATGAATCATGAATCGAATCATAAATCATGAATTGAATCATAAATCATGAATCATTAAATGAATCATGATTCATGAATCATGAATCATGAATCGAATCATGATTCATGAATCATGAATCATGAATCGAATCATGATTCATAAATCATGAATCATGAATCGAATCATGATTCATGAATCGAATCATGATTCATAAATCGAATCATGATTCATGAATCACGAATCATGAATCGAATCATGATTCATGAATCATGAATCATGAATCGAATCATGATTTATGATCCATGAATCATGAATCGAATCATAAATCATGAATTGAATCATAAATCATGAATCATTAAATGAATCATGAATTGAATCATGAATCATGAATCGAATCATGATTCATGAATCATGAATCATGAATCGAATCATGATTCATGAATTAAATCATGATTCATTAATCAAATCATGATTCATGAATCATGAATCATGAATCAAATCATGAATCTTGAATCATGAATTGAATCATGATTCATGAATCATGAATCATGAATCAAATCATAAATTATGAATCATGAATCATGAATCGAATGATGATTCATGAATCATGAATCGAATCATGAATCATGAATCGAATCATAAATCATGAATTGAATCATAAATCATGAATCATTAAATGAATCATGATTCATGAATCATGAATCATGAATCGAATCATGATTCATGAATCATGAATCATGAATCGAATCATGATTCATGAATCATGAATCATGAATCGAATCATAAATCATGAATCATTAAATGAATCATGATTCATGAATCATGAATCATGAATCGAATCATGATTCATGAATCATGAATCATGAATCGAATCATGATTCATGAATCATGAATCATGAATCGAATCATGATTCATGAATCATGAATCATGAATCATGAATCATGAATCGAATCATGATTCATGAATCGAATCATGATTCATGAATCGAATCATGATTCATGAATCACGAATCATGGATCGAATCATGATTCATGAATCGAATCATGATTCATGAATCACGAATCATGGATCGAATCATGAATCATGAATCGAATCATGATTCATGAATCATGAATCATGAATCGAATCATAAATCATGAATTGAATCATAAATCATGAATCATTAAATGAATCATGATTCATGAATCATGAATCATGAATCGAATCATGATTCATGAATCATGAATCATGATTCATAAATCATGAATCATGAATCGAATCATGATTCATGAATCGAATCATGATTCATAAATCGAATCATGATTCATGAATCACGAATCATGAATCGAATCATGATTCATGAATCATGAATCATGAATCGAATCATGATTCATGAATCATGAATCGAATCATAAATCATGAATTGAATCATAAATCATGAATCATTAAATGAATCATGAATTGAATCATGATTCATGAATCGAATCATGCTTCATGAATCATGAATCATGAATCGAATCATGCTTCATGAATCATGAATCATGAATCGAATCATGATTCATGAATCATGAATCATGAATCGAATCATGATTCATGAATCATGAATCATGAATCGAATCATGAATCTTGAATCATGAATTGAATCATGATTCATGAATCATGAATCATGAATCGAATCATAAATTATGAATCATGAATCGAATGATGATTCATGAATCATGAATCATGAATCGAATCATGAATCATGAATCAAATCATAAATCATGAATTGAATCATAAATCATGAATCATTAAATGAATCATGATTCATGAATCATGAATCATGAATCGAATCATGATTCATGAATCATGAATCATGAATCGAATCATGATTCATGAATCATGAATCATGAATCGAATCATGATTCATGAATCATGAATCATGAATCGAATCATGATTCATGAATCGAATCATGATTCATGAATCACGAATCATGGATCAAATCATGATTCATGAATCGAATCATGATTCATGAATCACGAATCATGGATCGAATCATGAATCATGAATCGAATCATGATTCATGAATCATGAATCATGAATCGAATCATAAATCATGAATTGAATCATAAATCATGAATCATTAAATGAATCATGATTCATGAATCATGAATCATGATTCATGAATCATGAATCATGATTCATGAATCATGAATCATGAATCGAATCATGATTCATGAATCATGAATCATGAATCGAATCATGATTCATAAATCATGAATCATGAATCGAATCATGATTCATGAATCGAATCATGATTCATAAATCGAATCATGATTCATGAATCACGAATCATGAATCGAATCATGATTCATGAATCACGAATCATGAATCGAATCATGATTCATGAATCATGAATCATGAATCGAATCATGATTCATGAATCATGAATCATGAATCGAATCATAAATCATGAATTGAATCATAAATCATGAATCATTAAATGAATCATGAATTGAATCATGATTCATGAATCGAATCATGCTTCATGAATCACGAATCATGAATCGAATCATGATTCATGAATCGAATCATGATTCATAAATCGAATCATGATTCATGAATCGAATCATGATTCATGAATCACGAATCATGATTCATGAATCACGAATCATGAATCATGAATCATGAATCGAATCATGATTCATGAATCATGAATCATGAATCGAATCATAAATCATGAATTGAATGATAAATCATGAATCATTAAATGAATCATGAATCGAATCATGATTTATGAATCGAATCATGATTCATGAATCATGAATCATGAATCGAATCATGATTCATGAATTGAATCATAAATCATGAATCATTAAATGAATCATGAATTGAATCATGAATCATGAATTAAATCATGAATCATGAATTGAATCATGAATCGAATCATGATTTATGAATCGAATCATGATTCATGAATCATGAATCATGAATCGAATCATGATTCATGAATCGAATCATGATTCATGAATCATGAATCATGATTCATGAATCATGAATCATGAATCGAATCATGATTCATGAATCATGAATCATGAATCGAATCATAAATCATGAATTGAATCATAAATCATGAATCATTAAATGAATCATGAATTGAATCATGAATCATGAATTAAATCATGAATCATGAATTGAATCATGATTCATGAATTGAATCATGAATCATGAATTGAATCATGAATTGAATCATGAATCATGAATTGAATCATGAATCGTGAATTGAATCATGAATCATGAATTGAATCATTAATCATGAATTGAATCATGAATCATGAATCATGAATTGAATCATGAATCATGAATCATGAATCAAATCATGATTCATGTATTTAATCATGAATTGAATCAAGAATCATGAATTTAATCATGATTTATGAATCATGAATCAAGAATTGAATCATGATTCATGAATCATGAATCATGAATCGAATCATAAATCATGATTTAAATCATGATTCATGAATCATGAATCATGAATCGAATCCTAAATCATGAATTGAATCATAAATCATGAATCATTAAATGAATCATGAATTGAATCATAAATCATGAATTGAATCATTAATCATGAATCATTAAATGAATCATGAATTGAATCATGAATCATGATTCATGAATCATGAATCGAATCATGATTCAAGAATCATGAATCAAGAATTGAATCATGATTCATGAATCATGAATCATGAATCGAATCATGATTCATGAATCATGAATCATGAATCCAATCATGAATCTTGAATCATGAATTGAATCATGATTCATGAATCATGAATCATGAATCGAATCATAAATTATGAATCATGAATCATGAATCGAATCATGATTCATGAATCATGAATCATGAATCGAATCATGATTCATGAATTAAATCATGATTCATTAATCAAATCATGATTCATGAATCATGAATCATGAATCGAATCATGAATCTTGAATCATGAATTGAATCATGATTCATGAATCATGAATCATGAATCAAATCATAAATTATGAATCATGAATCATGAATCGAATGATGATTCATGAATCATGAATCATGAATCGAATCATGAATCATGAATCGAATCATAAATCATGAATTGAATCATAAATCATGAATCATTAAATGAATCATGATTCATGAATCATGAATCGAATCATGATTCATGAATCATGAATCGAATCATGATTCATGAATCATGAATCATGAATCATGAATCATGAATCGAATCATGATTCATGAATCGAATCATGATTCATGAATCGAATCATGATTCATGAATCACGAATCATGGATCGAATCATGATTCATGAATCGACTCATGATTCATGAATCACGAATCATGGATCGAATCATGAATCATGAATGGAATCATGATTCATGAATCATGAATCATGAATCGAATCATAAATCATGAATTGAATCATAAATCATGAATCATTAAATGAATCATGATTCATGAATCATGAATCATGAATCGAATCATGATTCATGAATCATGAATCATGAATCGAATCATGATTCATAAATCATGAATCATGAATCGAATCATGATTCATGAATCGAATCATGATTCATAAATCGAATCATGATTCATGAATCACGAATCATGAATCGAATCATGATTCATGAATCATGAATCATGAATCGAATCATGATTCATGAATCACGAATCATGGATCGAATCATGAATCATGAATCGAATCATGATTCATGAATCATGAATCATGAATCGAATCATAAATCATGAATTGAATCATAAATCATGAATCATTAAATGAATCATGAATTGAATCATGATTCATGAATCGAATCATGCTTCATGAATCATGAATCATGAATCGAATCATGATTCATGAATCATGAATCATGAATCGAATCATGATTCATGAATCATGAATCATGAATCGAATCATGATTCATGAATCATGAATCGAATCATAAATCATGAATTGAAACATAAATCATGAATCATTAAATGAATCATGAATCATGAATCGAATCATGATTCATGAATCATGATTCATGAATCATGAATCATGAATCATGATTCATGATTCATGATTCATGAATCGAATCATGATTCATGAATCATGAATCATGATTCATGATTCATGATTCATGAATCATGAATCGAATCATGATTCATGAATCACGAATCATGATTCATGAATCATGAATCAAGAATCGAATCATGATTCATGAATCAAGAATCAAATCATGATTCATGAATCATGAATCGAATCATAAATCATGAATTGAATCATAAATCATGAATCATTAAATGAATCATGAATTGAATCATGAATCATGAATTAAATCATGAATCATGAATTTAATCATGAATCATGAATTGAATCATGAATCATGAATGATGAATTATGAATCGAATCATGATTCATGAATCATGAATCATGAATCGAATCATGATTCATGAATCATGAATCATGAATCGAATCATGATTCATGAATCATGAATCATGAATCATGAATCATGAATCGAATCATGATTCATGAATCGAATCATGATTCATGAATCGAATCATGATTCATGAATCACGAATCATGGATCGAATCATGATTCATGAATCGAATCATGATTCATGAATCACGAATCATGGATCGAATCATGAATCATGAATCGAATCATGATTCATGAATCATGAATCATGAATCGAATCATAAATCATGAATTGAATCATAAATCATGAATCATTAAATGAATCATGATTCATGAATCATGAATCATGAATCGAATCATGATTCATGAATCATGAATCATGATTCATAAATCATGAATCATGAATCGAATCATGATTCATGAATCGAATCATGATTCATAAATCGAATCATGATTCATGAATCACGAATCATGAATCGAATCATGATTCATGAATCATGAATCATGAATCGAATCATGATTCATGAATCATGAATCGAATCATAAATCATGAATTGAATCATAAATCATGAATCATTAAATGAATCATGAATTGAATCATGATTCATGAATCGAATCATGCTTCATGAATCATGAATCATGAATCGAATCATGCTTCATGAATCATGAATCATGAATCGAATCATGATTCATGAATCATGAATCATGAATCGAATCATGATTCATGAATCATGAATCATGAATCGAATCATGAATCTTGAATCATGAATTGAATCATGATTCATGAATCATGAATCATGAATCGAATCATAAATTATGAATCATGAATCGAATGATGGATCGAATCATGATTCATGAATCGAATCATGATTCATGAATCACGAATCATGGATCGAATCATGAATCATGAATCGAATCATGATTCATGAATCATGAATCGAATCATGATTCATGAATCATGAATCGAATCATGATTCATGAATCATGAATCGAATCATGATTCATGAATCATGAATCGAATCATGATTCATGAATCATGAATCGAATCATGATTCATGAATCATGAATCGAATCATGATTCATGAATCATGAATCGAATCATGATTCATGAATCATGAATCGAATCATGATTCATGAATCATGATTCATGAATCATGAATCGAATCATAAATCATGAATTGAATCATAAATCATGAATCATTAAATGAATCATGATTCATGAATCATGAATCATGAATCGAATCATGATTCATGAATCATGAATCATGAATCGAATCATGATTCATAAATCATGAATCATGAATCGAATCATGATTCATGAATCGAATCATGATTCATAAATCGAATCATGATTCATGAATCACGAATCATGAATCGAATCATGATTCATGAATCATGAATCATGAATCGAATCATGATTTATGATCCATGAATCATGAATCGAATCATAAATCATGAATTGAATCATAAATCATGAATCATTAAATGAATCATGAATTGAATCATGAATCATGAATCGAATCATGATTCATGAATCATGAATCATGAATCGAATCATGATTCATGAATTAAATCATGATTCATTAATCAAATCATGATTCATGAATCATGAATCATGAATCAAATCATGAATCTTGAATCATGAATTGAATCATGATTCATGAATCATGAATCATGAATCAAATCATAAATTATGAATCATGAATCATGAATCGAATGATGATTCATGAATCATGAATCGAATCATGAATCATGAATCGAATCATAAATCATGAATTGAATCATAAATCATGAATCATTAAATGAATCATGATTCATGAATCATGAATCATGAATCGAATCATGATTCATGAATCATGAATCATGAATCGAATCATGATTCATGAATCATGAATCATGAATCGAATCATAAATCATGAATCATTAAATGAATCATGATTCATGAATCATGAATCATGAATCGAATCATGATTCATGAATCATGAATCATGAATCGAATCATGATTCATGAATCATGAATCATGAATCGAATCATGATTCATGAATCATGAATCATGAATCATGAATCATGAATCGAATCATGATTCATGAATCGAATCATGATTCATGAATCGAATCATGATTCATGAATCACGAATCATGGATCGAATCATGATTCATGAATCGAATCATGATTCATGAATCACGAATCATGGATCGAATCATGAATCATGAATCGAATCATGATTCATGAATCATGAATCATGAATCGAATCATAAATCATGAATTGAATCATAAATCATGAATCATTAAATGAATCATGATTCATGAATCATGAATCATGAATCGAATCATGATTCATGAATCATGAATCATGATTCATAAATCATGAATCATGAATCGAATCATGATTCATGAATCGAATCATGATTCATAAATCGAATCATGATTCATGAATCACGAATCATGAATCGAATCATGATTCATGAATCATGAATCATGAATCGAATCATGATTCATGAATCATGAATCGAATCATAAATCATGAATTGAATCATAAATCATGAATCATTAAATGAATCATGAATTGAATCATGATTCATGAATCGAATCATGCTTCATGAATCATGAATCATGAATCGAATCATGCTTCATGAATCATGAATCATGAATCGAATCATGATTCATGAATCATGAATCATGAATCGAATCATGATTCATGAATCATGAATCATGAATCGAATCATGAATCTTGAATCATGAATTGAATCATGATTCATGAATCATGAATCATGAATCGAATCATAAATTATGAATCATGAATCGAATGATGATTCATGAATCATGAATCATGAATCGAATCATGAATCATGAATCAAATCATAAATCATGAATTGAATCATAAATCATGAATCATTAAATGAATCATGATTCATGAATCATGAATCATGAATCGAATCATGATTCATGAATCATGAATCATGAATCGAATCATGATTCATGAATCATGAATCATGAATCGAATCATGATTCATGAATCATGAATCATGAATCGAATCATGATTCATGAATCGAATCATGATTCATGAATCACGAATCATGGATCAAATCATGATTCATGAATCGAATCATGATTCATGAATCACGAATCATGGATCGAATCATGAATCATGAATCGAATCATGATTCATGAATCATGAATCATGAATCGAATCATAAATCATGAATTGAATCATAAATCATGAATCATTAAATGAATCATGATTCATGAATCATGAATCATGATTCATGAATCATGAATCATGATTCATGAATCATGAATCATGAATCGAATCATGATTCATGAATCATGAATCATGAATCGAATCATGATTCATAAATCATGAATCATGAATCGAATCATGATTCATGAATCGAATCATGATTCATAAATCGAATCATGATTCATGAATCACGAATCATGAATCGAATCATGATTCATGAATCACGAATCATGAATCGAATCATGATTCATGAATCATGAATCATGAATCGAATCATGATTCATGAATCATGAATCATGAATCGAATCATAAATCATGAATTGAATCATAAATCATGAATCATTAAATGAATCATGAATTGAATCATGAATCATGAATTAAATCATGAATCATGAATTGAATCATGATTCATGAATTGAATCATGAATCATGAATTGAATCATGAATTGAATCATGAATCATGAATTGAATCATGAATCGTGAATTGAATCATGAATCATGAATTGAATCATTAATCATGAATTGAATCATGAATCATGAATCATGAATTGAATCATGAATCATGAATCATGAATCAAATCATGATTCATGTATTTAATCATGAATTGAATCAAGAATCATGAATTTAATCATGATTTATGAATCATGAATCAAGAATTGAATCATGATTCATGAATCATGAATCATGAATCGAATCATAAATCATGATTTAAATCATGATTCATGAATCATGAATCATGAATCGAATCCTAAATCATGAATTGAATCATAAATCATGAATCATTAAATGAATCATGAATTGAATCATAAATCATGAATTGAATCATTAATCATGAATCATTAAATGAATCATGAATTGAATCATGAATCATGATTCATGAATCATGAATCGAATCATGATTCAAGAATCATGAATCAAGAATTGAATCATGATTCATGAATCATGAATCATGAATCGAATCATGATTCATGAATCATGAATCATGAATCCAATCATGAATCTTGAATCATGAATTGAATCATGATTCATGAATCATGAATCATGAATCGAATCATAAATTATGAATCATGAATCATGAATCGAATCATGATTCATGAATCATGAATCATGAATCGAATCATGATTCATGAATTAAATCATGATTCATTAATCAAATCATGATTCATGAATCATGAATCATGAATCGAATCATGAATCTTGAATCATGAATTGAATCATGATTCATGAATCATGAATCATGAATCAAATCATAAATTATGAATCATGAATCATGAATCGAATGATGATTCATGAATCATGAATCATGAATCGAATCATGAATCATGAATCGAATCATAAATCATGAATTGAATCATAAATCATGAATCATTAAATGAATCATGATTCATGAATCATGAATCGAATCATGATTCATGAATCATGAATCATGAATCGAATCATGATTCATGAATCATGAATCATGAATCATGAATCATGAATCGAATCATGATTCATGAATCGAATCATGATTCATGAATCGAATCATGATTCATGAATCACGAATCATGGATCGAATCATGATTCATGAATCGACTCATGATTCATGAATCACGAATCATGGATCGAATCATGAATCATGAATGGAATCATGATTCATGAATCATGAATCATGAATCGAATCATAAATCATGAATTGAATCATAAATCATGAATCATTAAATGAATCATGATTCATGAATCATGAATCATGAATCGAATCATGATTCATGAATCATGAATCATGAATCGAATCATGATTCATAAATCATGAATCATGATTCATGAATCACGAATCATGGATCGAATCATGATTCATGAATCGACTCATGATTCATGAATCACGAATCATGGATCGAATCATGAATCATGAATGGAATCATGATTCATGAATCATGAATCATGAATCGAATCATAAATCATGAATTGAATCATAAATCATGAATCATTAAATGAATCATGATTCATGAATCATGAATCATGAATCGAATCATGATTCATGAATCATGAATCATGAATCGAATCATGATTCATAAATCATGAATCATGAATCGAATCATGATTCATGAATCGAATCATGATTCATAAATCGAATCATGATTCATGAATCACGAATCATGAATCGAATCATGATTCATGAATCATGAATCATGAATCGAATCATGATTCATGAATCACGAATCATGGATCGAATCATGAATCATGAATCGAATCATGATTCATGAATCATGAATCATGAATCGAATCATAAATCATGAATTGAATCATAAATCATGAATCATTAAATGAATCATGAATTGAATCATGATTCATGAATCGAATCATGCTTCATGAATCATGAATCATGAATCGAATCATGATTCATGAATCATGAATCATGAATCGAATCATGATTCATGAATCATGAATCATGAATCGAATCATGATTCATGAATCATGAATCGAATCATAAATCATGAATTGAAACATAAATCATGAATCATTAAATGAATCATGAATCATGAATCGAATCATGATTCATGAATCATGATTCATGAATCATGAATCATGAATCATGATTCATGATTCATGATTCATGAATCGAATCATGATTCATGAATCATGAATCATGATTCATGATTCATGATTCATGAATCATGAATCGAATCATGATTCATGAATCACGAATCATGATTCATGAATCATGAATCAAGAATCGAATCATGATTCATGAATCAAGAATCAAATCATGATTCATGAATCATGAATCGAATCATAAATCATGAATTGAATCATAAATCATGAATCATTAAATGAATCATGAATTGAATCATGAATCATGAATTAAATCATGAATCATGAATTTAATCATGAATCATGAATTGAATCACGAATCATGAATCATAATTCATGAAATGAATCATAAATTGAATCATGTATCATGAATCATAAATTGAATCATGTATCATGAATCATGAATTGAATCATGAATCATGAATTGAATCATGAATTGAATCATGAATCATAATTCATGAAATGAATCATAAATTGAATCATGTATCATGAATCATAAATTGAATCATAAATCATGAATTGAATCATAAATCATGAATCATTAAATGAATCATGATTCATGAATCATGAATCATGAATCGAATCATGATTCATGAATCATGAATCATGAATCGAATCATGATTCATAAATCATGAATCATGAATCGAATCATGATTCATGAATCGAATCATGATTCATAAATCGAATCATGATTCATGAATCACGAATCATGAATCGAATCATGATTCATGAATCATGAATCATGAATCGAATCATGATTCATGAATCATGAATCATGAATCGAATCATAAATCATGAATTGAATCATAAATCATGAATCATTAAATGAATCATGAATTGAATCATGATTCATGAATCGAATCATGATTCATGAATAATGAATCATGATTCATGAATCATGAATCAAGAATCGAATCAAGATTCATGAATCATGAATCGAATCATAAATCATGAATTGAATCATAAATCATGAATCATTAAATGAATCATGAATTGAATCATGATTCATTAATCAAATCATGATTCATGAATCATGAATCATGAATCGAATCATGAATCTTGAATCATGAATTGAATCATGCTTCATGAATCATGAATCATGAATCGAATCATAAATTATGAATCATGAATCATGAATCGAATGATGATTCATGAATCATGAATCATGAATCGAATCATGAATGCTGAATCGAATCATAAATCATGAATTGAATCATAAATCATGAATCATTAAATGAATCATGATTCATGAATCATGAATCATGAATCGAATCATTATTCATGAATCATGAATCATGAATCGAATCATGATTCATGAATCATGAATCATGAATCGCATCATGATTCATGAATCATGAATCATGAATCGAATCATGATTCATGAATCGAATCATGATTCATGAATCACGAATCATGGATCGAATCATGATTCATGAATCGAATCATGATTCATGAATCACGAATCATGGATCGAATCATGAATCATGAATCGAATCATGATTCATGAATCATGAATCGAATCATGATTCATGAATCATGAATCGAATCATGATTCATGAATCATGAATCGAATCATGATTCATGAATCATGAATCGAATCATGATTCATGAATCATGAATCGAATCATGATTCATGAATCATGAATCGAATCATGATTCATGAATCATGAATCGAATCATGATTCATGAATCATGATTCATGAATCATGAATCGAATCATAAATCATGAATTGAATCATAAATCATGAATCATTAAATGAATCATGATTCATGAATCATGAATCATGAATCGAATCATGATTCATGAATCATGAATCATGAATCGAATCATGATTCATAAATCATGAATCATGAATCGAATCATGATTCATGAATCGAATCATGATTCATAAATCATGAATCATGAATCGAATCATGATTCATGAATCGAATCATGATTCATAAATCGAATCATGATTCATGAATCACGAATCATGAATCGAATCATGATTCATGAATCATGAATCATGAATCGAATCATGATTTATGAATCATGAATCATGAATCGAATCATAAATCATGAATTGAATCATAAATCATGAATCATTAAATGAATCATGAATTGAATCATGATTCATGTAACATGAATCATGAATCGAATCATGATTCATGAATTAAATCATGATTCATTAATCAAATCATGATTCATGAATCATGAATCATGAATCAAATCATGAATCTTGAATCATGAATTGAATCATGATTCATGAATCATGAATCATGAATCAAATCATAAATTATGAATC
This sequence comes from Mixophyes australis, assembly GCA_036250195.1. Taxonomy (NCBI): domain Eukaryota; kingdom Metazoa; phylum Chordata; class Amphibia; order Anura; family Limnodynastidae; genus Mixophyes; species Mixophyes australis. The sequence continues at coordinate 437,355 of JAVHZZ010000078.1, forward strand.
ATGAATCATGAATCGAATGATGATTCATGAATCATGAATCGAATCATGAATCATGAATCGAATCATAAATCATGAATTGAATCATAAATCATGAATCATTAAATGAATCATGATTCATGAATCATGAATCATGAATCGAATCATGATTCATGAATCATGAATCATGAATCGAATCATGATTCATGAATCATGAATCATGAATCGAATCATAAATCATGAATCATTAAATGAATCATGATTCATGAATCATGAATCATGAATCGAATCATGATTCATGAATCATGAATCATGAATCGAATCATGATTCATGAATCATGAATCATGAATCGAATCATGATTCATGAATCATGAATCATGAATCATGAATCATGAATCGAATCATGATTCATGAATCGAATCATGATTCATGAATCGAATCATGATTCATGAATCACGAATCATGGATCGAATCATGATTCATGAATCGAATCATGATTCATGAATCACGAATCATGGATCGAATCATGAATCATGAATCGAATCATGATTCATGAATCATGAATCATGAATCGAATCATAAATCATGAATTGAATCATAAATCATGAATCATTAAATGAATCATGATTCATGAATCATGAATCATGAATCGAATCATGATTCATGAATCATGAATCATGATTCATAAATCATGAATCATGAATCGAATCATGATTCATGAATCGAATCATGATTCATAAATCGAATCATGATTCATGAATCACGAATCATGAATCGAATCATGATTCATGAATCATGAATCATGAATCGAATCATGATTCATGAATCATGAATCATGAATCGAATCATAAATCATGAATTGAATCATAAATCATGAATCATTAAATGAATCATGAATTGAATCATGATTCATGAATCGAATCATGCTTCATGAATCATGAATCATGAATCGAATCATGCTTCATGAATCATGAATCATGAATCGAATCATGATTCATGAATCATGAATCATGAATCGAATCATGATTCATGAATCATGAATCATGAATCGAATCATAAATCATGAATTGAAACATAAATCATGAATCATTAAATGAATCATGATTCATGAATCAGGAATCATGAATCGAATCATGATTCATGAATCATGAATCATGATTCATGATTCATGATTCATGAATCGAATCATGATTCATGAATCATGAATCATGATTCATAATTCATGATTCATGAATCATGAATCGAATCATGATTCATGAATCATGAATCATGATTCATGAATCATGAATCAAGAATCGAATCATGATTCATGAATCAAGAATCAAATCATGATTCATGAATCATGAATCGAATCATAAATCATGAATTGAATCATAAAACATGAATCATTAAATGAATCATGAATTGAATCATGAATCATGATTCATGAATCATGAATCATGAATCGAATCATGATTCATAAATCATGAATCATGAATCGAATCATGATTCATGAATCGAATCATGATTCATAAATCGAATCATGATTCATGAATCATGAATCATGAATCGAATCATGATTCATGAATCATGAATCATGAATCGAATCATGATTCATGAATCATGAATCATGAATCGAATCATAAATCATGAATTGAATCATAAATCATGAATCATTAAATGAATCATGAATTGAATCATGATTCATGAATCGAATCATGATTCATAAATAATGAATCATGATTCATGAATCATGAATCAAGAATCGAATCAAGATTCATGAATCATGAATCGAATCATAAATCATGAATTGAATCATAAATCATGAATCATTAAATAAATCATGAATTGAATCATGATTCATTAATCAAATCATGATTCATGAATCATGAATCATGAATCGAATCATGAATCTTGAATCATGAATTGAATCATGATTCATGAATCATGAATCATGAATCGAATCATAAATTATGAATCATGAATCATGAATCGAATGATGATTCATGAATCATGAATCATGAATCGAATCATGAATCATGAATCGAATCATAAATCATAAATTGAATCATAAATCATGAATCATTAAATGAATCATGATTCATGAATCATGAATCATGAATCGAATCATGATTCATGAATCATGAATCGCATCATGATTCATGAATCATGAATCATGAATCGAATCATGATTCATGAATCGAATCATGATTCATGAATCACGAATCATGGATCGAATCATGATTCATGAATCGAATCATGATTCATGAATCACGAATCATGGATCGAATCATGAATCATGAATCGAATCATGATTTATGAATCATGAATCGAATCATGATTCATGAATCATGAATCGAATCATGATTCATGAATCATGAATCGAATCATGATTCATGAATCATGATTCATGAATCATGAATCGAATCATAAATCATGAATTGAATCATAAATCATGAATCATTAAATGAATCATGAATTGAATCATGAATCATGATTCATGAATCATGAATCATGAATCGAATCATGATTCATGAATCATGAATAATGAATCGAATCATGAATCATGAATTGAATCATAAATCATGAATCATTAAATGCATCATGAATTGAATCATGAATCATGAATTAAATCATGAATCATGAATTTAATCATGAATCATGAATTGAATCATGAATCATGAATCATAATTCATGAAATGAATCATAAATTGAATCATGTATCATGAATCATGAATTGAATCATGAATCATGAATCATAATTCATGAAATGAATCATAAATTGAATCATGTATCATGAATCATAAATTGAATCATGTATCATGAATCATGAACTGAATCATGAATCATGAATTGAATCATGAATTGAATCATGAATTGAATCATGAATCACGAATCATGAATTCAATCATGAATCATGAATTCAATCATGAATCATGAATTCAATCATGAATGATGAATTATGAATTGAATCATGAATCATGAATCATGAAATGAATCATGAATCATGAATCAAATCATGATTCATGAATTGAATCATGATTCATGAATCATGAATCATGAATCGAATCATGATTCATGAATCATGAATCATGAATCCAATCATGAATCTTGAATCATGAATTGAATCATGATTCATGAATCATGAATCATGAATCGAATCATAAATTATGAATCATGAATCATGAATCGAATCATGATTCATGAATCATGAATCATGAATCGAATCATGATTCATGAATTGAATCATGATTCATGAATCATGAATCATGAATCGAATCATAAATTATGAATCATGAATCATGAATCGAATGATGATTCATGAATCATGAATAATGAATCGAATCATGAATCATGAATCGAATCATAAATCATGAATTGAATCATAAATCATGAATCATTAAATGAATCATGATTCATGAATCATGAATCATGAATCGAATCATGATTCATGAATCATGAATCATGAATCGAATCATGATTCATGAATCATGAATCATGAATCGCATCATGATTCATGAATCATGAATCATGAATCGAATCATGATTCATGAATCGAATCATGATTCATGAATCACGAATCATGGATCGAATCATGATTCATGAATCGAATCATGATTCATGAATCACGAATCATGGATCGAATCATGAATCATGAATCGAATCATGATTCATGAATCATGAATCGAATCATAAATCATGAATTGAATCATAAATCATGAATCATTAAATGAATCATGATTCATGAATCATGAATCATGAATCTAATCATGATTCATGAATCATGAATCATGAATCGAATCATGATTCATGAATCATGAATCATGAATCGAATCATGATTCATAAATCGAATCATGATTCATGAATCACGAATCATGGATCGAATCATGATTCATGAATCGAATCATGATTCATGAATCACGAATCATGGATCGAATCATGAATCATGAATCGAATCATGATTCATGAATCATGAATCGAATCATAAATCATGAATTGAATCATAAATCATGAATCATTAAATGAATCATGATTCATGAATCATGAATCATGAATCTAATCATGATTCATGAATCATGAATCATGAATCGAATCATGATTCATGAATCATGAATCATGAATCGAATCATGATTCATAAATCGAATCATGATTCATGAATCACGAACCATGAATCGAATCATGATTCATGAATCATGAATCATGAATCGAATCATAAATCATGAATTGAATCATAAATCATGAATCATTAAATAAATCATGAATTGAATCATGAATCATGATTCATGAATCATGAATCATGAATCGAAGCATGATTCATGAATCATGAATAATGAATCGAATCATAAATCATGAATTGAATCATAAATCATGAATCATTAAATGCATCATGAATTGAATCATGAATCATGAATTAAATCATGAATCATGAATTTAATCATGAATCATGAATTGAATCACGAATCATGAATCATAATTCATGAAATGAATCATAAATTGAATCATGTATCATGAATCATGAATTGAATCATGAATCATAATTCATGAAATGAATCATAAATTGAATCATGTATCATGAATCATAAATTGAATCATGAATCATGAATTGAATCATGAATTGAATCATAATTCATAATTCATGAAATGAATCATAAATTGAATCATGTATCATGAATCATAAATTGAATCATGTATCATGAATCATGAATTGAATCATAAATCATGAATTGAATCATAAATCATGAATCATTAAATGAATCATGATTCATGAATCATTAATCATGAATCGAATCATGATTCATGAATCATGAATCATGAATCGAATCATGATTCATAAATCATGATTAATGAATCGAATCATGATTCATGAATCGAATCATGATTCATAAATCGAATCATGATTCATGAATCACGAATCATGAATCGAATCATGATTCATGAATCATGAATCGAATCATGATTCATGAATCATGAATCATGAATCGAATCATAAATCATGAATTGAATCATAAATCATGAATCATTAAATGAATCATGAATTGAATCATGATTCATGAATCGAATCATGATTCATAAATAATGAATCATGATTCATGAATCATGAATCAAGAATCGAATCAAGATTCATGAATCATGAATCGAATCATAAATCATGAAATGAATCATAAATCATGAATCATTAAATGAATCATGAATTGAATCATGATTCATTAATCAAATCATGATTCATGAATCATGAATCATGAATCGAATCATGAATCTTGAATCATGAATTGAATCATGATTCATGAATCATGAATCATGAATCGAATCATAAATTATGAATCATGAATCATGAATCGAATGATGATTCATGAATCATGAATCATGAATCGAATCATGAATCATGAATCGAATCATAAATCATGAATTGAATCATAAATCATGAATCATTAAATGAATCATGATTCATGAATCATGAATCATGAATCGAATCATTATTCATGAATCATGAATCATGAATCGAATCATGATTCATGAATCACGAATCATGGATCGAATCATGATTCATGAATCGAATCATGATTCATGAATCACGAATCATGGATCGAATCATGATTCATGAATCAAGAATCAAATCATGATTCATGAATCATGAATCGAATCATAAATCATGAATTGAATCATAAATCATGAATCATTAAATGAATCATGAATTGAATCATGAATCATGAATTAAATCATAAATCATGAATTTAATCATGAATCATGAATTGAATCACGAATCATGAATCATAATTCATGAAATGAATCATAAATTGAATCATGTATCATGAATCATGAATTGAATCATGAATCATAATTCATGAAATGAATCATAAATTGAATCATGTATCATGAATCATAAATTGAATCATGTATCATGAATCATGAATTGAATCATGAATCATGAATTGAATCATGAATTGAATCATGAATCATAATTCATGAAATGAATCATAAATTGAATCATGTATCATGAATCATAAATTGAATCATAAATCATGAATTGAATCATAAATCATGAATCATTAAATGAATCATGATTCATGAATCATGAATCATGAATCGAATCATGATTCATGAATCATGAATCATGAATCGAATCATAATTCATAAATCATGAATCATGAATTGAATCATAAATCATGAATCATTAAATGAATCATGATTCATGAATCATGAATCATGAATCGAATCATGATTCATGAATCATGAATCATGAATCGAATCATAATTCATAAATCATGAATCATGAATCGAATCATGATTCATGAATCGAATCATGATTCATAAATCGAATCATGATTCATGAATCACGAATCATGATTCATGAATCACGAATCATGAATCGAATCATGATTCATGAATCATGAATCATGAATCGAATCATGATTCATGAATCATGAATCATGAATCGAATCATAAATCATGAATTGAATCATAAATCATGAATCATTAAATGAATCATGAATTGAATCATGATTCATGAATCGAATCATGATTCATGAATAATGAATCATGATTCATGAATCATGAATCAAGAATCGAATCATGATTCATGAATCATGAATCGAATCATAAATCATGAATTGAATCATAAATCATGAATCATTAAATGAATCATGAATTGAATCATGATTCATTAATCAAATCATGATTCATGAATCATGAATCATGAATCGAATCATGAATCTTGAATCATGAATTGAATCATGCTTCATGAATCATGAATCATGAATCGAATCATAAATTATGAATCATGAATCATGAATCGAATGATGATTCATGAATCATGAATCATGAATATAATCATGAATCATGAATCGAATCATAAATCATGAATTGAATCATAAATCATGAATCATTAAATGAATCATGATTCATGAATCATGAATCATGAATCGAATCATTATTCATGAATCATGAATCATGAATCGAATCATGATTCATGAATCATGAATCATGAATCGCATCATGATTCATGAATCATGAATCATGAATCGAATCATGATTCATGAATCGAATCATGATTCATGAATCACGAATCATGGATCGAATCATGATTCATGAATCGAATCATGATTCATGAATCACGAATCATGGATCGAATCATGATTCATGAATCATGAATCGAATCATGATTCATGAATCATGAATCGAATCATGATTCATGAATCATGAATCGAATCATGATTCATGAATCATGATTCATGAATCATGAATCGAATCATAAATCATGAATTGAATCATAAATCATGAATCATTAAATGAATCATGATTCATGAATCACGAATCATGAATCGAATCATGATTCATGAATCATGAATCATGAATCGAATCATGATTTATGAATCATGAATCATGAATCGAATCATAAATCATGAATTGAATCATAAATCATGAATCATTAAATGAATCATGAATTGAATCATGAATCATGAATCGAATCATGATTCATGAATCATGAATCGAATCATGATTCATGAATTAAATCATGATTCATTAATCAAATCATGATTCATGAATCATGAATCATGAATCAAATCATGAATCTTGAATCATGAATTGAATCATGATTCATGAATCATGAATCATGAATCAAATCATAAATTATGAATCATGAATCATGAATCGAATGATGATTCATGAATCATGAATCATGAATCGAATCATGAATCATGAATCGAATCATAAATCATGAATTGAATCATAAATCATGAATCATTAAATGAATCATGATTCATGAATCATGAATCATGAATCGAATCATGATTCATGAATCATGAATCATGAATCGAATCATGATTCATGAATCATGAATCATGAATCGAATCATAAATCATGAATCATTAAATGAATCATGATTCATGAATCATGAATCATGAATCGAATCATGATTCATGAATCATGAATCATGAATCGAATCATGATTCATGAATCATGAATCATGAATCGAATCATGATTCATGAATCGAATCATGATTCATGAATCGAATCATGATTCATGAATCACGAATCATGGATCGAATCATGATTCATGAATCGAATCATGATTCATGAATCACGAATCATGGATCGAATCATGAATCATGAATCGAATCATGATTCATGAATCATGAATCATGAATCGAATCATAAATCATGAATCGAATCATAAATCATGAATTGAATCATAAATCATGAATCATTAAATGAATCATGATTCATGAATCATGAATCATGAATCGAATCATGATTCATGAATCATGAATCATGAATCGAATCATGATTCATAAATCATGAATCATGAATCGAATCATGATTCATGAATCGAATCATGATTCATAAATCGAATCATGATTCATGAATCACGAATCATGAATCGAATCATAAATCATGAATTGAATCATAAATCATGAATCATTAAATGAATCATGAATTGAATCATGATTCATGAATCGAATCATGCTTCATGAATCATGAATCATGAATCGAATCATGCTTCATGAATCATGAATCATGAATCGAATCATGATTCATGAATCATGAATCATGAATCGAATCATGATTCATGAATCATGAATCATGAATCGAATCATAAATCATGAATTGAAACATAAATCATGAATCATTAAATGAATCATGATTCATGAATCAGGAATCATGAATCGAATCATGATTCATGAATCATGAATCATGATTCATGATTCATGATTCATGAATCGAATCATGATTCATGAATCATGAATCGAATCATGATTCATGAATCATGAATCATGATTCATGAATCATGAATCAAGAATCGAATCATGATTCATGAATCAAGAATCAAATCATGATTCATGAATCATGAATCGAATCATAAATCATGAATTGAATCATAAAACATGAATCATTAAATGAATCATGAATTGAATCATGAATCATGATTCATGAATCATGAATCATGAATCGAAGCATGATTCATGAATCATGAATAATGAATCGAATCATAAATCATGAATTGAATCATAAATCATGAATCATTAAATGCATCATGAATTGAATCATGAATCATGAATTAAATCATGAATCATGAATTTAATCATGAATCATGAATTGAATCACGAATCATGAATCATAATTCATGAAATGAATCATAAATTGAATCATGTATCATGAATCATGAATTGAATCATGAATCATAATTCATGAAATGAATCATAAATTGAATCATGTATTATGAATCATAAATTGAATCATGAATCATGAATTGAATCATGAATTGAATCATAATTCATAATTCATGAAATGAATCATAAATTGAATCATGTATCATGAATCATAAATTGAATCATGTATCATGAATCATGAATTGAATCATAAATCATGAATTGAATCATAAATCATGAATCATTAAATGAATCATGATTCATGAATCATGAATCATGAATCGAATCATGATTCATGAATCATGAATCATGAATCGAATCATGATTCATAAATCATGAATCATGAATCGAATCATGATTCATGAATCGAATCATGATTCATAAATCGAATCATGATTCATGAATCACGAATCATGAAACGAATCATGATTCATGAATCATGAATCATGAATCGAATCATGATTCATGAATCATGAATCATGAATCGAATCATAAATCATGAATTGAATCATAAATCATGAATCATTAAATGAATCATGAATTGAATCATGATTCATGAATCGAATCATGATTCATAAATAATGAATCATGATTCATGAATCATGAATCAAGAATCGAATCAAGATTCATGAATCATGAATCGAATCATAAATCATGAATTGAATCATAAATCATGAATCATTAAATGAATCATGAATTGAATCATGATTCATTAATCAAATCATGATTCATGAATCATGAATCATGAATCGAATCATGAATCTTGAATCATGAATTGAATCATGATTCATGAATCATGAATCATGAATCGAATCATAAATTATGAATCATGAATCATGAATCGAATGATGATTCATGAATCATGAATCATAAATCGAATCATGAATCATGAATCGAATCATAAATCATAAATTGAATCATAAATCATGAATCATTAAATGAATCATGATTCATGAATCATGAATCATGAATCGAATCATTATTCATGAATCATGAATCATGAATCGAATCATGATTCATGAATCATGAATCGCATCATGATTCATGAATCATGAATCATGAATCGAATCATGATTCATGAATCGAATCATGATTCATGAATCACGAATCATAAATCGAATCATGATTCATGAATCGAATCATGATTCATGAATCACGAATCATGGATCGAATCATGAATCATGAATCGAATCATGATTCATGAATCATGAATCGAATCATGATTCATGAATCATGAATCGAATCATTACTCATGAATCATGAATCGAATCATGATTCATGAATCATGATTCATGAATCATGAATCGAATCATAAATCATGAATTGAATCATAAATCATGAATCATTAAATGAATCATGAATTGAATCATGAATCATGATTCATGAATCATGAATCATGAATCGAATCATGATTCATGAATCATGAATAATGAATCGAATCATGAATCATGAATTGAATCATAAATCATGAATCATTAAATGCATCATGAATTGAATCATGAATCATGAATTAAATCATGAATCATGAATTTAATCATGAATCATGAATTGAATCATGAATCATGAATCATAATTCATGAAATGAATCATAAATTGAATCATGTATCATGAATCATGAATTGAATCATGAATCATGAATCATAATTCATGAAATGAATCATAAATTGAATCATGTATCATGAATCATAAATTGAATCATGTATCATGAATCATGAATTGAATCATGAATCATGAATTGAATCATGAATTGAATCATGAATTGAATCATGAATCACGAATCATGAATTCAATCATGAATCATGAATTCAATCATGAATCATGAATTCAATCATGAATGATGAATTATGAATTGAATCATGAATCATGAATCATGAAATGAATCATGAATCATGAATCAAATCATGATTCATGAATTGAATCATGATTCATGAATCATGAATCATGAATCGAATCATGATTCATGAATCATGAATCATGAATCCAATCATGAATCTTGAATCATGAATTGAATCATGATTCATGAATCATGAATCATGAATCGAATCATAAATTATGAATCATGAATCATGAATCGAATCATGATTCATGAATCATGAATCATGAATCGAATCATGATTCATGAATTGAATCATGATTCATGAATCATGAATCATGAATCGAATCATAAATTATGAATCATGAATCATGAATCGAATGATGATTCATGAATCATGAATCATGAATCGAATCATGAATCATGAATCGAATCATAAATCATGAATTGAATCATAAATCATGAATCATTAAATGAATCATGATTCATGAATCATGAATCATGAATCGCATCATGATTCATGAATCATGAATCATGAATCGAATCATGATTCATGAATCGAATCATGATTCATGAATCACGAATCATGGATCGAATCATGATTCATGAATCGAATCATGATTCATGAATCACGAATCATGGATCGAATCATGAATCATGAATCGAATCATGATTCATGAATCATGAATCGAATCATAAATCATGAATTGAATCATAAATCATGAATCATTAAATGAATCATGATTCATGAATCATGAATCATGAATCTAATCATGATTCATGAATCATGAATCATGAATCGAATCATGATTCATGAATCATGAATCATGAATCGAATCATGATTCATGAATCGAATCATGATTCATGAATCGAATCATGATTCATAAATCGAATCATGATTCATGAATCACGAATCATGAATCGAATCATGATTCATGAATCATGAATCATGAATCGAATCATAAATCATGAATTGAATCATAAATCATGAATCATTAAATGAATCATGAATTGAATCATGAATCATGATTCATGAATCATGAATCATGAATCGAAGCATGATTCATGAATCATGAATAATGAATCGAATCATAAATCATGAATTGAATCATAAATCATGAATCATTAAATGCATCATGAATTGAATCATGAATCATGAATTAAATCATGAATCATGAATTTAATCATGAATCATGAATTGAATCACGAATCATGAATCATAATTCATGAAATGAATCATAAATTGAATCATGTATCATGAATCATGAATTGAATCATGAATCATGAATCATAATTCATGAAATGAATCATAAATTGAATCATGTATCATGAATCATAAATTGAATCATGTATCATGAATCATGAATTGAATCATGAATCATGAATTGAATCATGAATTGAATCATGAATTGAATCATGAATCACGAATCATGAATTCAATCATGAATCATGAATTCAATCATGAATCATGAATTCAATCATGAATGATGAATTATGAATTGAATCATGAATCATGAATCATGAAATGATACATGAATCATGAATCAAATCATGATTCATGAATTGAATCATGATTCATGAATCATGAATCATGAATCGAATCATGATTCATGAATCATGAATCATGAATCCAATCATGAATCTTGAATCATGAATTGAATCATGATTCATGAATCATGAATCATGAATCGAATCATAAATTATGAATCATGAATCATGAATCGAATCATGATTCATGAATCATGAATCATGAATCGAATCATGATTCATGAATTGAATCATGATTCATGAATCATGAATCATGAATCGAATCATAAATTATGAATCATGAATCATGAATCGAATGATGATTCATGAATCATGAATCATGAATCGAATCATGAATCATGAATCGAATCATAAATCATGAATTGAATCATAAATCATGAATCATTAAATGAATCATGATTCATGAATCATGAATCATGAATCGCATCATGATTCATGAATCATGAATCATGAATCGAATCATGATTCATGAATCACGAATCATGGATCGAATCATGATTCATGAATCGAATCATGATTCATGAATCACGAATCATGGATCGAATCATGAATCATGAATCGAATCATGATTCATGAATCATGAATCGAATCATAAATCATGAATTGAATCATAAATCATGAATCATTAAATGAATCATGATTCATGAATCATGAATCATGAATCGAATCATGATTCATGAATCATGAATCATGAATCGAATCATGATTCATGAATCATGAATCATGAATCGAATCATGATTCATGAATCGAATCATGATTCATGAATCGAATCATGATTCATAAATCGAATCATGATTCATGAATCACGAATCATGAATCGAATCATGATTCATGAATCATGAATCATGAATCGAATCATGATTCATGAATCATGAATCATGGATCGAATCATGATTCATGAATCGAATCATGATTCATGAATCACGAATCATGGATCGAATCATGAATCATGAATCGAATCATGATTCATGAATCATGAATCGAATCATAAATCATGAATTGAATCATAAATCATGAATCATTAAATGAATCATGATTCATGAATCATGAATCATGAATCGAATCATGATTCATGAATCATGAATCATGAATCGAATCATGATTCATGAATCATGAATCATGAATCGAATCATGATTCATGAATCGAATCATGATTCATGAATCGAATCATGATTCATAAATCGAATCATGATTCATGAATCACGAATCATGAATCGAATCATGATTCATGAATCATGAATCATGAATCGAATCATGATTCATGAATCATGAATCATGAATCGAATCATAAATCATGAATTGAATCATAAATCATGAATCATTAAATGAATCATGAATTGAATCATGATTCATGAATCGAATCATGATTCATGAATCATGAATCATGATTCATGAATCATGAATCAAGAATCGAATCAAGATTCATGAATCATGAATCGAATCATAAATCATGAATTGAATCATAAATCATGAATCATTAAATGAATCATGAATTGAATCATGAATCATGATTCATGAATCATGAATCATGAATCGAATCATGATTCATGAATCATGAATAATGAATCGAATCATGAATCATGAATTGAATCATAAATCATGAATCATTAAATGCATCATGAATTGAATCATGAATCATGAATTAAATCATGAATCAAGAATTTAATCATGAATCATGAATTGAATCATGAATCATGAATCATAATTCATGAAATGAATCATAAATTGAATCATGTATCATGAATCATGAATTGAATCATGAATCATAATTCATGAAATGAATCATAAATTGAATCATGTATCATGAATCATAAATTGAATCATGTATCATGAATCATGAATTGAATCATGAATCATGAATGATGAATTATGAATTGAATCATGAATCACGAATCATGAATTGAATCATGAATCATGAATTCAATCATGAATCATGAATTCAATCATGAATGATGAATTATGAATTGAATCATGAATCATGAATCATGAAATGAATCATGAATCATGAATCAAATCATGATTCATGAATTGAATCATGATTCATGAATCATGAATCATGAATCGAATCATGATTCATGAATCATGAATCATGAATCGAATCATAAATCATGAATTGAATCATAAATCATGAATCATTAAATGAATCATGAATTGAATCATGATTCATGAATCGAATCATGATTCATGAATCATGAATTGAATCATGATTCATTAATCATGAATCATGAATCGAATCATAAATTATGAATCATGAATCATGAATCGAATCATGATTCATGAATCATGAATCGAATCATGATTCATGAATTAAATCATGATTCATTAATCAAATCATGATTCATGAATCATGAATCATGAATCGAATCATGAATCTTGAATCATGAATTGAATCATTATTCATGAATCATGAATCATGAATCGAATCATAAATTATGAATCATGAATCGAATGATGATTCATGAATGTTGAATCATGAATCGAATCATGAATCATGAATCGAATCATAAATCATGAATTGAATCATAAATCATGAATCATTAAATGAATCATGATTCATGAATCATGAATCATGAATCGAATCATGATTCATGAATCATGAATCATGAATCGAATCATGATTCATGAATCATGAATCATGAATCGAATCATGATTCATGAATCATGAATCATGAATCGAATCATGATTCATGAATCGAATCATGATTCATGAATCACGAATCATGGATCAAATCATGATTCATGAATCGAATCATGATTCATGAATCACGAATCATGGATCAAATCATGATTCATGAATTGAATCATGATTCATGAATCACGAATCATGGATCGAATCATGAATCTTGAATCGAATCATGATTCATGAATCATGAATCATGAATCGAATCATAAATCATGAATTGAATCATAAATCATGAATCATTAAATGAATCATGATTCATGAATCATGAATCATGAATCGAATCATGATTCATGAATCGAATCATGAATCATGAATCGAATCATGATTCATGAATCGAATCATGATTCATAAATCGAATCATGATTCATGAATCACGAATCATGAATCGAATCATGATTCATGAATCATGAATCATGAATCGAATCATGATTCATGAATCATGAATCATGAATCGAATCATAAATCATGAATTGAATCATAAATCATGAATCATTAAATGAATCATGAATTGAATCATGATTCATGAATCGAATCATGCTTCATAATTCGAATCATGATTCACGAATCATGAATCATGAATCATGAATCGAATCATGATTCATGAATCATGAATCATGAATCGAATCATAAATCATGAATTGAATGATAAATCATGAATCATTAAATGAATCATGAATTGAATCATGATTCATGAATCGAATCATGATTCATGAATCACGAATCATGAATCGAATCATGATTCATGAATCGAATCATGATTCATGAATCACGAATCATGAATTGAATCATGATTCATGAATCGAATCATGATTCATGAATCACGAATCATGAATCGAATCATGATTCATGAATTGAATCATGATTCATGAATCGAATCATGATTCATGAATCATGATTCATGATTCGAATCATGATTCATGAATCACGAATCATGAATCGAATCATGATTCATGAATCGAATCATGATTCATGAATCACGAATCATGAATTGAATCATGATTCATGAATCGAATCATGATTCATGAATCACGAATCATGAATCGAATCATGATTCATGAATTGAATCATGATTCATGAATCGAATCATGATTCATGAATCATGATTCATGATTCGAATCATGATTCATGAATCATGAATCATGAATCGAATCATAAATCATGAATTGAATCATAAATCATGAATCATTAAATGAATCATGAATTGAATCATGAATCATGAATTAAATCATGAATCATAAATTGAATCATGAATCATGAATTGAATCATGAATCATGAATTGAATCATGAATCATGAATTGAATCATGAATTGAATCATGAATCACGAATCATGAATTGAATCATGAATCGTGAATTGAATCATGAAACATGAATTGAATCATTAATCATGAATTGAATCATGTATCATGAATCCTGATTTGAATCATGAATCATAAATCATGAATCAAATCATGATTCAAGTATTTAATCATGAATTGAATCAAGAATCATGAATTTAATCATGATTTATGAATCATGAATCAAGAATTGAATCATGATTCATGAATCATGAATCATGAATCGAATCATAAATCATGATTTAAATCATGATTCATGAATCATGAATCATGAATCGAATCATAAATCATGAATTGAATCATAAATCATGAATCATTAAATGAATCATGAATTAAATCATGAATCATGAATTGAATCATAAATCATGAATTGAATCATAAATCATGAATCATTAAATTAATCATGAATTGAATCATGAATCATGATTCATGAATCATGAATCGAATCATGATTCATGAATCATGAATCAAGAATTGAATCATGATTCATGAATCATGAATCATGAATTGAATCATGATTCATGAATCATGAATCCAATCATGAATCTTGAATCATGAATTGAATCATGATTCATGAATCATGAATCATGAATCGAATCATAAATTATGAATCATGAATCATGAATCGAATCATGATTCATGAATCATGAATCATGAATCGAATCATGATTCATGAATTAAATCATGATTCATTAATCAAATCATGATTCATGAATCATGAATCATGAATTAAATCATGATTCATTAATCAAATCATGATTCATGAATCATGAATCATGAATCAAATCATGAATCTTGAATCATGAATTGAATGATGATTCATGAATCATGAATCATGAATCGAATCATGAATCATGAATCGAATCATAAATCATTAATTGAATCATAAATCATGAATCATTAAATGAATCATGATTCATGAATCATGAATCATGAATCGAATGATGATTCATGAATCATGAATCATGAATCGAATCATGATTCATGAATCATGAATCATGAATCGAATGATGATTCATGAATCATGAATCATGAATCGAATCATGAATCATGAATCGAATCATAAATCATTAATTGAATCATAAATCATGAATCATTAAATGAATCATGATTCATGAATCATGAATCATGAATCGAATGATGATTCATGAATCATGAATCATGAATCGAATCATGATTCATGAATCATGAATCATGAATCGAATGATGATTCATGAATCATGAATCATGAATCGAATCATGATTCATGATTCATGATTCATAAATCATGATTCGATTCATGATTCATGATTCATGAATCATGATTCAATTCATGATTCAAGATTCATGATTCGATTCATGAATCATGATTCAATTCATGATTCATGATTCAATTCATGATTAAATTCATGAATCATGATTTGATTCATGATTCATGATTCATGATTCAATTCATGATTCATGATTCAACTCATGATTCATGATTCAATTCACGATTCATGATTCAATTCATGATTCATGATTCAATTCATGATTCGTGATTCATGATTCAATTCATGATTCAATTCATGATTCATGATTCAATTCATGATTCGTGATTCATGATTCAATTCATGATTCATGATTCAATTCATGATTCATGATTCAATTCATGATTCATGAATTAATTCATGATTCATGATTCAATTCATGATTCATTTAATGATTCATGATTTATGATTCAATTAATGATTTATGATTCGATTCATGATTCGATCCATGAATCATGATTCGATTCATGATTCGTGATTCATGAATCATGATTCGATTCATGAATCAGTATTCGATTTATGAATCATGATTCGATTCATGATTCATGATTTATGAATCATGATTCGATTCATGATTCATGATTCATGAATCATGATTCGATTCATGACTCATAATTCAATTCATGATTCATTTAATGATTCATTAATTATGATTCAATTCATGATTTATGATTCGATTCATGATTCATGATTCATGAATCATGATTCGATTCATGATTCATGATTCATGAATCATGATTCGATTCATGATTCGTGATTCATGAATCATGATTCGATTTATGAATCATGATTCGATTCATGAATTATGATTCGATTCATGATTCATGATTTATGAATCATGATTCGATTCATGATTCATGATTTAATTCATGATTCAATTCATGATTCATGATTCAATTCATGACTCATGATTCAATTCATGATTCATGATTCAATTCATGATTCATGATTCAATTCATGATTCATGATTTAATTCATGATTCATGATTCAATTCACGATTCATTTAATGATTCATGATTTATGATTCAATTCATGATTTATGATTCGATTCATGAATAATGATTCGATTCATGATTCATGATTCATGAATCATGATTCGATTCATGATTCATGAATCATGATTCAATTTATGATTCATGATTCATGATTCGATTCATGATTTATGATTCAATTCATGTTTCATGATTCATGATTCAAGATTCATGATTCATGATTCATGATTCATGATTAAATTCATGTTTCATAATTCATGATTCAAGATTCATGATTCATGATTCATGATTCATGATTCAATTCACGATTCATTTAATGATTCATGATTTATGATTCAATTCTTGATTTATGAGTCGATTCATGATTCATGATTCATGAATCATGATTTGATTCATGGTTCATGATTCATGAATCATGATTTGATTCATGGTTCGTGATTCATGAATCATGATTTGATTCATGATTCGTGATTCATGAATCATGATTCGATTCATGAATCATGATTCGATTCATGAATCATGATTCGATTCATGAATCATGATTCGATTCATGATTCATGATTTATAAATCATGATTTGATTCATGATTCATGATTCATGAATCATGATTCGATTCATGATTCATGATTCAATTCATGATTCATTTAATGATTGATGATTTATGATTCAATTCATGATTTATAATTCGATTCATGATTCATGATTCATGAATCATGATTCGATTCATGATTCATGATTCGATCCATGATTCATGATTCATGAATCATGATTCGATCCATGATTCATGATTCATGAATCATGATTCGATCCATGATTCATGATTCATGAATCATGATTCGATCCATGATTCATGATTCATGAATCATGATTCGATTCATGAATCATGATTCGATCCATGATTCGATTCATGAATCATGATTCGATCCATGATTCGTGATTCATGAATCATGATTCGATTCATGAATCATGATTCGATTCATGATTCATGATTCATAAATCATGATTCGATTCATGATTCATGGTTCAAGAATCATTATTCAATTCATGATTCAAGATTCATGATTCGATTCATGAATCATGATTCAATTCATGATTCATGATTCAATTCATGATTAAATTCATGAATCATGATTTAATTCATTATTCATGATTCATGATTCAATTCATGATTCATGATTCAACTCATGATTCATGATTCAATTCACGATTCATGATTCAATTCATGATTCATGATTCAATTCATGATTCGTGATTCATGATTCAATTCATGATTCAATTCATGATTCATGATTCAATTCATGATTCATGAATTAATTCATGATTCATGATTCAATTCATGATTCATTTAATGATTCATGATTTATGATTCAATTAATGATTTATGATTCGATTCATGATTCGATCCATGAATCATGATTCGATTCATGATTCGTGATTCATGAATCATGATTCGATTCATGAATCAGTATTCGATTTATGAATCATGATTCGATTCATGATTCATGATTTATGAATCATGATTCGATTCATGATTCATGATTCATGAATCATGATTCGATTCATGACTCATGATTCAATTCATGATTCATTTAATGATTCATTAATTATGATTCAATTCATGATTTATGATTCGATTCATGATTCATGATTCATGAATCATGATTCGATTCATGATTCATGATTCATGAATCATGATTCGATTCATGATTCGTGATTCATGAATCATGATTCGATTTATGAATCATGATTCGATTCATGAATTATGATTCGATTCATGATTCATGATTTATGAATCATGATTCGATTCATGATTCATGATTCATGAATCATGATTCGATTCATGTTTCATGATTCATGAATCATGATTCATTTAATGATTCATGATTTATAATTTAATTCATTATTTATGATTCGATTCATGATTCATGATTCATGATTCAATTCATGATTCATGATTCAATTCATGATTCATGATTCAATTCATGATTTAATTCATGATTCATGATTCAATTCACGATTCATTTAATGATTCATGATTTATGATTCAATTCATGATTTATGATTCAATTCATGATTCATGATTCATGAATCATGATTTGATTCATGATTCATGATTCATGAATCATGATTCATGATTCATGAAGCTTGATTCGATTCATGAATCATGATTCGATTCATTATTCGTGATTCATGAATCATGATTCGATTCATGAATCATGATTCAAATCATGAATTATGATTCGATTCATGATTCATGATTTATGAATCATGATTTGATTCATGATTCATGATTCATGAATCATGATTCGATTCATGATTCATGATTCATGAATCATGATTCGATTCATGATTCATGATTCAATTCATGATTCATTTAATGATTCATGATTTATGATTCAATTCATGATTTATGATTCGAGTCATGATTCATGATTCATGAATCATGATTCGATTCATGATTCATGAATCATGATTCGATTCATGACTCGTGATTCATGAATCATGATTCGATTTATAAATCATGATTCGATTAATGAATCATGATACGATTCATGATTCGTGATTCATGAATCATGATTCGATTCATGAATCATGATTCATGAATCATGATTCGATTCATGAATCATGATTCGATCCATGATTCGATTCATGAATCATGATTCGATCCATGATTCGTGATTCATGAATCATGATTCGATTCATGAATCATGATTCGATTCATGATTCATGATTCATAAATCATGATTCGATTCATGATTCATGGTTCAAGAATCATTATTCAATTCATGATTCAAGATTCATGATTCGATTCATGAATCATGATTCAATTCATGATTCATGATTCAATTCATGATTAAATTCATGAATCATGATTTAATTCATTATTCATGATTCATGATTCAATTCATGATTCATGATTCAACTCATGATTCATGATTCAATTCACGATTCATGATTCAATTCATGATTCATGATTCAATTCATGATTCGTGATTCATGATTCAATTCATGATTCAATTCATGATTCATGATTCAATTCATGATTCATGAATTAATTCATGATTCATGATTCAATTCATGATTCATTTAATGATTCATGATTTATGATTCAATTAATGATTTATGATTCGATTCATGATTCGATCCATGAATCATGATTCGATTCATGATTCGTGATTCATGAATCATGATTCGATTCATGAATCAGTATTCGATTTATGAATCATGATTCGATTCATGATTCATGATTTATGAATCATGATTCGATTCATGATTCATGATTCATGAATCATGATTCGATTCATGACTCATGATTCAATTCATGATTCATTTAATGATTCATTAATTATGATTCAATTCATGATTTATGATTCGATTCATGATTCATGATTCATGAATCATGATTCGATTCATGATTCATGATTCATGAATCACGATTCGATTCATGATTCGTGATTCATGAATCATGATTCGATTTATGAATCATGATTCGATTCATGAATTATGATTCGATTCATGATTCATGATTTATGAATCATGATTCGATTCATGATTCATGATTCATGAATCATGATTCGATTCATGTTTCATGATTCATGAATCATGATTCATTTAATGATTCATGATTTATAATTTAATTCATTATTTATGATTCGATTCATGATTCATGATTCATGATTCAATTCATGATTCATGATTCAATTCATGATTCATGATTCAATTCATGATTTAATTCATGATTCATGATTCAATTCACGATTCATTTAATGATTCATGATTTATGATTCAATTCATGATTTATGATTCAATTCATGATTCATGATTCATGAATCATGATTTGATTCATGATTCATGATTCATGAATCATGATTCATGATTCATGAAGCTTGATTCGATTCATGAATCATGATTCGATTCATTATTCGTGATTCATGAATCATGATTCGATTCATGAATCATGATTCAAATCATGAATTATGATTCGATTCATGATTCATGATTTATGAATCATGATTTGATTCATGATTCATGATTCATGAATCATGATTCGATTCATGATTCATGATTCATGAATCATGATTCGATTCATGATTCATGATTCAATTCATGATTCATTTAATGATTCATGATTTATGATTCAATTCATGATTTATGATTCGAGTCATGATTCATGATTCATGAATCATGATTCGATTCATGATTCATGAATCATGATTCGATTCATGACTCGTGATTCATGAATCATGATTCGATTTATAAATCATGATTCGATTAATGAATCATGATACGATTCATGATTCATGATTTATGAATCATGATTCGATTCATGAATCAAGATACGATTCATGATTGTTGATTTATGAATCATAATTCGATTCATGATTCATGATTCATGAATCATGATTCATGTATCATTTAATGATTCATGATTTATGATTCAATTCTTGATTTATGATTCGATTCATGATTCATGAATCATGATTCGAATTATGATTCATGATTCGATCCATGATTCATGATTCATGAATCATGATTCGATTCATGAATCATGATTCAATCCATGATTCGTGATTCATGAACCATGATTCGATTCATGAATCATAATTCGATTCATGATTCATGATTCATGAATCATGATTTGATTTATGATTCATGATTCATGAATCATGATTCGATTCATGATTCATGAATCATGATTCGATTCATGATTCATGATTTATGATTCAATTCATGATTTATGATTCGATTCATGATTCATGATTCGATTCATGATTCATGAATCATGATTCGATTCATGATTCATAATTCATAATTCATGATTCGATTCATGATTCATGATTTATGAATCATGTTTCAATTCATGATTCAAGATTCATGATTCGATTCATGATTCATGAAACATGATTCGATTCAAGATTCATGATTCATGATTTAATTCATGATTCAATTCATTATTCATGATTCATGATTCAATTCATGATTCATTATTCAATTCATGACTCATGATTCAATTCATGATTCATGATTCAATTCATGATTCATGATTTAATTCATGATTCATTTAATGATTCATGATTTATGATTCAATTCATGATTTATGATTAAATTCATGATTAAATTCATGAATCATGATTCAATTCTTGATTCATGATTCATAAATCATGATTCAATTCATGATTCATGATTCAATTCATGATTCATGATTCAATTCATGATTCATGATTCATGATTCAATTCATGATTCATGATTCAATTCATGATTCATGATTCAATTCATGATTCGTGATTCATGATTCAATTCATGATTCAATTCATGATTCATGATTCAATTCATGATTCGTGATATGATTCAATTCATGATTCAATTCATGATTCATGATTCAATTCATGATTCATGATTCAATTCATGATTCATGCTTTAATTCATGATTCATGATTCAATTCATGATTCATGATTCAATTCATGATTCATGCTTTAATTCATGATTCATGATTCAATTCACGATTCATTTAATGATTCATGATTTATGATTCAATTCATGATTTATGATTCGATTCATGATTCATGATTCATGAATCATGATTTGATTCATGATTCATGATTCATGAATCATGATTCGATTCATGAATCATGATTCGATTCATGAATCATGATTCGTTTCATGATTCGTGATTCATGAATCATGATTCGATTCATGAATCATGATTCGATTCATGATTCTTAATTTATGAATCATGATTCGATTCATGATTCATGATTCATGAATCATGATTCGATTCATGATTCATGATTCATAATTCATGATTCGCTTCATGATTCATGATTCATGAATCATGATTCAATTCATGATTCCAGATTCATGATTCGATTCATGATTCATGATTCATGAATCATGATTCGATTCATGATTCATGATTCATGAATCATGATTCGATTCATGATTTATGATTCATGAATCATGATTCGATTCATGATTCATGATTCATGAATCATGATTCGATTCATGATTCATGATTCATGAATCGAATCATGAATTATGAATCATGAATCATGAATCGAATCATGATTCATGAATCATGAATCATGAATCGAATCATAAATCATGAATTGAATCATAAATCATGAAACATGAATTTAATCATGAATCATGAATCATGAATCATGAATCTTGAATCTTGAATCATGAATCATGAATCGAATCATGATTCATGAATCATGAATCATGAATCGAATCATGATTCATGAATCATGAATCATGAATCGAATCATGATTCATGAATCATGAATCATGAATCGAATCATGATTCATGAATCATGAATCATGAATCGAATCATGATTCATGAATCATGATTCGATTCATGATTCATGATTCAATTCATGATTCATTTAATGATTCATGATTTATGATTCAATTCATGATTTATGATTCGAGTCATGATTCATGATTCATGAATCATGATTCGATTCATGATTCATGAATCATGATTCGATTCATGACTCGTGATTCATGAATCATGATTCGATTTATAAATCATGATTCGATTCATGAATCAAGATACGATTCATGATTGTTGATTTATGAATCATGATTCGATTCATGATTCATGATTCATGAATCATGATTCGATTCATGATTCATGATTCATGAATCATGATTCATGAATCATGATTCATTTAATGATTCATGATTTATGATTCAATTCTTGATTTATGATTCGATTCATGATTCATGAATCATGATTCGAATTATGATTCATGATTCGATCCATGATTCATGATTCATGAATCATGATTCGATTCATGAATCATGATTCAATCCATGATTCGTGATTCATGAACCATGATTCGATTCATGAATCATAATTCGATTCATGATTCATGATTCATGAATCATGATTTGATTTATGATTCATGATTCATGAATTATGATTCGATTCATGATTCATGAATCATGATTCGATTCATGATTCATGATTTATGATTCAATTCATGATTTATGATTTGATTCATGATTCATGATTCGATTCATGATTCATGAATCATGATTCGATTCATGATTCATAATTCATAATTCATGATTCGATTCATGATTCATGATTTATGAATCATGTTTCAATTCATGATTCAAGATTCATGATTCGATTCATGATTCATGATTCATGAAACATGATTCGATTCAAGATTCATGATTCATGATTTAATTCATGATTCAATTCATTATTCATGATTCATGATTCAATTCATGATTCATTATTCAATTCATGACTCATGATTCAATTCATGATTCATGATTCAATTCATGATTCATGATTTAATTCATGATTCATTTAATGATTCATGATTTATGATTCAATTCATGATTTATGATTCGATTCATGATTCATGATTCATGAATCATGATTCAATTCTTGATTCATGATTCATAAATCATGATTCAATTCATGATTCATGATTCATGATTAAATTCATGATTAAATTCATGAATCATGATTTGATTCATGATTCATGATTCATGATTCAATTCATGATTCATGATTCAATTCATGATTCATGATTCAATTCATGATTCATGATTCAATTCATGATTCGTGATTCATGATTCAATTCATGATTCAATTCATGATTCATGATTCAATTCATGATTCGTGATTCATGATTCAATTCATGATTCAATTCATGATTCATGATTCAATCCATGATTCATGATTCAATTCATGATTCATGCTTTAATTCATGATTCATGATTCAATTCATGATTCATGATTCAATTCATGATTCATGCTTTAATTCATGATTCATGATTCAATTCACGATTCATTTAATGATTCATGATTTATGATTCAATTCATGATTTATGATTCGATTCATGATTCATGATTCATGAATCATGATTTGATTCATGATTCATGATTCATGAATCATGATTCGATTCATGAATCATGATTCGTTTCATGATTCGTGATTCATGAATCATGATTCGATTCATGAATCATGATTCGATTCATGATTCTTGATTTATGAATCATGATTCGATTCATGATTCATGATTCATGAATCATGATTCGATTCATGATTCATGATTCATAATTCATGATTCGCTTCATGATTCATGATTCATGAATCATGATTCAATTCATGATTCCAGATTCATGATTCGATTCATGATTCATGACTCATGAATCATGATTCGATTCATGATTCATGATTCATGAATCATGATTCGATTCATGATTCATGATTCATGAATCATGATTCGATTCATGATTCATGATTCATGAATCATGATTCGATTCATGATTCATGATTCATGAATCATGATTCGATTCATGATTCATGAATCATGATTCATGAATCATGATTCGATTCATGATTCATGATTCATGAATCATGATTCGATTCATGATTCATGAATCATGATTCATGAATCATGATTCATGATTCATGATTCATGATTCATGAATTATGATTCGATTCATGATTCATGATTCATGAATTATGATTCGATTCATGATTCATGAATCATGATTCGATTCATGATTCATGATTCATGAATCATGATTCATGATTCATGAATCATGATTCATGATTCATGAATCATGATTCATGATGCATGAATCATGATTCGATTCATGAATCATGATTCGATTCATGATTCATAATTCATGATTCGCTTCATGATTCATGATTCATGAATCATGATTCAATTCATGATTCCAGATTCATGATTCGATTCATGATTCATGATTCATGAATCATGATTCGATTCATGATTCATGATTCATGAATCATGATTCGATTCATGATTTATGATTCATGAATCATGATTCGATTCATGATTCATGATTCATGAATCATGATTCGATTCATGATTCATGATTCATGAATCGAATCATGAATTATGAATCATGAATCATGAATCGAATCATGATTCATGAATCATGAATCATGAATCGAATCATAAATCATGAATTGAATCATAAATCATGAAACATGAATTTAATCATGAATCATGAATCATGAATCATGAATCTTGAATCTTGAATCATGAATCATGAATCGAATCATGATTCATGAATCATGAATCATGAATCGAATCATGATTCATGAATCATGAATCATGAATCGAATCATGATTCATGAATCATGAATCATGAATCGAATCATGATTCATGAATCATGATTCGATTCATGATTCATGATTCAATTCATGATTCATTTAATGATTCATGATTTATGATTCAATTCATGATTTATGATTCGAGTCATGATTCATGATTCATGAATCATGATTCGATTCATGATTCATGAATCATGATTCGATTCATGACTCGTGATTCATGAATCATGATTCGATTTATAAATCATGATTCGATTCATGAATCATGATACGATTCATGATTCATGATTTATGAATCATGATTCGATTCATGAATCAAGATACGATTCATGATTGTTGATTTATGAATCATGATTCGATTCATGATTCATGATTCATGAATCATGATTCGATTCATGATTCATGATTCATGAATCATGATTCATGAATCATGATTCATTTAATGATTCATGATTTATGATTCAATTCTTGATTTATGATTCGATTCATGATTCATGAATCATGATTCGAATTATGATTCATGATTCGATCCATGATTCATGATTCATGAATCATGATTCGATTCATGAATCATGATTCAATCCATGATTCGTGATTCATGAACCATGATTCGATTCATGAATCATAATTCGATTCATGATTCATGATTCATGAATCATGATTTGATTTATGATTCATGATTCATGAATTATGATTCGATTCATGATTCATGAATCATGATTCGATTCATGATTCATGATTTATGATTCAATTCATGATTTATGATTCGATTCATGATTCATGATTCGATTCATGATTCATGAATCATGATTCGATTCATGATTCATAATTCATAATTCATGATTCGATTCATGATTCATGATTTATGAATCATGTTTCAATTCATGATTCAAGATTCATGATTCGATTCATGATTCATGATTCATGAAACATGATTCGATTCAAGATTCATGATTCATGATTTAATTCATGATTCAATTCATTATTCATGATTCATGATTCAATTCATGATTCATTATTCAATTCATGACTCATGATTCAATTCATGATTCATGATTCAATTCATGATTCATGATTTAATTCATGATTCATTTAATGATTCATGATTTATGATTCAATTCATGATTTATGATTCGAGTCATGATTCATGATTCATGAATCATGATTCGATTCATGATTCATGAATCATGATTCGATTCATGACTCGTGATTCATGAATCATGATTCGATTTATAAATCATGATTCGATTCATGAATCATGATACGATTCATGATTCATGATTTATGAATCATGATTCGATTCATGAATCAAGATACGATTCATGATTGTTGATTTATGAATCATGATTCGATTCATGATTCATGATTCATGAATCATGATTCGATTCATGATTCATGATTCATGAATCATGATTCATGAATCATGATTCATTTAATGATTCATGATTTATGATTCAATTCTTGATTTATGATTCGATTCATGATTCATGAATCATGATTCGAATTATGATTCATGATTCGATCCATGATTCATGATTCATGAATCATGATTCGATTCATGAATCATGATTCAATCCATGATTCGTGATTCATGAACCATGATTCGATTCATGAATCATAATTCGATTCATGATTCATGATTCATGAATCATGATTTGATTTATGATTCATGATTCATGAATTATGATTCGATTCATGATTCATGAATCATGATTCGATTCATGATTCATGATTTATGATTCAATTCATGATTTATGATTCGATTCATGATTCATGATTCGATTCATGATTCATGAATCATGATTCGATTCATGATTCATAATTCATAATTCATGATTCGATTCATGATTCATGATTTATGAATCATGTTTCAATTCATGATTCAAGATTCATGATTCGATTCATGATTCATGATTCATGAAACATGATTCGATTCAAGATTCATGATTCATGATTTAATTCATGATTCAATTCATTATTCATGATTCATGATTCAATTCATGATTCATTATTCAATTCATGACTCATGATTCAATTCATGATTCATGATTCAATTCATGATTCATGATTTAATTCATGATTCATTTAATGATTCATGATTTATGATTCAATTCATGATTTATGATTCGATTCATGATTCATGATTCATGAATCATGA
This sequence comes from Mixophyes australis, assembly GCA_036250195.1. NCBI lineage: Eukaryota > Metazoa > Chordata > Amphibia > Anura > Limnodynastidae > Mixophyes > Mixophyes australis. The sequence continues at coordinate 467,404 of JAVHZZ010000078.1, forward strand.
TTCAATTCTTGATTCATGATTCATAAATCATGATTCAATTCATGATTCATGATTCATGATTAAATTCATGATTAAATTCATGAATCATGATTTGATTCATGATTCATGATTCATGATTCAATTCATGATTCATGATTCAATTCATGATTCATGATTCAATTCATGATTCATGATTCAATTCATGATTCGTGATTCATGATTCAATTCATGATTCAATTCATGATTCATGATTCAATTCATGATTCGTGATTCATGATTCAATTCATGATTCAATTCATGATTCATGATTCAATTCATGATTCATGATTCAATTCATGATTCATGCTTTAATTCATGATTCATGATTCAATTCATGATTCATGATTCAATTCATGATTCATGCTTTAATTCATGATTCATGATTCAATTCACGATTCATTTAATGATTCATGATTTATGATTCAATTCATGATTTATGATTCGATTCATGATTCATGATTCATAATTCATGATTCGCTTCATGATTCATGATTCATGAATCATGATTCAATTCATGATTCCAGATTCATGATTCGATTCATGATTCATGATTCATGAATCATGATTCGATTCATGATTCATGATTCATGAATCATGATTCGATTCATGATTCATGATTCATAATTCATGATTCGCTTCATGATTCATGATTCATGAATCATGATTCAATTCATGATTCCAGATTCATGATTCGATTCATGATTCATGATTCATGAATCATGATTCGATTCATGATTCATGATTCATGAATCATGATTCGATTCATGATTCATGATTCATGAATCATGATTCGATTCATGATTCATGATTCATGAATCATGATTCGATTCATGATTCATGATTCATGAATCATGATTCGATTCATGATTCATGAATCATGATTCGATTCATGAATCATGATTCATGAATCATGATTCATGATTCATGAATCATGATTCATGATTCATGAATCATGATTCATGATGCATGAATCATGATTCGATTCATGAATCATGATTCGATTCATGATTCATGATTTACGAATCATGATTTTAATCATGAATCATGATTCGATTCATTATTCATGATTCATGAATCATGATTCAATTCACGATTCATTTAATGATTCATGATTTATGATTCAATTCTTGATTTATGATTCGATTCATGATTCATGATTCATAAATCATGATTTGATTCATGGTTCATGATTCATGAATCATGATTTGATTCATGGTTCATGATTCGATTCATGAATCATGATTCGATTCATGATTCGTGATTCATGAATCATGATTCGATTCATGAATCATGATTCGATTCATGAATCATGATTCGATTCATGAATCATGATTCAATTAATGAATCATGATTCGATTCATGATTCATGATTTATGAATCATGATTTGATTCATGATTCATGATTCATGAATCATTATTCGATTCATGATTCATGATTCAATTCATGATTCATTTAATGATTCATGATTTATGATTCAATTCATGATTTATGATTCGATTCATGATTCATGATTCATGAATCATGATTCGATTCATGATTCATGATTCATGAATCATGATTCGATTCATGATTCTTGATTCATGAATCATGATTCGATTCATGATTCATGATTCATGAATCATGATTCGATTCATGATTCATGATTCATGAATCATGATTCGATTCATGATTCATGATTCATGAATCATGATTCGATTATTGATTCATGATTCAAGATTCAAGATTCATGATTCATGATTCATGATTCATGATTAAATTCATGTTTCATGATTTATGATTCAATTCATGATTTATGATTCGATTCATGATTCATGATTCATGAATCATGATTCGATTCATGATTCATGATTCATAATTCATGATTCGATTCATGATTCATGATTCATGAATCATGATTCAATTCATGATTCAAGATTCATGATTCGATTCATGATTCATGATTCATGAATCATGATTCGATTCATGATTCATGATTTAATTCATGATTCAATTCATGATTCATGATTCAATTCATGATTCATGATTCAATTCATGACTCATGATTCAATTCATGATTCATGATTCAATTCATGATTCATGATTCAATTCATGATTCATGATTCAATTCATGATTCATGATTCAATTCATGATTCGTGATTCATGATTCAATTCATGATTCAATTCATGATTCATGATTCAATTCATGATTCATGATTCAATTCATGATTCATGATTCAATTCATGATTCGTGATTCATGATTCAATTCATGATTCAATTCATGATTCATGATTCAATTCATGATTCATGATTCAATTCATGATTCATGATTCAATTCATGATTCGTGATTCAATTCACGATTCATTTAATGATTCATAATTTATGATTCAATTCATGATTTATGATTTGATTCATGATTCATGATTCATGAATCATGATTTGATTCATGATTCCTGATTCATGAATAATGATTCATGATTCATGAATCATGATTCGATTCATGAATCATGATTCGTTTCATGATTCATGATTCATGAATCATGATTCGATTCATGAATCATGATTCGATTCATGATTCTTGATTTATGAATCATGATTTGATTCATGATTCATGATTCATGAATCATGATTCGATTCATTAATCATGATTCATAATTCATGATTCGCTTCATGATTCATGATTCATGAATCATGATTCAATTCATGATTCAAGATTCATGATTCGATTCATGATTCATGATTCATGAATCATGATTCGATTCATGATTCATGATTCATGATTCATGATTCAATTCATGATTCATGATTCAATTCATGATTCATGATTCAATTCATGATTCGTGATTCATGATTCAATTCATAATTCAATTCATGATTCATGATTCAATTCATGATTCATGATTCAATTCATGATTCGTGATTCATGATTCAATTCATCATTCAATTCATGATTCATGATTCAATTCATGATTCATGATTCAATTCATGATTCATGATTTAATTCATGATTCATGATTCAATTCACGATTCATTTAATGATTCATGATTTATGATTCAATTCATGATTTATGATTCGATTCATGATTCATGATTCATGAATCATGATTTGATTCATGATTTATGATTCATGAATAATGATTCATGATTCATGAATCATGATTCGATTCATGATTTATGATTCGTTTCATGATTCATGATTCATGAATCATGATTCGATTCATGAATCATGATTCGTTTCATGATTCATTTAATGATTCATGATTTATAATTTAATTCATTATTTATGATTCGATTCATGATTCATGATTCATAATTCAATTCATGATTCATGATTCAATTCATGATTCATGATTCAATTCATGATTCATGATTTAATTCATGATTCATGATTCAATTCACGATTCACTTAATGATTCATGATTTATGATTCAATTCATGATTTATGATTCAATTCATGATTCATGATTCATGAATCATGATTTGATTCATGATTCATGATTCATGAATCATGATTCATGATTCATGAAGCTTGATTCGATTCATGAATCATGATTCGATTCATTATTCGTGATTCATGAATCATGATTCGATTCATGAATCATGATTCAAATCATGAATTATGATTCGATTCATGATTCATGATTTATGAATCATGATTTGATTCATGATTCATGATTCATGAATCATGATTCGATTCATGATTCATGATTCAATTCATGATTCATTTAATGATTCATGATTTATGATTCAATTCATGATTTATGATTCGAGTCATGATTCATGATTCATGAATCATGATTCGATTCATGATTCATGAATCATGATTCGATTCATGACTCGTGATTCATGAATCATGATTCGATTTATAAATCATGATTCGATTCATGAATCATGATACGATTCATGATTCATGATTTATGAATCATGATTCGATTCATGAATCAAGATACGATTCATGATTGTTGATTTATGAATCATGATTCAATTCATGATTCATGATTCATGAATCATGATTCATGAATCATGATTCATTTAATGATTCATGATTTATGATTCAATTCTTGATTTATGATTCGATTCATGATTCATGAATCATGATTCGAATTATGATTCATGATTCGATCCATGATTCATGATTCATGAATCATGATTCGATTCATGAATCATGATTCAATCCATGATTCGTGATTCATGAACCATGATTCGATTCATGAATCATAATTCGATTCATGATTCATGATTCATGAATCATGATTTGATTTATGATTCATGATTCATGAATCATGATTCGATTCATGATTCATGAATCATGATTCGTTTCATGATTCATGATTTATGATTCAATTCATGATTTATGATTCGATTCATGATTCATGATTCGATTCATGATTCATGAATCATGATTCGATTCATGATTCATAATTCATAATTCATGATTCGATTCATGATTCATGATTTATGAATCATGTTTCAATTCATGATTCAAGATTCATGATTCGATTCATGATTCATGATTCATGAAACATGATTCGATTCAAGATTCATGATTCATTATTTAATTCATGATTCAATTCATTATTCATGATTCATGATTCAATTCATGATTCATTATTCAATTCATGACTCATGATTCAATTCATGATTCATGATTCAATTCATGATTCATGATTTAATTCATGATTCATTTAATGATTCATGATTTATGATTCAATTCATGATTCATGATTCAATTCATGATTCATGATTCAATTCATGATTCATGATTCAATTCATGATTCGTGATTCATGATTCAATTCATGATTCAATTCATGATTCATGATTCAATTCATGATTCGTGATTCATGATTCAATTCATGATTCAATTCATGATTCATGATTCAATTCATGATTCATGCTTTAATTCATGATTCATGATTCAATTCATGATTCATGATTCAATTCATGATTCATGCTTTAATTCATGATTCATGATTCAATTCACGATTCATTTAATGATTCATGATTTATGATTCAATTCATGATTTATGATTCGATTCATGATTCATGATTCATGAATCATGATTTGATTCATGATTCATGATTCATGAATCATGATTCGATTCATGAATCATGATTCGTTTCATGATTCGTGATTCATGAATCATGATTCGATTCATGAATCATGATTCGATTCATGATTCTTGATTTATGAATCATGATTCGATTCATGATTCATGATTCATGAATCATGATTCGATTCATGATTCATGATTCATAATTCATGATTCGCTTCATGATTCATGATTCATGAATCATGATTCAATTCATGATTCCAGATTCATGATTCGATTCATGATTCATGATTCATGAATCATGATTCAATTCATGATTCCAGATTCATGATTCGATTCATGATTCATGATTCATGAATCATGATTCGATTCATGATTCATGATTCATGAATCATGATTCGATTCATGATTCATGATTCATGAATCATGATTCGATTCATGATTCATGATTCATGAATCATGATTCGATTCATGATTCATGATTCATGAATCATGATTCGATTCATGATTCATGAATCATGATTCATGATTCATGATTCATGATTCATGATTCATGATTCATGAATTATGATTCGATTCATGATTCATGATTCATGAATTATGATTCGATTCATGATTCATGAATCATGATTCGATTCATGATTCATGATTCATGAATCATGATTCATGATTCATGAATCATGATTCATGATTCATGAATCATGATTCATGATTCATGAATCATGATTCATGATTCATGAATCATGATTCATGATGCATGAATCATGATTCGATTCATGAATCATGATTCGATCCATGATTCATGATTTACGAATCATGATTTTAATCATGAATCATGATTCGATTCATGATTCATGATTCATGAATCATGATTCAATTCACGATTCATTTAATGATTCATGATTTATGATTCAATTCTTGATTTATGATTCGATTCATGATTCATGATTCATGAATCATGATTTGATTCATGGTTCATGATTCGATTCATGAATCATGATTCGATTCATGATTCGTGATTCATGAATCATGATTCGATTCATGAATCATGATTCGATTCATGAATCATGATTCGATTCATGAATCATGATTCAATTAATGAATCATGATTCGATTCATGATTTATGAATCATGATTTGATTCATGATTCATGATTCATGAATCATTATTTGATTCATGATTCATGATTCAATTCATGATTCATTTAATGATTCATGATTTATGATTCAATTCATGATTTATGATTCGATTCATGATTCATGATTCATGAATCATGATTCGATTCATGATTCATGATTCATGAATCATGATTCGATTCATGATTCATGATTCATGAATCATGATTCGATTCATGAATCATGATTCGATCCATGATTCGTGATTCATGAATCATGATTCGATTCATGAATCATGATTCGATTCATGATTCATGATTCATGAATCATGATTCGATTCATGATTCATGATTCATGAATCATGATTCGATCCATGATTCGTGATTCATGAATCATGATTCGATTCATGAATCATGATTCGATCCATGATTCGTGATTCATGAATCATGATTCGATTCATGAATCATGATTCGATTCATGATTCATGATTCATAAATCATGATTCGATTCATGATTCATGATTCATGAATCATGATTCAATTCATGATTCATGATTCAATTCATGATTAAATTCATGAATCATGATTTGATTCATGATTCATGATTCATGATTCAATTCATGATTCATGATTCAACTCATGATTCATGATTCAATTCACGATTCATGATTCAATTCATGATTCATGATCCAATTCATGATTCATGATTCAATTCATGATTCAATTCATGATTCATGATTCAATTCATGATTCGTGATTCATGATTTAATTCATGATTCATGATTCAATTCATGATTCATGAATTAATTCATGATTCATGATTCAATTCATGATTCATTTAATGATTCATGATTTATGATTCAATTAATGATTTATGATTCGATTCATGATTCGATCCATGAATCATGATTCGATTCATGATTCGTGATTCATGAATCATGATTCGATTCATGAATCATGATTCGATTTATGAATCATGATTCGATTCATGATTCATGATTTATGAATCATGATTCGATTCATGATTCATGATTCATGAATTATGATTCGATTCATGACTCATGATTCAATTCATGATTCATTTAATGATTCATTAATTATGATTCAATTCATGATTTATGATTCGATTCATGATTCATGATTCATGAATCATAATTCGATTCATGATTCATGATTCATGAATCATGATTCGATTCATGATTCGTGATTCATGAATCATGATTCGATTTATGAATCATGATTCGATTCATGAATTATGATTCGATTCATGATTCATGATTTATGAATCATGATTCGATTCATGATTCGTGATTCATGAATCATGATTCGATTTATGAATCATGATTCGATTCATGAATTATGATTCGATTCATGATTCATGATTTATGAATCATGATTCGATTCATGATTCATGATTCATGAATCATGATTCGATTCATGATTCATGATTCATGAATCATGATTCATTTAATGATTCATGATTTATAATTTAATTCATTATTTATGATTTGATTCATGATTCATGATTCATGATTCAATTCATGATTCATGATTCAATTCATGATTCATGATTCAATTCATGATTCGTGATTTTATGATTCAATTCATGATTCAATTCATGATTCATGATTCAATTCATGATTCATGATTTAATTCATGATTCATGATTCAATTCACGATTCATTTAATGATTCATGATTTATGATTCAATTCATGATTTATGATTCAATTCATGATTCATGATTCATGAATCATGATTTGATTCATGATTCATGATTCAATTCATGATTCATGATTTAATTCATGATTCATTTAATGATTCATGATTTATGACTCAATTCATGATTTATGATTCGATTCATGATTCATGATTCATGAATCATGATTCAATTCTTGATTCATGATTCTTAAATCATGATTCAATTCATGATTCATGATTAAATTCATGATTAAATACATGAATCATGATTTGATTCATGATTCATGATTCATGATTCAATTCATGATTCATGATTCAATTCATGATTCATGATTCAATTCATGATTCATGATTCAATTCATGATTCGTGATTCATGATTCAATTTATGATTCAATTCATGATTCATGATTCAATTCATGATTCATGATTCAATTCATGATTCATGATTCAATTCATGATTCGTGATTCATGATTCAATTCATGATTCAATTCATGATTCATGATTCAATTCATGATTCATGATTCAATTCATGATTCATGCTTTAATTCATGATTCATGATTCAATTCATGATTCATGATTCAATTCATGATTCATGCTTTAATTCATGTTTCATGATTCAATTCACGATTCATTTAATGATTCATGATTTATGATTCAATTCATGATTTATGATTCGATTCATGATTCATGAATCATGATTTGATTCATGATTCATGATTCATGAATCATGATTCATGATTCATGAATCATGATTCGATTCATGAATCATGATTCGTTTCATGATTCGTGATTCATGAATCATGATTCGATTCATGAATCATGATTCGATTCATGATTCTTGATTTATGAATCATGATTCGATTCATGATTCATGATTCATGAATCATGATTCGATTCATGATTCATGAATCATGATTCGATTCATGATTCATGAATCATGATTCATGCTTTAATTCATGATTCATGATTCAATTCATGATTCATGATTCAATTCATGATTCATGCTTTAATTCATGATTCATGATTCAATTCACGATTCGTTTAATGATTCATGATTTATGATTCAATTCATGATTTATGATTCGATTCATGATTCATGAATCATGATTTGATTCATGATTCATGATTCATGAATCATGATTCATGATTCATGAATCATGATTCGATTCATGAATCATGATTCGTTTCATGATTCGTGATTCATGAATCATGATTCGATTCATGAATCATGATTCGATTCATGATTCTTGATTTATGAATCATGATTCGATTCATGATTCATGATTCATGAATCATGATTCGATTCATGATTCATGATTCATGAATCATGATTCGATTCATGATTCATGATTCATGAATCATGATTCGATTCATGATTCATGATTCATGAATCATGATTCGATTCATGATTCATGAATCATGATTCATGATTAATGATTCATGATTCATGATTCATGATTCATGAATCATGATTCGATTCATGAATCATGATTCATGATTAATGATTCATGATTCATGATTTATGAATCATGATTCGATTCATGATTCATGATTCATGAATCATGATTCGATTCGTGATTCATGATTCATGAATTATGATTCGATTCATGATTCATGAATCATGATTCGATTCATGATTCATGAATCATGATTCGATTCATGATTCATGATTCATGAATCATGATTCATGATTCATGAATCATGATTCATGATTCATGAATCATGATTCATGATGCATGAATCATGATTCATGATGCATGAATCATGATTCGATTCATGAATCATGATTCGATTCATGATTCATGATTTACGAATCATGATTTTAATCATGAATCATGATTCGATTCATGATTCATGATTCATGAATCATGATTCAATTCACGATTCATTTAATGATTCATGATTTATGATTCAATTCTTGATTTATGATTCGATTCATGATTCATGATTCATGAATCATGATTTGATTCATGGTTCATGATTCATGAATCATGATTTGATTCATGGTTCATGATTCGATTCATGAATCATGATTCGATTCATGATTGGTGATTCATGAATCATGATTCGATTCATGAATCATGATTCGATTCATGAATCATGATTCGATTCATGAATCATGATTCAATTAATGAATAATGATTCGATTCATGATTCATGATTTTTGAATCATGATTTGATTCATGATTCATGATTCATGAATCATTATTCGATTCATGATTCATGATTCAATTCATGATTCATTTAATGATTCATGATTTATGATTCAATTCATGATTTATGATTCGATTCATGATTCATGATTCATGAATCATGATTCGATTCATGATTCATGATTCATGAATCATGATTCGATTCATGATTCGTGATTCATGAATCATGATTCGATTTATGAATCATGATTCGATTCATGAATCATGATACGATTCATGATTCATGATTTATGAATCATGATTCGATTCATGATTCATGATTCATGAATCATGATTCGATTCATGATTCATGATTCATGAATCATGATTCATTTAATGATTCATGATTTATGATTTAATTCATGATTTATGATTCGATTCATGATTCATGATTCATGAATCATGATTCGATTCATGACTCATGATTCGATCCATGATTCATGATTCAATTCATGATTCATGATTCAATTCATGATTCGTGATTCATGATTCAATTCATGATTCAATTCATGATTCATGATTCAATGCATGATTCATGATTCAATTCATGATTCATGATTCAATTCATGATTCGTGATTCATGATTCAATTCATGATTCATGATTCAATTCACGATTCATTTAATGATTCATGATTTATGATTCAATTCATGATTTATGATTCGATTCATGATTCATGATTCATGAATCATGATTTGATTCATGATTCATGATTCATGAATAATGATTCATGATTCATGAATCATGATTCGATTCATGAATCATGATTCGTTTCATGATTCGTGATTCATGAATCATGATTCGATTCATGAATCGTGATTCGATTCATGATTCATGAATCATGATTCGATTCATGATTCATAATTCATAATTCATGATTCGATTCATGATTCATGATTTATGAATCATGATTCAATTCATGATTCAAGATTCATGATTCGATTCATGATTCATGATTCATGATTTAATTCATGATTTAATTCATTATTCATGATTCATGATTCAATTCATGATTCATTATTCAATTCATGAATCATGATTTGATTCATGATTCATGATTCAATTCATGATTCATGATTTAATTCATGATTCATTTAATGATTCATGATTTATGATTCAATTCATGATTTATGATTCGATTCATGATTCATGATTCATGAATCATGATTCAATTCTTGATTCATGATTCTTAAATCATGATTCAATTCATGATTCATGATTCATGATTAAATTCATGATTAAATTCATGAATCATGATTTGATTCATGATTCATGATTCATGATTCAATTCATGATTCATGATTCAATTCATGATTCATGATTCAATTCATGATTCATGATTCAATTCATGATTCGTGATTCATGATTCAATTCATGATTCAATTCATGATTCATGATTCAATTCATGATTCATGATTCAATTCATGATTCATGATTCAATTCATGATTCATGATTCAATTCATGATTCGTGATTCATGATTCAATTCATGATTCAATTCATGATTCATGATTCAATTCATGATTCATGATTCAATTCATGATTCATGCTTTAATTCATGATTCATGATTCAATTCATGATTCATGATTCAATTCATGATTCATGCTTTAATTCATGATTCATGATTCAATTCACGATTCATTTAATGATTCATGATTTATGATTCAATTCATGATTTATGATTCGATTCATGATTCATGAATCATGATTTGATTCATGATTCATGATTCATGAATCATGATTCATGATTCATGAATCATGATTCGATTCATGAATCATGATTCGTTTCATGATTCATGATTCATGAATCATGATTCGATTCATGAATCATGATTCGTTTCATGATTCGTGATTCATGAATCATGATTCGATTCATGAATCATGATTCATGAATCATGATTCGATTCATGAATCATGATTCGATTCATGATTCTTGATTTATGAATCATGATTCGATTCATGATTCATGATTCATGAATCATGATTCGATTCATGATTCATGAATCATGATTCGATTCATGATTCATGAATCATGATTCATGCTTTAATTCATGATTCATGATTCAATTCATGATTCATGATTCAATTCATGATTCATGCTTTAATTCATGATTCATGATTCAATTCACGATTCGTTTAATGATTCATGATTTATGATTCAATTCATGATTTATGATTCGATTCATGATTCATGATTCATGAATCATGATTCGATTCATGATTCATGATTCATGAATCATGATTCGATTCATGATTCGTGATTCATGAATCATGATTCGATTTATGAATCATGATTCGATTCATGAATCATGATACGATTCATGATTCATGATTTATGAATCATGATTCGATTCATGATTCATGATTCATGAATCATGATTCGATTCATGATTCATGATTCATGAATCATGATTCATTTAATGATTCATGATTTATGATTTAATTCATGATTTATGATTCGATTCATGATTCATGATTCATGAATCATGATTCGATTCATGACTCATGATTCGATCCATGATTCATGATTCAATTCATGATTCATGATTCAATTCATGATTCGTGATTCATGATTCAATTCATGATTCAATTCATGATTCATGATTCAATGCATGATTCATGATTCAATTCATGATTCATGATTCAATTCATGATTCGTGATTCATGATTCAATTCATGATTCATGATTCAATTCACGATTCATTTAATGATTCATGATTTATGATTCAATTCATGATTTATGATTCGATTCATGATTCATGATTCATGAATCATGATTTGATTCATGATTCATGATTCATGAATAATGATTCATGATTCATGAATCATGATTCGATTCATGAATCATGATTCGTTTCATGATTCGTGATTCATGAATCATGATTCGATTCATGAATCGTGATTCGATTCATGATTCATGAATCATGATTCGATTCATGATTCATAATTCATAATTCATGATTCGATTCATGATTCATGATTTATGAATCATGATTCAATTCATGATTCAAGATTCATGATTCGATTCATGATTCATGATTCATGATTTAATTCATGATTTAATTCATTATTCATGATTCATGATTCAATTCATGATTCATTATTCAATTCATGAATCATGATTTGATTCATGATTCATGATTCAATTCATGATTCATGATTTAATTCATGATTCATTTAATGATTCATGATTTATGATTCAATTCATGATTTATGATTCGATTCATGATTCATGATTCATGAATCATGATTCAATTCTTGATTCATGATTCTTAAATCATGATTCAATTCATGATTCATGATTCATGATTAAATTCATGATTAAATTCATGAATCATGATTTGATTCATGATTCATGATTCATGATTCAATTCATGATTCATGATTCAATTCATGATTCATGATTCAATTCATGATTCATGATTCAATTCATGATTCGTGATTCATGATTCAATTCATGATTCAATTCATGATTCATGATTCAATTCATGATTCATGATTCAATTCATGATTCATGATTCAATTCATGATTCATGATTCAATTCATGATTCGTGATTCATGATTCAATTCATGATTCAATTCATGATTCATGATTCAATTCATGATTCATGATTCAATTCATGATTCATGCTTTAATTCATGATTCATGATTCAATTCATGATTCATGATTCAATTCATGATTCATGCTTTAATTCATGATTCATGATTCAATTCACGATTCATTTAATGATTCATGATTTATGATTCAATTCATGATTTATGATTCGATTCATGATTCATGAATCATGATTTGATTCATGATTCATGATTCATGAATCATGATTCATGATTCATGAATCATGATTCGATTCATGAATCATGATTCGTTTCATGATTCATGATTCATGAATCATGATTCGATTCATGAATCATGATTCGTTTCATGATTCGTGATTCATGAATCATGATTCGATTCATGAATCATGATTCATGAATCATGATTCGATTCATGAATCATGATTCGATTCATGATTCTTGATTTATGAATCATGATTCGATTCATGATTCATGATTCATGAATCATGATTCGATTCATGATTCATGAATCATGATTCGATTCATGATTCATGAATCATGATTCATGCTTTAATTCATGATTCATGATTCAATTCATGATTCATGATTCAATTCATGATTCATGCTTTAATTCATGATTCATGATTCAATTCACGATTCGTTTAATGATTCATGATTTATGATTCAATTCATGATTTATGATTCGATTCATGATTCATGAATCATGATTTGATTCATGATTCATGATTCATGAATCATGATTCATGATTCATGAATCATGATTCGATTCATGAATCATGATTCGTTTCATGATTCGTGATTCATGAATCATGATTCGATTCATGAATCATGATTCGATTCATGATTCTTGATTTATGAATCATGATTCGATTCATGATTCATGATTCATGAATCATGATTCGATTCATGATTCATGATTCATGAATCATGATTCGATTCATGATTCATGATTCATGAATCATGATTCGATTCATGATTCATGATTCATGAATCATGATTCGATTCATGATTCATGAATCATGATTCATGATTAATGATTCATGATTCATGATTCATGATTCATGAATCATGATTCGATTCATGATTCATGAATCATGATTCATGATTAATGATTCATGATTCATGATTTATGAATCATGATTCGATTCATGATTCATGATTCATGAATCATGATTCGATTCGTGATTCATGATTCATGAATTATGATTCGATTCATGATTCGATTCATGATTCATGAATCATGATTCGATTCATGATTCATGATTCATGAATCATGATTCATGATTCATGAATCATGATTCATGATGCATGAATCATGATTCGATTCATGAATCATGATTCGATTCATGATTCATGATTTACGAATCATGATTTTAATCATGAATCATGATTCGATTCATGATTCATGATTCATGAATCATGATTCAATTCACGATTCATTTAATGATTCATGATTTATGATTCAATTCTTGATTTATGATTCGATTCATGATTCATGATTCATGAATCATGATTTGATTCATGGTTCATGATTCATGAATCATGATTTGATTCATGGTTCATGATTCGATTCATGAATCATGATTCGATTCATGATTGGTGATTCATGAATCATGATTCGATTCATGAATCATGATTCGATTCATGAATCATGATTCGATTCATGAATCATGATTCAATTAATGAATAATGATTCGATTCATGATTCATGATTTTTGAATCATGATTTGATTCATGATTCATGATTCATGAATCATTATTCGATTCATGATTCATGATTCAATTCATGATTCATTTAATGATTCATGATTTATGATTCAATTCATGATTTATGATTCGATTCATGATTCATGATTCATGAATCATGATTCGATTCATGATTCATGATTCATGAATCATGATTCGATTCATGATTCGTGATTCATGAATCATGATTCGATTTATGAATCATGATTCGATTCATGAATCATGATACGATTCATGATTCATGATTTATGAATCATGATTCGATTCATGATTCATGATTCATGAATCATGATTTGATTCATGATTCATGATTCATGAATCATGATTCATGATTCATGAATCATGATTCGATTCATGAATCATGATTCGTTTCATGATTCGTGATTCATGAATCATGATTCGATTCATGAATCATGATTCGATTCATGATTCTTGATTTATGAATCATGATTCGATTCATGATTCATGATTCATGAATCATGATTCGATTCATGATTCATGAATCATGATTCGATTCATGATTCATGATTCATGAATCATGATTCGATTCATGATTCATGATTCATGAATCATGATTCGATTCATGATTCATGATTCATGAATCATGATTCGATTCATGATTCATGATTCATGAATCATGATTCGATTCATGATTCATGAATCATGATTCATGATTAATGATTCATGATTCATGATTCATGAATCATGATTCGATTCATGATTCATGATTCATGAATCATGATTCGATTCGTGATTCATGATTCATGAATTATGATTCGATTCATGATTCATGAATCATGATTCGATTCATGATTCATGAATCATGATTCGATTCATGATTCATGATTCGATTCATGATTCATGAATCATGATTCATGATTCATGAATCATGATTCATGATGCATGAATCATGATTCGATTCATGAATCATGATTCGATTCATGATTCATGATTTACGAATCATGATTTTAATCATGAATCATGATTCGATTCATGATTCATGATTCATGAATCATGATTCAATTCACGATTCATTTAATGATTCATGATTTATGATTCAATTCTTGATTTATGATTCGATTCATGATTCATGATTCATGAATCATGATTTGATTCATGGTTCATGATTCATGAATCATGATTTGATTCATGGTTCATGATTCGATTCATGAATCATGATTCGATTCATGATTTGTGATTCATGAATCATGATTTGATTCATGAATCATGATTCGATTCATGAATCATGATTCGATTCATGAATCATGATTCAATTAATGAATAATGATTCGATTCATGATTCATGATTTTTGAATCATGATTTGATTCATGATTCATGATTCATGAATCATTATTCGATTCATGATTCATGATTCAATTCATGATTCATTTAATGATTCATGATTTATGATTCAATTCATGATTTATGATTCGATTCATGATTCATGATTCATGAATCATGATTCGATTCATGATTCATGATTCATGAATCATGATTCGATTCATGATTCGTGATTCATGAATCATGATTCGATTTATGAATCATGATTCGATTCATGAATCATGATACGATTCATGATTCATGATTTATGAATCATGATTCGATTCATGATTCATGATTCATGAATCATGATTCGATTCATGATTCATGATTCATGAATCATGATTCATTTAATGATTCATGATTTATGATTTAATTCATGATTTATGATTCGATTCATGATTCATGATTCATGACTCATGATTCGATCCATGATTCATGATTCAATTCATGATTCATGATTCAATTCGTGATTCGTGATTCATGATTCAATTCATGATTCAATTCATGATTCATGATTCAATGCATGATTCATGATTCAATTCATGATTCATGATTCAATTCATGATTCGTGATTCATGATTCAATTCATGATTCAATTCATGATTCATGATTCAATTCATGATTCATGATTCAATTCATGATTCATGATTCAATTCATGATTCATGATTCAATTCATGATTCGATATTCATGATTCAATTCATGATTCAATTCATGATTCATGATTCAATTCATGATTCATGATTCAATTCATGATTCATGATTCAATTCATGATTCATGATTCATGATTCAATTCATGATTCAATTCATGATTCATGATTCAATTCATGATTCATGATTCAATTCATGATTCATGCTTTAATTCATGATTCATGATTCAATTCATGATTCATGATTCAATTCATGATTCATGCTTTAATTCATGATTCATGATTCAATTCACGATTCATTTAATGATTCATGATTTATGATTCAATTCATGATTTATGATTCGATTCATGATTCATGATTCATGAATCATGATTTGATTCATGATTCATGATTCATGAATAATGATTCATGATTCATGAATCATGATTCGATTCATGAATCATGATTCGTTTCATGATTCGTGATTCATGAATCATGATTCGATTCATGAATCGTGATTCGATTCATGATTCTTGATTTATGAATCGTGATTCGATTCATGATTCATGATTCATGAATCATGATTCGATTCATGATTCATGATTCATGAATCATGATTCGATTCATGATTCATGATTCATGAATCATGATTCGATTCATGATTCATGATTCATGAATCATGATTCGATTCATGATTCATGATTCATTAATCATGATTCGATTCATGATTCATGATTCATGAATCATGATTCGATTCATGATTCATGAATCATGATTCATGATTAATGATTCATGATTCATGATTCATGAATCATGATTCGATTCATGATTCATGATTCATGAATCATGATTCGATTCATGATTCATGATTCATGAATTATGATTCGATTCATGATTCATGAATCATGATTCGATTCATGATTCATGAATCATGATTCGATTCATGATTCATGAATCATGATTCGATTCATGATTCAAGATTCATGAATCATGATTCGATTCATGATTCGTGATTCATGAATCATGATTCGATTTATGAATCATGATTCGATTCATGAATCATGATACGATTCATGATTCATGATTTATGAATCATGATTCGATTCATGATTCATGATTCATGAATCATGATTCGATTCATGATTCATGATTCATGAATCATGATTCATTTAATGATTCATGATTTATGATTCAATTCATGATTTATGATTCAATTCATGATTCATGCTTTAATTCATGATTCATGATTCAATTCACGATTCATTTAATGATTCATGATTTATGATTCAATTCATGATTTATGATTCGATTCATGATTCATGAATCATGATTTGATTCATGATTCATGATTCATGAATCATGATTCATGATTCATGAATCATGATTCGATTCATGAATCATGATTCGTTTCATGATTCGTGATTCATGAATCATGATTCGATTCATGAATCATGATTCGATTCATGATTCTTGATTTATGAATCATGATTCGATTCATGATTCATGATTCATGAATCATGATTCGATTCATGATTCATGAATCATGATTCGATTCATGATTCATGATTCATGAATCATGATTCGATTCATGATTCATGAATCATGATTCGATTCATGATTCATGATTCATGAATCATGATTCGATTCATGATTCATGATTCATGAATCATGATTCGATTCATGATTCATGAATCATGATTCATGATTAATGATTCATGATTCATGATTCATGAATCATGATTCGATTCATGATTCATGATTCATGAATCATGATTCGATTCGTGATTCATGATTCATGAATTATGATTCGATTTGTGATTCATGATTCATGAATTATGATTCGATTCATGATTCATGAATCATGATTCGATTCATGATTCATGAATCATGATTCGATTCATGATTCATGATTCATGATTCGATTCATGATTCATGAATCATGATTCATGATTCATGAATCATGATTCATGATGCATGAATCATGATTCGATTCATGAATCATGATTCGATTCATGATTCATGATTTACGAATCATGATTTTAATCATGAATCATGATTCGATTCATGATTCATGATTCATGAATCATGATTCAATTCACGATTCATTTAATGATTCATGATTTATGATTCAATTCTTGATTTATGATTCGATTCATGATTCATGATTCATGAATCATGATTTGATTCATGGTTCATGATTCATGAATCATGATTTGATTCATGGTTCATGATTCGATTCATGAATCATGATTCGATTCATGATTTGTGATTCATGAATCATGATTTGATTCATGAATCATGATTCGATTCATGAATCATGATTCGATTCATGAATCATGATTCAATTAATGAATCATGATTCGATTCATGATTCATGATTTTTGAATCATGATTTGATTCATGATTCATGATTCATGAATCATTATTCGATTCATGATTCATGATTCAATTCATGATTCATTTAATGATTCATGATTTATGATTCAATTCATGATTTATGATTCGATTCATGATTCATGATTCATGAATCATGATTCGATTCATGATTCATGATTCATGAATCATGATTCGATTCATGATTCGTGATTCATGAATCATGATTCGATTTATGAATCATGATTCGATTCATGAATCATGATACGATTCATGATTCATGATTCATGAATCATGATTCGATTCATGATTCATGATTCATGAATCATGATTCATTTAATGATTCATGATTTATGATTTAATTCATGATTTATGATTCGATTCATGATTCATGATTCATGACTCATGATTCGATCCATGATTCATGATTCAATTCATGATTCATGATTCAATTCGTGATTCATGCTTTAATTCATGATTCATGATTCAATTCATGATTCATGATTCAATTCATGATTCATGCTTTAATTCATGATTCATGATTCAATTCACGATTCATTTAATGATTCATGATTTATGATTCAATTCATGATTTATGATTCGATTCATGATTCATGATTCATGAATCATGATTTGATTCATGATTCATGATTCATGAATAATGATTCATGATTCATGAATCATGATTCGATTCATGAATCATGATTCGTTTCATGATTCGTGATTCATGAATCATGATTCGATTCATGAATCGTGATTCGATTCATGATTCATGATTCATGAATCGTGATTCGATTCATGATTCTTGATTTATGAATCATGATTCGATTCATGATTCTTGATTTATGAATCATGATTCGATTCATGATTCATGATTCATGAATCATGATTCGATTCATGATTCATGATTCATGAATCATGATTCGATTCATGATTCATGATTCATGAATCATGATTCGATTCATGATTCATGAATCATGATTCATGATTAATGATTCATGATTCATGATTCATGAATCATGATTCGATTCATGATTCATGATTCATGAATCATGATTCGATTCATGATTCATGATTCATGAATTATGATTCGATTCATGATTCATGAATCATGATTCGATTCATGATTCATGAATCATGATTCGATTCATGATTCAAGATTCATGAATCATGATTCGATTCATGATTCGTGATTCATGAATCATGATTCGATTTATGAATCATGATTCGATTCATGAATCATGATACGATTCATGATTCATGATTTATGAATCATGATTCGATTCATGATTCATGATTCATGAATCATGATTCGATTCATGATTCATGATTCATGAATCATGATTCATTTAATGATTCATGATTTATGATTTAATTCATGATTTATGATTCGATTCATGATTCATGATTCAATTCATGATTCAATTCATGATTCATGATTCAATTCATGATTCATGATTCAATTCATGATTCATGATTCAATTCATGATTCATGATTCAATTCATGATTCGTGATTCATGATTCAATTCATGATTCAATTCATGATTCATGATTCAATTCATGATTCATGATTCAATTCATGATTCATGATTCAATTCATGATTCATGATTCATGATTCAATTCATGATTCAATTCATGATTCATGATTCAATTCATGATTCATGATTCAATTCATGATTCATGCTTTAATTCATGATTCATGATTCAATTCATGATTCATGATTCAATTCATGATTCATGCTTTAATTCATGATTCATGATTCAATTCACGATTCATTTAATGATTCATGATTTATGATTCAATTCATGATTTATGATTCGATTCATGATTCATGATTCATGAATCATGATTTGATTCATGATTCATGATTCATGAATAATAATTAATGATTCATGAATCATGATTCGATTCATGAATCATGATTCGTTTCATGATTCGTGATTCATGAATCATGATTCGATTCATGAATCGTGATTCGATTCATGATTCGATTCATGAATCGTGATTCGATTCATGATTCTTGATTTATGAATCGTGATTCGATTCATGATTCTTGATTTATGAATCATGATTCGATTCATGATTCATGATTCATGAATCATGATTCGATTCATGATTCATGATTCATGAATCATGATTCGATTCATGATTCATGATTCATGAATCATGATTCGATTCATGATTCATGAATCATGATTCATGATTAATGATTCATGATTCATGATTCATGAATCATGATTCGATTCATGATTCATGATTCATGAATCATGATTCGATTCGTGATTCATGATTCATGAATTATGATTCGATTCATGATTCATGAATCATGATTCGATTCATGATTCATGAATCATGATTCGATTCATGATTCATGATTCATGAATCATGATTCATGATTCATGAATCATGATTCATGATTCATGAATCATGATTCATGATGCATGAATCATGATTCGATTCATGAATCATGATTCGATTCATGATTCATGATTTACGAATCATGATTTTAATCATGAATCATTATTCGATTCATGATTCATGATTCATGAATCATGATTCAATTCACGATTCATTTAATGATTCATGATTTATGATTCAATTCTTGATTTATGATTCGATTCATGATTCATGATTCATGAATCATGATTTGATTCATGGTTCATGATTCATGAATCATGATTTGATTCATGGTTCATGATTCATGAATCATGATTTGATTCATGGTTCATGATTCGATTCATGAATCATGATTCGATTCATGATTTGTGATTCATGAATCATGATTCGATTCATGAATCATGATTCAATTAATGAATAATGATTCGATTCATGATTCATGATTTTTGAATCATGATTTGATTCATGATTCATGATTCATGAATCATTATTCGATTCATGATTCATGATTCAATTCATGATTCATTTAATGATTCATGATTTATGATTCAATTCATGATTTATGATTCAATTCATGATTTATGATTCGATTCATGATTCATGATTCATGAATCATGATTCGATTCATGATTCATGATTCATGAATCATGATTCGATTCATGATTCGTGATTCATGAATCATGATTCGATTTATGAATCATGATTCGATTCATGAATCATGATACGATTCATGATTCATGATTTATGAATCATGATTCGATTCATGATTCATGATTCATGAATCATGATTCGATTCATGATTCATGATTCATGAATCATGATTCATTTAATGATTCATGATTTATGATTTAATTCATGATTTATGATTCGATTCATGATTCATGATTCATGACTCATGATTCGATCCATGATTCATGATTCAATTCATGATTCATGATTCAATTCGTGATTCGTGATTCATGATTCAATTCATGATTCAATTCATGATTCATGATTCAATGCATGATTCATGATTCAATTCATGATTCATGATTCAATTCATGATTCGTGATTCATGATTCAATTCATTATTCAATTCATGATTCATGATTCAATTCATGATTCATGATTCAATTCATGATTCATGATTCAATTCATGATTCATGATTCAATTCATGATTCGTGATTCATGATTCAATTCATGATTCAATTCATGATTCATGATTCAATTCATGATTCATGATTCAATTCATGATTCATGATTCAATTCATGATTCATGATTCATGATTCAATTCATGATTCAATTCATGATTCATGATTCAATTCATGATTCATGATTCAATTCATGATTCATGCTTTAATTCATGATTCATGATTCAATTCATGATTCATGATTCAATTCATGATTCATGCTTTAATTCATGATTCATGATTCAATTCACGATTCATTTAATGATTCATGATTTATGATTCAATTCATGATTTATGATTCGATTCATGATTCATGATTCATGAATCATGATTTGATTCATGATTCATGATTCATGAATAATGATTCATGATTCATGAATCATGATTCGATTCATGAATCATGATTCGTTTCATGATTCGTGATTCATGAATCATGATTCGATTCATAAATCGTGATTCGATTCATGATTCGATTCATGAATCGTGATTCGATTCATGATTCTTGATTTATGAATCATGATTCGATTCATGATTCTTGATTTATGAATCATGATTCGATTCATGATTCATGATTCATGAATCATGATTCGATTCATGATTCATGATTCATGAATCATGATTCGATTCATGATTCATGATTCATGAATCATGATTCGATTCATGATTCATGATTCATGAATCATGATTCGATTCATGATTCATGATTCATGAATCATGATTCGATTCATGATTCATGATTCATGAATCATGATTCGATTCATGATTCATGAATCATGATTCATGATTAATGATTCATGATTCATGATTCATGAATCATGATTCGATTCATGATTCATGATTCATGAATCATGATTCGATTCATGATTCATGATTCATGAATTATGATTTGATTCATGATTCATGAATCATGATTCGATTCATGATTCATGAATCATGATTCGATTCATGATTCAAGATTCATGAATCATGATTCGATTCATGATTCGTGATTCATGAATCATGATTCGATTTATGAATCATGATTCGATTCATGAATCATGATACGATTCATGATTCATGATTTATGAATCATGATTCGATTCATGATTCATGATTCATGAATCATGATTCGATTCATGATTCATGATTCATGAATCATGATTCATTTAATGATTCATGATTTATGATTTAATTCATGATTTATGATTCGATTCATGATTCATGATTCATGAATCATGATTCGATTCATGACTCATGATTCGATCCATGATTCATGATTCAATTCATGATTCATGATTCAATTCATGATTCGTGATTCATGATTCAATTCATGATTCAATTCATGATTCATGATTCAATTCATGATTCGTGATTCATGATTCAATTCATGATTCAATTCATGATTCATGATTCAATTCATGATTCATGATTCAATTCATGATTCATGATTCAATTCATGATTCATGATTCAATTCATGATTCGTGATTCATGATTTAATTCATGATTCAATTCATGATTCATGATTCAATTCATGATTCATGATTCAATTCATGATTCATGATTCAATTCATGATTCATGATTCATGATTCAATTCATGATTCAATTCATGATTCATGATTCAATTCATGATTCATGATTCAATTCATGATTCATGCTTTAATTCATGATTCATGATTCAATTCATGATTCATGATTCAATTCATGATTCATGCTTTAATTCATGATTCATGATTCAATTCACGATTCATTTAATGATTCATGATTTATGATTCAATTCATGATTTATGATTCGATTCATGATTCATGATTCATGAATCATGATTTGATTCATGATTCATGATTCATGAATAATGATTCATGATTCATGAATCATGATTCGATTCATGAATCATGATTCGTTTCATGATTCGTGATTCATGAATCATGATTCGATTCATGAATCGTGATTCGATTCATGATTCGATTCATGAATCGTGATTCGATTCATGATTCTTGATCTATGAATCATGATTCGATTCATGATTCTTGATTTATGAATCATGATTCGATTCATGATTCATGATTCATGAATCATGATTCGATTCATGATTCATGATTCATGAATCATGATTCGATTCATGATTCATGATTCATGAATCATGATTCGATTCATGATTCATGATTCATGAATCATGATTCGATTCATGATTCATGATTCATGAATCATGATTCGATTCATGATTCATGATTCATGAATTATGATTCGATTCATGATTCATGAATCATGATTCGATTCATGATTCATGAATCATGATTCGATTCATGATTCATGATTCATGAATCATGATTCATGATTCATGAATCATGATTCATGATTCATGAATCATGATTCATGATGCATGAATCATGATTCGATTCATGAATCATGATTCGATTCATGATTCATGATTTACGAATCATGATTTTAATCATGAATCATGATTCGATTTATGATTCATGATTCATGAATCATGATTCAATTCACGATTCATTTAATGATTCATGATTTATGATTCAATTCTTGATTTATGATTCGATTCATGATTCATGATTCATGAATCATGATTTGATTCATGGTTCATGATTCATGAATCATGATTTGATTCATGGTTCATGATTCGATTCATGATTGGTGATTCATGAATCATGATTCGATTCATGAATCATGATTCGATTCATGAATCATGATTCAATTAATGATTATGATTCGATTCATGATTCATGATTTTTGAATCATGATTTGATTCATGATTCATGATTCATGAATCATTATTCGATTCATGATTCATGATTCAATTCATGATTCATTTAATGATTCATGATTTATGATTCAATTCATGATTTATGATTCGATTCATGATTCATGATTCATGAATCATGAATCATAAATCATGAATCATGAATTGAATCATGAATCATGAATCATAAATTATGAATCAAATCATGAATCATGAATCATGAATTGAATCATGAATCATGAATCGAATCATGATTCCTGAATCATGAATCATAAATCGAATCATGATTCATGAATCATGAATCGAATCATGAATCATGAATCGAATCATAAATCATGAATTGAATCATAAATAATGAATCATGAAATGAATCATGAATTGAATCATGAATCATGAATTGAATAATGAATCATGAATTGAATCATGAATCATGAATTATGATTTGAATCATTAATCATGAATTGAATCATATAT